>CANTUT010000661.1:2500-217500 GCA_947687605.1 Reutealis trisperma | reverse complement strand
CTCATAGAAGTCTCTGAATTCCATCCCTTGAAATTTCTTGCTAAGCTCAATGCTAAGTCCCCTTTGTGCCATCTTCACAAATTTAGTTTTTGGCAAGAGATCAGCACCTACTTCTTATTTTCTTATAGTAGGCTATGAAGAGATCAGCAGACTCTCTACTCGTTTGGGTCATCCTTGATAATTCAATAACACAAACCTTAGGCTCAACTTTGAAAAATTGGGTATGAAACTTTCTCTCCATTTTTTGCCAGGAATAGATTGAGTCCTTTGGTAATGTTGAATACTAAGTAAATGCTTGGCCTGTCAAGGAGTTTGGGAATAACCTTAGTTTGTAAAAGCCAAAGTTTTTATAGTTTGCTCTCTATATTGAATTGTGAATCTTGCAACATATTCTAATGTAGATTGTCCATTTTCTCTAGAAAACAAAGTGAAGTTTGGGATTCGGTACCCCTTAGATATGGATTCTCTCTATCAATAGCTAGGGAATACGACTAATGGAATTTTGGCCTACTAATTTAATGTAAGCCTGGACCATATAGCTCTTGTACAGTATCTCTAATAGCCTTCCAATTCACCTAAGGTGCAAAAGGAGCAAAAGGAAATTGAGCAGTGTGAACCTTTAATTCTGCACCTCTCAGAATTACAGACCATTTAGTTAGGAAAGGAATCAATCAAGGCTCTTAAATCATCATTAAATCATCCAGAACTTGGTAATGGGTGCAACGCAATTGGAATCATAGAAAACAGACGAGAAACGAGCGAGAACGGGCGAATCATAGCCATTGCCACACAAATATGTGGCATTGCCGTAGAGCACTCTGCGGTGCCGCAGAGGCCTGTGTGGCACTCTAAGCATGTTTCTAGATCCCACATTGAATTTTGTGTTTTCTATGCTTCAAACCTCCTCCTATATATAGAGGACCTCCCCACACTTCAAGACACTAAACATCTCCTTATGCATATCATGCATCCATATTATATAACAAAACATGCATTCATCTTAAGTCTAGGTTGAACCTTGACCGAAGAAGGGTCAAACATTCTTATCTCCATTCAAACATCTCTCTCTTAAACACCTCACTCTCACCTCTATCCCATTCACCTTTGCCCCCACAAACCTTAAGCCATCACCCTAAACCTTACCTCTTTACCTTAACCTTTAACCTAAACACTAATACCCTAACCCTAAACCTTACCTTTTACCTTAGCCTTTAACCTAAACACTAATACCCTAACCCTAAACCTTACCTTTTACCTTAGCCTTTAACCTAAACACCAATATCCTAACCCTAAACCTTACCCCTTTGCCTTAGCCTTTAACCTAAACACCAATACCCTTACCCTAAACCTTACCCCTTTACCTTAGCCTTTAACCTAAACACCAATACCCTAACCCTACACCTTACCCCTTTACCTTAGCCTTTAACCTAAACACCAATACCCTAATCATAAGCCTTACCCCTTTACCTTAGCCTTTAACCTAAACACCAATACCCTAGCCCTAAAACCTTACCCCTTTACCTTAGCCTTTAACCTAAACACCAATACTTTAACCCTAAAACCTTACCCCGTTGCCTTAGCTTTTAACCTAAACACCAACACCCTAGCCCTAAACTTAAAACCTCATTTCCCCAGCCTTAACCTTAAACACCTCTAACCTTAAACACTGGTACCTTAACCTTACCTAAAATGTCTTCGCCCTAAATTGTAACCTAAAAACATATCTACCCTCCTCTTACCCATACCTTGCCAACCTAGTCACAAGACACCATCGCCCAACATCCTTGGCTTATTACCTTCAAAACCAATCCATTACCCCCAGATTGACAAATGCCTATATCCTATACCCCAAATCATCAAGACACTACCCTAAGCCTAATGCCTTTGACCTAACGCAATATCCTTAAGCCCAACACTCATGTTCCATCACCTTTCAAAATCAATATGTTACCCTTAAGCCCAATAACTTTAGCCTAACACACTATCTCAAATCTAATACCCTTGGTTCAGTCTATTACCCTAAGCCCAAAACATCTACCCCATCATGCCTTAAGCCCAAAAAATGGTTGGCCCATGAAACAATAAGGAAGCCTTTTCTCTTAGGATCTGTATGCCAATATCTTCATCACCCCTTCTGTTCCATACCCGTCACTTACCTTGTTGCTTTGGTTTGAAGGTACTAATGGCCCACCCACTTGATATGGTTTCCTTGACCACACTTGTGACCAAAGTCCTTAAGAAGCAAAAAGAACATTTCTAGGCTATCCTAGCTGCTCATCAAGCCCAATTTGAGGAACAAAGGCAATTCAACATTGAGGAAGTTTGAGCTATGATTAACCAGGCCACCTTTAGCCATTCTAACCCAAACTTTATCTTCAA
Organism: Reutealis trisperma; assembly: GCA_947687605.1. NCBI lineage: Eukaryota > Viridiplantae > Streptophyta > Magnoliopsida > Malpighiales > Euphorbiaceae > Reutealis > Reutealis trisperma. The sequence continues at coordinate 215,121 of CANTUT010000661.1, read as the reverse complement.
CTAAACCAATCCTAGCCAAACCAATTCACATCTAGACTAAGGTGGGGAAGTCTTCTCTTATCTAGACACTAGATTATTGATGGAGAAACTTGAAGCCATGGAAATAACCATTAAATCCCTAAAGCACCGGGATGATCTAATTGATGTGGACAGTTTAACCTTATTCCCTAATGCCAAGCTTCCTTCTAAATTCAAAATGCCTAAACTAGAAAGATTTGATGGAACCATTTGCCCTAAGACCCATTTGAAGATATATGTGGGGGTAATGAAACCTTTAGGAGTTAGCGATTAGCTCCTTGCTTAATTATTCCAATAATCACTAACTGGTGTTACTAGGAAATGGTTCCTTTCACTAGACAAGAATAAGAAAAGGACATAGGATGATATCTATTGTGCCTTTGTCGAAAAATATCATTATAACAATGAAATGGATGTCACTAGGCATGACTTGGAAACCATCAAGTAGCTTCTAGAGGAGTCTTTCTCCATGTTCTTACAAGGTGGAGGGCTAAAGCTGCTAAAATGGTAAATAGACCAACAGAGCAAGAACAAGTGGACATCCTTGTCAAGAATCTACTTCCAGCCTACTGAGCCCACTTGTTAACCCAATACCTACCCACTTTTAAGGCTTTGATTACAACCGCATCAAAGGTTGAAGATTGCATCTAAAGTGCATCATTTCAACCTGAATTCTGCACCACTGACTTGAACAATGATGAAGAACCCGAACCTAATTTAACCCCACCTTACCTCAGCCTCAAGTAGTATGACATAAAAGAGTTCAAGTTCAGTTGATCTGATCTATCTGAGATTGACTTCCAAGTCTGAGCCTAAATCTCAAAGTCTGAGTCTAAATCCTAAAGTCTGAGTCTAAATTCGAGTCTGAGTCTGTCATCATCATGTTGATTCCTTTTTTGTTATCTTATAATAAAATTTTTCATTGTAATAAAACATTCACATCTTTTTAATTATTAATGCACTTGTCTAACCATGGATGAGCTTTTTTTTTTTTTAAAAAAAAAGAGAAAAAGGAGGAAAAGAGAAATGAACATCAATTAAATCCACCACGATTGAGGTGCCATCAATTGCTTTGCCAGCTCCTAACCAAAGAAAGTCAAGAAATAAACCTCTCATCAAATAATTACAGCACAAAATCAAATGATGCACTTCAACAAGGGGCAATAAGTTCTTCAAATCTAAAATTCAAAGGTTAAAGCCCCTCAAAGTAAAGAAAAGTAACAAATCATAATGGAATGTTTTCTTGCAAAATCTAAGCTCGCTAAGTTGAAAATTTAAAAAGGGCGGCTTAGGCAAAAGTTAGAGTTAAAAAGAGAGAGAGAGAGAGAGAGAGAGAGAGAGAGAGAGAAAGCTCACCTTAGTCATTTTCTTTCGTATCATTCAAAGTTTGTCAAATTAGGTTCAATCAATCTGTCTCGTCTTATATCTTTAAAGTTGTCCTTCCTCATTATAGGCTCATACTCTAAAGTGACATTGTCTCCTACACCCTTTTCTCATAGTGGGGGCATGTCTTTCTAGGTCATCATCATCTTTTGTTATTCTGTCTCATCATTTAGCTCAAACAGCTTAGGCACAATCTCTCACATTGCTAGTCTGTCATATTCCTATCTCTTATTGAGAACAAAATCTCCAAGTTGTCTTTTCTCATTAGTCCTTCAGCCACTCCTTTGGGCACTTCCTTTCATCCAATCTATCATCTACATTCAAGCTAATAAAGTGTCACTTTAAATGTCTCTTCAATATCAAAACAATAAGATTAGCTTGGCTTGTTCTTTTCTGTGAATCATGCTACAGATAGCAAAATCATACAACCTCCCTGATCATTTTCAAAGTTTTCAACCCACCTTTGAACCATTCCCTAACTTCAAAATATACCATTCCATCTTTACAAGTTCAAGCCTTATACCATCCTTTCCTAGGCAAAGTCTCATCATCTTCTAAGGGCCAAGCTTATGTGCAGATCCAAAGATCCTAAGTCTTTTAAGACTCATCATCCTTAAAGGCAGCTTTCTCTAGCATAACTAAAATCAAGTCATGTCTTACAAAGCTTAAGAAAGGCTCGAACTACTAAAGTCATTCCATGTCTCATTGGCAAAATTTCATCATCCTTGAAAAGACCAAGCCTCTTTGGCAATTACAACTGAGTCAAAGCTTGCCAACCATCTGATGGGCATTGAAAATCTAATATAACCATGACAAAAGGGCAAACCCTCATCCATGAGCCTGCGACCAAAATCCTTACCTAAGCCAAAGCCGATCATCCAAAGCACCCTTATGGAAAAAAAACCCAAACTGACAAAGCCTTTAAGCCTTCTGACCAAAAGCCTTTAAGCCTTCACCATGAAGCCCAAGCCAAAAAGCCTTCACCATGAAACCCAAATCAAAAAGCCTTCACCATGAAATCCAAACCAAAAAGCTTTCACTATGAAGCCTAAGCCCAAAAGCCTTTACTATAAAAACCACTCCCTAAAAGCCTTAACTATGAAGCCCAAGCCTCGCCTTCACCATGAAGCCCAAACTAAGAAGCCTAAGCCTAGCTTTCACTATTCACAAAAGACCATAATCTCCTCCAAAGCCAAATCTGACCAAACCTTCCCCAACTAATTTCCTAGCCTGACCTTTCCTCTAAGCCAAACCTGACCGAGCCTAAAGCAGAACTTGACCGAGCCTTCCAAATGAACTTGACCAAGCTAAAGTCCTAGACCTGACTAAACCTTCCACATGAACTTCTCCAAGGACAAGCCCTATAAGTTGACCTTCCCCAAACCTTTCAATCTAATCATCTCAAAAAACTTGACCTTTCTAACTTAGCTCTCCAATTCAGCCTCAAACCAAAGTCAGACCTATCTAAACTGAACAGCTCGATCTTCTCCAAGACCATACCTTACTTCTTCCTAGGCCAAACTAATAGCCATTAACTAGCCAATCTCATACCTAGCATGCCCACTGCACCTTTAAACTAGGCAATCAACCAAAAAACTAAACGACCAAACCACTTTCCTCTATCATTCTAAAGTGGGGGCACATCTCTTCCAAATATTCACCTTTATGAAATGAGGGCATCTTTCTCCTAAAGATCAGTACTTTTATATCAGGCAGACCCTTCACAGGTTTAAGGTATTAGATCATTGCATAATCATCTAGCATTTTTGCATTGAACAGCATCATCACTTTTCATTCCTACCATAAAGGACCACTACTGTTCCTACCAGATAGGACAGTTATCTTTACCATTCCTACAAGACAGGATGGTCATCTCTTCTTGATCCTACCAAATAGGATCATCACTTTTCATTCCTACCAGAAAGGACCACTACTTTTAATGTTCCTACTAGACAGGACAATTATCTTTACCATTCCTACTAGATAGGATGATCATCTATTCTTGATCCTACTGGACAAGATCATCACTTTTCATTCCTACTAGAAAGGACTATTACTTTTACTATTCCTACCAGACAGGATAGTTATCTTTACCATTCCTACCAGACAAGATCATCACTTTTCATTCCTACCAGAAAGGACCACCAGTTCGTCGATTCCTACCAGACAGGATCGTCGCCTTCAATCCTACCAGATAGAATCATCACTTTCAATCCTACCAGAAAGGACCACTACTGTTCCTACTAGATAGGACAGTTATCTTTACTATTCCTACCAGACAGGATGGTCATCTCTTCTTGATCCTACCAAACAAGATCATCACTTTCATTCCTACCAGACAGGAACTGCCATTTTCTTCCTAACGCTCCTAAATATACCAGGAGTATCCTCTTCATTCCAAAGTTCACACTCATCAGAACTTCCTAACACTCCCAAATATACCAGGGGCATCCTTTTCATTTCATACTTATCAGAACTTCCTGCCGCTTCCAAATATATTGGGGGCATCCTTTTCATTTCACACTTATTAGAATTTCTTACCGCTACCAAATATACCGAGGGCATCCTCTTCATTTCACACTTATCAGAACTTCTTGCCCTTTCAAATATATTGGGGGCATCCTCCTCATTTCACACTTATCAGAACTTCCTTCCGCTTCCAATTGTACTAGGGGCATCCTCTTTATTTCACACTTATCAGAATTTCCTACCGCTTCCAAATATACCGGGGGCATCCTCTTCATTCCAACTGTTCCCAAATATACTGGGGGCATCCTCTTCATTCTAAATTTTACACTCATCAGAACTACCTACTAGACAGAGCAATCCTGATGAGGGGGATAACTGTGAACCCTTAATTCTGCACCTCTCAGAATTATAGACCATTCAGTCAGGAAAAGAATCAATCAAGGCTCTTAAATCATCATCAAATCATCCAGAACTTGGTAATGGGTGCAATGCAATTGGAATAATGGAAAATGGATGAGAAATGAGCGAGAATGGGCGAGAATGGGCAAAAATGGGTAGAACGGGTGAATCACAGCCATTGCCACACAGATCGGCAGCATTGCTATAGAGCACTCTACAGCATTACTGTAGAGGCCTTTGCAGTGCCACAGAGGCCTGTGCGGCACTCCGAGCATGTTTATGGATCCCACATTGAATTTTGTGTTTTCTATGCTTCAAACATCCTCTTATATATAGAGGGCCTCCCCATACTTCAAGACACCAATGGCTAGAGCTTGAAAAGCATCACTTCAAGCAAAACACTTTGCATTTGCTACTTGCTTCGCAAAGCAAGTTGGGGGTTTCTCCTTAATTTCTACCCGACTAGTTTAAGGCTTTCCGCTGCTCGCCTATTCGAGGTAAGTCTCTTGCCCAAGGCTCGTGTCTGCCGCCTAAGGCTAGCTGCATCCTATCGTCCGAGGCTGGCTGCTACCTGCCATCCAATGCTAGCCGTTGCCTATCGTTCGCCATCCTAAGCTAGTCGTTGTCCACCAAAGCTAGCCACTGCCTGCCATCCAAAGCCAGCCGCCACCTACCATCTGAGGTAAGCTTCTTTTCCCTTAATTTCATTGCTTCTTTTAGTTAGTTAATTAAATTGATTCATCTAGGTTGCTAGCTAATCAATTCAGTAATCAATTAAATTAATTAATTAACTTAGTCATCTTTTAATCAATCAATCAAAACATGATAAAGTGGCTAGGCTAAACTAATCCCTTCGTAAGATGGGAGAACTGCATGGATTCTGATTCCCATTCAAAGAGATACGTAAGCATGCTTGGTTCAGGTATCAAATCCAATTAAAATTAATCAACTATCCTCCTATCACCTTCTTCACTTACTTTTGTGTTTGTTTATTTGCTTTATTATTAGGATTAGTTTGGGGAATGTGTGACTTTCCTAGAACCCATAAGGGCTAGAGGAGGTATCCCCTAAGTTTGAATTTCATTGTAATATTAACTCTCTTTTATTTTGAATTCTAATTGTGTATAAACTTTGTGGATTGAATAATTATGCATATTATAAACTGTTCATACATTTTAGTTTGTTTATGAAATATATTTTAAGTCACTCTTGTGTTAACTGGCCAAACTTATTTTGTTAAAATAAACCGAAAACCTAGTCCCCAAATCCTCTTTGGTTTCGAGGCTAGCTATCCTTTTTCTTTTAGGTTATAATTGGAGTCAAATGGGTTTTTTCCTTATATTTTTCCAAATAAAAATAAATTAAGGTGGCGACTCCTAAAAATAATTTTTAAATCTATCAAAGATAAGCCCGAGGGCTTCCTCATGAGTTCTTTCCCAAATGAGCATTTCGATTTTCTTTAGCGGATCGGACCAATACTTGGGTGAGGCCTCACAAGCAGCCATTATGCCAAGTATGTGAATTCCTGCTCCCACCCGTTGGTTGCCCTCTAAGCCTAAGGCTTATGCATATGTTGTTTCATCCCCACTTTATGCTGTAGGATTAGTCCTTAGGGTGGTATGTCTTGGAATTATTGTGGTACTTATTGTAGAAACAATGATTGTGGTTCTGGTTGTATAGGCTTGCCATTGAAAGGGTGGTCAGTGTTGATTGTAGTTTTTGACAAACCTTAAGTCTCTTTGCTTTGTTGTAATGCAGGTAGGCATTCCATTAGAGGTAAATCATTAGACTCCACCAAATTTGATAATTTTTTAGAAGTTTGTTAGATGGGTTGATTAAGACTATAAGCAACCCAACCAGAGGTAAGATTTTGTCCAAATGCCATTTACTCCAAAAGAGTTTTGATACCAGTCATGATTTTTCCCATAAGACACATGTTCTTATCCATAGAATCTAGGCATCCATAAATTCCTTGAGAAACATGATGTGCTGGATCAACTATTTTCTTTGGAATATCACTAGCCTGCAGGGGACTGTGACTCAATCATTTGAAGTATGTATCCAAGCATTGGTGTTGTAGCCAGTTCCTCTGCATCTTGAGATACAGTCAGTTCAGCATTTTCTTTATCCTTACTATTCTTTCTTAGGGCTAATGCGTGATAGGTCCCACTGGGCATGCAAAAATGTTGTTGATAAAAAATGTCATTGCCTTTTTAGTTGAAATTGTTGTTGTGCATGTTACTCTTAGGGGTTTTGCTCGTACCTCACTTCTAGTCAAACAATTGTGTAAGAGAAAAAGGGACAATAACCTCTTAAGAAACTTAGATTCACTGATGTAGCTTCACCAATTTTCATGTAACAAACTAAGAAAAATATGAATTTGTAACTTTTTGGCTTATACTACTGCACAGTTGAGTATATTGAATATAAGGATTTTATAATATAAATTGTAAGCACTATAAAAGTAAATAAAAGCCACTGAGACTTGGACAATTTGAAAGTAAATAGAAGGAAAAGCTGTAGAAGCTTGAAAAGTTAGCAGACTTGTAGTCTTTTAATTGTTGGTGTTGATTGATTGATCATTTGGACTTTCCTCTATAGAGTCTTCTTGTATTTATAATATTGGTAGGTAGTTGGCTCCTACATTCCAGCTCCACTTCTCCACTAAGCTACCATTCATTTTCTTTTACCTTAATCTAGACTTAGCCTTCATGTTGTGTGCTAGTAGTGATTTTTATGCTGAGTCTGTTAAACCACATTTAACATTTTAAAATTCACCTTTCCTTATAGAAGTCTCTAGATTTTATTGAGAATTTGACCAAGTCTCCCAAAAGTCTATTAGGTACTATTTTCCATGGACTCTAATCCTCAATTTATAGGCTCAAATTAATTACTTATTATTTGGCCAAAAAAATATTCAACCTACTATAATTATGGTGCCAATATATATTATAAAAAATATATAAAAATGTACATAAATAAATGTTTTATGGATGTTGTATAGACGTCAGTTGATTATTATTGAATAAGAAAAGACATGATATTTAGTGATATTATTGCAAATTTGTTTTGGTATTATTGTAAATTGTGAAAAATTGAACGACAATTCTTTTTTAACTAGCAAATTTTTTTTTTTAAGTATTTGGAAAAAAAAAAAAAAAAAGCTTTTATCTTTACGTTGTAAATTGTGAAAAACTGAGGTTTCATTTGGTATGATGAATTTTAAATTTATAAATTTGATTAAATTCATAAAATAAAAATATTGGTATATATCATGTTCATTTACAAGAATAAAATTCTAAGACTTATAATTGAAATCCATAAGTCTCTTATTTAAATGAATAATTATAATTTGATTGATTTTATGTGTAAATGTCAAATCTATCCTGAACATTTATTACAAACAAATATAATTTTAATTTTAGGGCAACAATAAGTTTTGGAATATTAAAATATTAGTATTGGTAATTTTGGAATATAAATTTTTTAGTAAATCTATCATTTATTTAAAATGATAGAAAATATTATAAAATCCAACAATTTTATTTCAACTTCTTTATCCAATTCATATAGCATCATCTAATTTACCATATTTCTTTTGAAAAGTATATTGTATATAACATTTTCTAAAACATTAGTTTTGGTAAAATCATAAATTTAGTTCAGCTCGTTTATTTATTTATGTATTTTTAAATCTTTTTCCTCTATGTTCATCGTATCATTAACATAAATAACAAGCCCTTCAATTTAGAAATAATAAAATATTTTTCTTATTACGCCGTTGCTTTCCATATTCTATTCTTTCTTTCTTGTGACAATGACTAATTGAAATTTTGCAAGTGGCTCATCCTTCAATTATTCATATTAAAAAAAAAAAAAAAGAAGGCATATATATATATATATATATATATATATATATATATATATATATATATATATATATTCAAATCTTGATACCATCACTTTAAATAAGGGCAAATACATTATGTGTCATGATCCAAATCCAAGAGCACGTGATCGACACTAAAATATGAGTAATGCACGTGGTTATCAGTGCTCGTAGTAAGCTTTAAAATTTGCTAAATGACAAAACCAATTAATCAATATTAAATTTCTTTTCAAAACATAATTATGGACTCATAGGTTAAACAAACTTATTTTGTTATCCGCTCAATATCCTTATACTTTAATATATCATTCATATTAAATATCAAATTAAAATAAATTTTATTTAACCAAGAAATCAAGCACTCAAAAGATATTTACCAGGGCAAACAAATTAAATTACAAACAACTAAAATAGCAATGTGGAGTTCTAAAACAATAATACAATTTAATAATAAATTTAAAACATACTTCTATTGAAGAAGTAAAGCATATTAATTCAATTAATAAATTTTTCATGAGCTTATCCCATATACTAGAAAACATAAGTTGAATAAGAATGAGTGTTCGACTCAATGAATGATACTAACTAATATATTAACCAAGTATCCTATAGATATGTATCTAGGGTTCATATTGATGTATCATGTTACATAAGCAATCAAATTACACAAACAAGCATGGACAGAATACAGTCCACAGTACTACACTAAATCCCAATATGGGGAGCCAATCCCCCTATTCTAACTGTCTAAATCCAATACTATCTCTTATTCCAATACTAGGGCCACAACAGTCCTCAGCAGTGTTGACTTGACTGGCTGTAGCGGGCGATTCATCTCAATCATCATAAACAAATTTACTTTCCTAAGTGGCACTATGTCATCTCGATTCCATTCGTCAATCACAACTAGTATGCAATAAAAATATTTATTCAATAATCACAATCAAATGCTAACATGCATCTGTGTAACAATAATGCATATTTATGTATATATAACTACATAAAATAAATGCAAATGCATGAAAAATAGGAAAGTATATTAGAAAGTATCAATCACCTACTTGACAATGCTTCTAACTGACTTTGTTTTTGAAATGTGACCCTTGGTGACAGAAGGACGCTGAAGACATTGACTCTGAATAACAGATGAGATTATTAGAAAAAGGATGACTCGTCTCTAAAGATATCCAAAATTTCGGTAGAATTTTCCCTAAACTAGGACTTACCCAACTATAATAGAGAAAACAAGCACTTCTAAATAGATAACTCAATTTACAATATTCAATCATAACTCCATAATTCCCCCTCCTGGGGCTTCAACTCAATCATCAACACAACCAAATCCAATTCTCAATTTATAATAAAAATTAATCCTAATAACGTCTCTTAAGTCATTTCATGGATTAAACTTTAAGTTCATCGTTTCAATTAAAATCATTCTACTTTTTTTTTCATAAAGTTCACATAACTTTAATTTTATCATATTAAATCCATTTCTAATCTAAATTTGCAAGATTATCAATCAACTAATTAAACCTAATAAACATAACTTAAATCAATTTATAATTTAATAATAATTAAAATTCAACAGTTTTGGATTTACCCACATAACATCAGGTCGAATGAATGTCAAAAATTGCACTGAAAGAGTGAGAGGAAATTATTGCACTCGGACTCGCACGGCGAAGCTTTACTGGTCGGCCACGCACTGCCGCTGCTGGTGGCAAACCAGGGTGAAATTTATACCATCTTGCTTACTTTGATAGCTAGGAGCTCAAAAATCAGAACCACTCTCTGCTACTCACCGCCGTTTTGTTGGAATAAGCTCTCAAAATTCTAGCCTTTAATTCTTCGATCTCTACTTTTAGCGACTTTCAAAGGGCATGGCAGGTACCAAATTGAAACTCTCACCACCAGGAGTCGAACGAAACCAACTTTATCAAATTCTGCAGCTGGAATCAGTTGGAATCCTAATATGAAGTTTTGGTGGTGGAAAATCTTCTCCCCATGATTACGCCGCCTTCGTTCATTGGTTCCAACTACCACTGCTTCTTTTGAACTTGCCGGGCACTGATCTTCATGATGGTGGTGGCAATGTTCACCATCACTGGCCAGAATTTAGCCAGCCGCCCTCCACTTTTCACTCTCTCTTTACCTCTCTCTTGTTTCTTCATTATGCTTCTAACTTCTATCTTTTCTTGATGGCCTAAGATAGCCATATGATTGGTTGATGTTCAACCAATTAGATGAGCTTATTTTTATTTTTATAATAACAATAATATTAATAATAATAATTCTAGTTATAAAAATTATATATATATATATATATATATATATATATATATATATATATATATATATATATATATATATATATATATATATATATATATATATATATATATATATATATATATATATATATATATATATATATATATGAAAAGAATTTTTTAAATAAAATTTACTAATTTAATAAAATAATATTATTTCTGTACAAAAAAAGATTTTATAAATTAAATATAAATTCGGGTTATTACAATCTTCCCCCCTTAAAAAAATTCGTTCTTAAATTTTTTAAATCAAAATAGGCACTAACACTCGAGCCAAAGTTTTCCACTTACTTCCAATGTGTAGTCTGATACACCATCTAAACTACAATTAATATATCAAATGTAACAAGAAAGTTATCTCATAATCTACTAAAATCATTATACTAAATATTTAACTTAAACTAATCCTATATCAATCTCTTATCCAAATAATCCTTAAAGCTAATCATTAGTAGTTCTTTATCTATTAACCTTGAAATAACCCTAAATAAAATTTATACAACCTTTAATTTTATATTCAATCAATTATAATTTTAAGCATACCTTTTTTCCTTATATCTTTACTAGTATTAACATCAACATTAATACCTTAATCATCACTCCCATTCATTACTTATTATATCAATCATATAAGAATTTAATAGATAATTCCAAATCAATAATTCCATTTTTTTGTTCTCCATGTAATCTTGCTTTACTCTCTTTTTATATTATATATTATTTCATGACTTAAATACCTAATGTCTCAGAATTGTATACATTTAACTTGTGATATCATCTCACTTAGATTTCTACTTACGTCTTGCTATATATCACATTCCCAATCATTTAAATTATCCATATAAATTATTGAATTTACTAATACAATTGATGCTTAATAAAAATATCTATATAGCTCTTATGTCTCAATTTATTATCATCCTAAATTATTTCAATACCCAATAAAATTTCTTTGCATACCAAGGATCATTACTTAGCCTATTATATTTTCAAATAAAATTTATCATATTTAATGTCTCACTAACTCCAATAATTCTGCATTCCACTCATTCATCAATTTATAATATATTTAATCTTAACAAATATTCTCATATATTATATCTCATGTGATTTTGCATTTAATCAATTATGACCTTAATTTAACTCTTTATAACTTTTTAAATTCTAAATTAAATCACATTATAATCTTATTCTATCTTACTAAAACATATCATTCACCAATTAAAATTTTTTATTAAATTCGTACTTAAACTATCCAATCTCAATAAATCTCACAATCATACCCATTAGCAACTTGTAATCATAATTAATTTCTTATAAATCTATAAAACCTTTAAACCATCATAATCATTATAAATTTACTCATAACTCATCAATACTTAATTATTCTTACCTGCTCTAGCTAATTTCTCCCATATTTTTCAAGTATAAACTTTACTTTGAAATCACTACATATGTTTACAAAATAATTAATATGTTGACCCCTTAATTCTACAATTCATATCAACATCTTAATATTAACAAGGACATCAAAGAATTCTGTTAATTTCTAAAACAAATCTCACCTTCTCATAACTATTTCAAACTTCAACCTCCATTTGGATGAGGTTTACTGATTGGCTAGATCACTACCCTACAGTCCAATAAGGTTATGTTTGAAAGAGGGTGAATTAATATGCCAAGAATCAACCTAATGTCATTGATCCACCATTTAATACTTTTATTAGACTATACCTATTAAGGTGAAAATTTACGGGACTAAACTAATCCATAGGTTTCTTCTTAAACTAACTCTAAGATTAATTACTCGCCATCAACTAAATCTTGCTTATAATATCCTACACATTATGATTCAATTTCAAAGAAAGTCCTCTGCTACACATTCATTACACTCGCATAATAATTATTTGTTTATGTAGTAAGAGGGGTACACCACATTAGACTCATACAACTTTTTGAAGTAGTGTCTCTAGTCCCGTTTTTTGCCTTAACACACTTGCAAATATCACAACCAAATTACAAAAGAAAATTACTTCATCATAGCAAGGAGAAATACATCTGCACTGACCCATGACCCTAAAAACCTAACAAACCTTAAAACATAAATATTCGGCCATTTCCGTAACAAACTCCCTATCATTTTATGATAGGCTCATACGAGGGAGACAAATTCATTATGTCATCATCATCATCATCATCGTACTAGCTATGAATAATAGCCTCATCAAATCTAGTAGAGTCTGAAAAAGGCTCCGTAAGGTAAGTCCAGATATGGTTCATGGGGTCAAACTTGTCACCATTAGGCATCATAGGCTGGAGAGCATCCCTCCAGTACAATTTTCTAAGACAATTTTGGTCTCAATCATCTTTAATAGCACAAATTTTATGACAATACTTGAGAGGGAATTCCCACTATAGAGATCAAGTTCTATAGGAGGCTACATTTCACTTAGAGTGACGTTGTTCTTTTCACACATGTAATGTTGAAAAGCAAGAAACTCATTTAAAACTCAAACCTGTCCTTGTAAAACAAAAGTAGTAAGATTTATAGGCAAGAACTCGAGGATCTAGGGTTAGACGGGTATCTAAAAGATGATCGTCCATAGCAATGTAAGGACGATATAGAATAAGCATAGTTTGAACCTCTGAAGCATGAAAACATCAAGCAAGCTATGCTTCTCCATATCAAAAACTCAAAACTGCAGGAAACCTTAAAAAATGTGTCGAAATGTTTCAGGGTCATTTCTGCAATTTTAAAAATTTAGGAAACGCTTTTCTTATAACTAGATTAAGGTCAATTTTTGCTCCATCCCTTTCACATCTCTCTCTCTCTCTCTATACTGCCACTTCAATACTTATATGAACCCATCACAAACCACCCAGCTCTATTAGTGATGGTGAAATGCGACTTTTCCAGCTGCGATGGCAAAAAGTAACGGTGGCTTAGCTGAAGGCGAAAATTGATGATCCATTGAATGCGAGTTTTGATTTACAGCAATGGCTTACTTCATATTCCTCCTAACGCATGTTTCTTTTTTCTTTTTATTATTTTTAGACTCCATCTTCCTCATAATGGCAATTGAATATGAGTTTTGATTTGCAGCATTAACTTACTTCATCTTCATCCTAACACAAGTTTCTTTTTTTTTTTTTTTTTTTTTTTTTTTTTTTTTTTTAACTATTTTGGACTCCATCTTCCCCACAACAGTGATTTTTTTTTATTATTATTGCGTAAACTATGTTTTTGATTTTGTATTTTTGCTATTGTATGTTATTAGGTAACTTGGGTATTTTCTTTTTATTTTGTTGGTTATTTTTTGTTAAGTATTTTATATTGATTGTTGGGTATTTTTCCTTTTTTTTTTTTTTTTCTTTTGTTGGGTATAAATTCTTGGCTAGTTGCTATTTATTAGGTAATGGGTATTATTGTTTGTTAATTTTCTCAAATTTCACATGTTATTTTTATTATATTAGATTGATTTAAATATGATATTATGATAATTTAAATATTATATTGATTTAAATAAGATATTTAATAATATTAACAAATATATCCCTATATTTTTTTATATTTATGCATTTTCCCCATGTTTTGTTTCCTACATTTTTTAAAAATACTGTTTCCCTGTGTTCGTTTCCAAGCTTCTTGTTTCTGCATTTCCCATTTTCGTGCTATTTAGGTTTGAACTGCAGGACCATCTGTCCAAAATGGGTTATCTAAAATTGTAGCAAGGAATCTCATCCACTGATCCAGAGGATTGAACCAAAGTACTAAAGTAACCAAATATAGGTTAGCTGCATTATTACCTTCCAAATATTGAATATACTGTAGAAAATGGAAGGGCTGGATTTCTATAGCAACATGGTAAAAATGGAGGAAATACCATAGAAAGCAAAGAAATTCTTTACGCCATATTTAGAATGAGTCCATTTTCATATCCATAAAGGCAAAAGGCCTTAGAAAAGGATACTTAGGGTGAATGACTAATTCCCTCATGAATCGAGGACCATAATTCTAAATAAGACAGGTTTGGTACTTAAAAATCTATTCAAAGGCTAATTTCTAAAGGGCTCTTTAGGAGATGTTGCTTTGAATCTTTGGAGGAAGGCCTTGGTAAAGAAAGGAAGCAGGTCTAGAAGAAGAAAAAGATGAGGAGGATGCCATAAGTTGAAGCAACTAATAGTTCAAGAGAAGCTTCTCAAACTTGAAAGAAAATTTAAAACTACCTGTTGTTTGTTTTACACATGCTTCCTCAATTTATACTAGTTTGATTGTCCTTATAGATAGAACAACTAGGAACACAGTAAAGCTCTTTCTCAAAAATTGCTTTTGTCGTGTATATAAAGTACATATAATTCATGAGTCTAGTCGTACAGCTAAAGTTCACTACTCTACCTAAGGTAACAACTGTTCATCCGCATGTATCTGAAAAGATCAGGTTGATTCATAAGATAGTCAGAAATAATGCTGGTTAGGGCTTATCCTATTGTTAAGCAATAGGATGCTTTTATGAGTAAATAACACCTATAGAGAAAAATTTTCAAACCCAATACTCCAATAATTTAGAGAAACAAAGGCGTCAATCACATTTCCCATCCTACTGCATTTCCCAATAAAGAGGTCTTATCTATTCAACATGACTTCAAAAGTAATGAATTACACCACTTATGATTTATTAAAAATTTTAATTAAGCAATTAATAATTGTATTAAATTTTTTTGTAGATAAACATTAAACTCACAGTTATGGTTGATATTCCAAAATCACTATTCATAACCACCATTTGTGCAGAATAAATTTGAAGAATTTCATATATTTGGTATCTAATAACTATACTTAATTATAAAAGACATTGACTATAAATAATGTTGAATCATAAGCAAGCGAGACTCAAAAGACGAAAAGGAATCCTATACTCTGCATGCCGTAAACCTAACCTTTCTAAGACTCATATGGTGCTACCATTACTTTAAGTCACAAGACTATGCTTTGATACCAACTTTGTCATGACTCGCACTCAAGGGCACGTGAATGGCACAGGACACAGATGATGCACTTGGCTACCAGTGTCCGCAGTAAACCTTAAAACTTACTAAACAACAAACCAATAAATCAATATTAAAATTTCTTTTTAAAACATAACTCTGGGCTCACAGGTTAAACAAATTAATTTTGTTATCTGCTCAATACCCTTATACTTTAATTTATCATTCATATTAAATATCAAATCAAAATAAATTTATTTAACCCAGAAATCAACCACCCAAAAGATATTGACCAGAGTGAACAAATTAAATTACAAACAACTAGAATAGCAATGTGAAGTTCTAAAACAGTAATACAATTTAATACATATTTCTAGTAAAGAAGTAAAGCATATTAATTCAATTAATAAATTCTTCATGAGCTCATCGCATAAACTAGAAAAATAAGTTGAACAGGAATGAGCGTTTGACTTAATGAATGATACTAACTAATATATTAACCTAGTGTCCTATAGACATGTATCTAGGGTTCATGTTGATACATCTTGTCGTAGAAGCAATCAAATCACACAAATAAACATGGATGGAATATAGTCCACAATACCACACTAAACCTTAATATAGGAAGTCGATCCCTCTATTCTGGCTTTTTGAATCCAATACTATCTCTTGTTCTAATACTAAGGTCATAGTCGTCCTCAGCAACGCTTACCTGATCGGCCACAGTAGGGCAATGAGTAGGCTTCCAGCCGTCAATCTCCAGTCCTAACTCATCTTATCTCAATCATCATAAGTACGTCTATTTTTCTAAGTGGCAGTGTGTCATCTCAATTCCATCCATTAATCATAACCAATATGCAATAGCAATATTAATTAATTAATCACAATCAAATGCTAACATGTGTCCATTTAACAATAAGGCATATTTATGTATATATAACTACATACAATAAATGCAAATACATAAAAAAAAGGAAAGTATATTAGAAAGTATCACTCACCTACTTGACAACGCTTTTAACTGACTTTCCTTTTGAAGTGTGACCCTTAGTGATAGAAGTACGTTGGAGACATCGACTCTGAATAACAAAAGAGATTATTAGAAAAAGGATGACTCATCTCAAAAGATATAACCAAATGACTCTTAAGATTCTTGCTAGACTTTTGACATAATTTCCTCTAGATTAGGACTTACCCAATTGTAACGGAGAAAACAAGCACTTCTAAATAGATATCTCAATTTACAATATTCAATCATAACTCCATAATTCCTCCTCATAGGGCTCCAACTCAATCAATAACAGAACCAATTCCAATTCTAAATTTATAATCAAAATTAGTCCTAATAATGTCTCTTAACTCATTTCATGAATTAAACTTCAAGTTTGTCATTTCAATTAAAATCATTCTACTTGTTTTTCATAAAGTTCACATAAGATTAATTTTATCATATTAAATCCATTTCTAATCTAAATTCATAAGATTATCAACAACTAATTAAATCTAATAAACATAACTTAAATCAATCTATAATTCAATAATAATTGAAATTCAAGTGTTTCGGATTTACCCACATAACATCAAGTACGTCAAAAATCACATCAAAACTGTGAGACAAAACTTCTAGACCTAGACCAGTGCATCACCATCACGCTTCACTGCCAGAGCTTTGTAAGCCAGCTATGCGCCACCACTGTTGATGGTGAATTAGGGCGAAATTTATACCATGTTGCTAGCCACTACTCCAGGAGCTCGAAAATCAGCACCACTCACCACCATTTCGTCGAAATAAGCCCTCAAAATTCTAGTCTTCAATTCCTCAATTTCCACTTCTGGTGAGTTTCAAAGGGCATGGGAGGCACCAAATTGAAGCTCTCACCACCAAGAGTCGAATGAAACCAATTTCATTAGATTCTGCCAACGGAATCGGTTGGAATCCTAATATGAAGTTTCAATGCCATAAAACTTTCTCCCCAAGAGTATGCCGCCTTCCTTAGTTGGTTCCAATTGCCACCTATCTCTTCTAAACTTGCTGGGCACTAGTCTTCACGGTGGCAGTGGTGGTGTTCATCACCGTAGGTCAAAAATTAGTCAGTTGCCCTCCACCTTCCACTGTCTCTCTCTCCCTCTCTCCCGTGTCTTCACTCTACTTCTCATTTCTTTCTTTTTCCTGATGGCCTAAGAAAGCCATCTGATTGGTTGAACCACCGCAGGCCAAAAATTAGTCAGTTGCCCTCCACCTTCCACTGTCTCTCTCTCCCTCTATCCTGTTTCTTCACTCTACTTCTCATTTCTTTCTTTTTCCTGATGGCATAAGAAAGCCGTATGATTGGTTGATGTTCAACCAATCAGATGAGTTGATTTCTATTTTTTTTATAAAAAAAATAATAATAATGTTAATGATAATAATTATAATAATTCTAGTTATAAAAAATTATTTTAGTATTTATAAATAAAATTTCAACACTTCCAATTAATTTTCGTGAAATTTATAGTTGGATATATATATATATATATATATATATATATATATATATATATATATATATATATATATATATATATATATATATATATATATATATATATATATACAGTTTTTCACAGTTTCTGATCTGCAGGATCCTTAAAAAAAAGGCAAGTAGAGAGCATACTTCTGTTACTTATAAATTAAAATTATATAATAGATAAATATAGAATATTAAAGATAAATATACCTCAACATATTTATGTTTGAAAATTTACAATTTACAAAATTATTTTTTGCAAATTATAAAAGGGATACAAATCAAATATTTAAAGGTGTTTGAATACAGAATTTCTAAGCCCTAGAGTTTTCAAAGAATTTCTCTTTCAACCTAAGCTCTCCTAGAAGAAGTCTGGTCTATATGTATATGTATATGTATATGAACATTGAGTTAAAGTGAATTGATATTAAGATCATGACATTGTGTTTGACTTGAGAAAAGCATTGGTATGAGTTATAATGTGATTTCATACAAGCCTATAAAGGCTAAGTGTGCAAGACTTTTAAATTCAATATGTTATGTGCAAAGTGAAGAGTGTAAATTTATGTGCAACTCTAAATGTATGTGAATGTTATATGTGCATGGGATAGTTACGGGATAGGATAACATAATGATTAAATAAATACTAAGTATTAAATTAAATATTATGTTAGAGCTTGATGTTGTGAAATTTTATTTATACTTGCAAGCGCACAAATCACTGATTTAGTAGATAAGTGGTAATGAGATCGTGTCACAGGCTTAGTCCCTCGTAACACCGTTGGGACCATGCGGCGCTTGCTAACAATCACAAGCCAGCCAAATGTTCAACTACTTGTGCATAAGCATAGTAAGATTTATATCAATAATGGGCCAATGTTAGCAATGATAGTATGAAAGCGACAACATAACATAACAATGGTTTAGCAACCAAGCATTCGTAATAGACCAGGACAGCACAT
Organism: Reutealis trisperma; assembly: GCA_947687605.1. Lineage (NCBI taxonomy): Eukaryota > Viridiplantae > Streptophyta > Magnoliopsida > Malpighiales > Euphorbiaceae > Reutealis > Reutealis trisperma. The sequence continues at coordinate 196,175 of CANTUT010000661.1, read as the reverse complement.
GAGGAAACTTCAAGCCAATCTCATTTTATTGATTTGTAATTCATTACATCATAGAAGCCACAGTGCGCCCATTGTAAGTAGGGGGGTCCTTATAATGGGCCAAGCAACCAACAGTGCCTAGCTCCCCAATCACTTGGCTCACTAGTCACTCCCCCCTATATATGCTTAAAGGGAAAACTGGGCTGTATGAGAAGGAAAAAGCATAGGGTGCGAGGAGGAGAGTCCTCCTTTGTTACAAGATAACATAGTGAAAATGACCTAATTACAAAATCTATCACATTTCCCCCCATAAGAATTACAAAATCAATCCCCTGTTACATTCTCCCCCACTCCAATAGTCAATGACCTCATTGACTATAAGGCTTTTAATTTCTTATAGAATAAGGACTTTTGAGCAAAATCTTGAATCTTGTGTGCATAAGGCTAGAGGTGTGCTTCTTTCTCCTAGGAGTTTTCTTCTGAGGATAGACCTTTCCATTTCACTAAGTACTCTCTCTGGCACTTGACTACTCTCTTTTCAAGGATCTCTTCTACCTCTTTGTCAAGAGGCTGTGCTCTGGTGATAGCTAGGTTGCGATCTTTTGTTCGTTTGGAGTCGACAGCATCTAGATGGAATGGCTTAAGCTAGCTGATATGGAAGACTGGGTGAATTGTCATCCATGGTGGAGGATTAATCTTGTATGCAGCTCTCCCGACTTTGGCAACAATAGGAAAAGGGCCTGTATACTTTCGTACTAGGCGATGATCTTTGTTGTAGAGGAAAAGAAATTGCTCTGGCTTGATCTTGACAAGTACCAAGTCCCCCACCTCAAAATTTTCTAGTCGTCTCTTTTGATCAGCCCATTTCTTCATGCGAGTGCGTGCTTTCTCCAAGTGAGCTTTGGTTGTTCTGCTTCCACTCCAAAGTGAATTGGTAAGCTTTTGGATTTCTGCTTGTATAAGGACCTTCCAGTGTGTGAGGCAATAATGGCTATTGATCTGTGACAATCTTAAAAGCACTTTTGTTAGTAGCAGAGCTTTTCTGTGAGTTAAAGCAAAAATGTGCGACATCAAGTAAAGAAATCCAATTCTTTTGATTGGTGGATACAAAGTGCCGAAGGTATTCCTCCAAAAGGCCATTGAACCGTTTTATTTGCCCATCTATTTGGGGATGGAAACTAGTAGACATGTCCAACCGAGATCCCAACAATCGAAATAGTTTTGACCAGAAAGATCCCACAAACCGAGAATCTCGATCATTCACAATACTTTTTGGAACACCCCAATACTTCACCACATGCTTGAAGAATGCCCGAGCCGTATCCTCTGCTATACTGGTTTTAGCCATTGGCACAAATGTTGCATACTTCGAGAACCGGTCAACTATCACCAGAATGGTGTTAAATTGTTCCACCTTTGGCAGGTGAGAAATGAAATCAAGAGAAACGCTCTCCCATGGTCTACTAGGTGTAGAAAGTAGTTCAAGCAAGCCTGCTACTTTCTGATGATCCACTTTATCCTATTGACATACTAAGTAAGTTTTAGTATAGTCTAGTGTATCCTCCTCCATCTAGGGCCAGTAGTATCCTTGTTGTAATAAGGCTAGTGTTCGATGCTGACCTGGGTGTCCTGCCCACAAGGTGTCATGACATTCCTGTAATAATGTTTTTCTCAGATTTCCTACTTTTGGGACATATAACCGTTGCTTATTTGTCATGAGGAGCCCATCTTCCAGCCAAAATTGTCTTGTCTTCCTAGCTTTTACCAGATTTATAAGTGCCACTGCTTGTGAGTCCTTATTTAAGTTTTCCTGGATTTGGTTGCACATGGATGAGTTTAGGCTACTGCATGACAATTGAGCTATCTGTTTTAGCACTGCCAACTCTGCTTTTCTACTAAGAGCATTTGCCATTCGATTTGTCACCCTTGGCTTGTACTTGAAGTGAAAATCAAATTCTGCCAAGTATTCTTGCCATCGGGCTTGCTTGGGTGTCAATTTGGACTGCGTAAGGAAGTGACTCACTGTCGTATTATCTGTCTTTACCACAAATTTGGACCCAAGAATGTAGTGTCTCCACACCCAAAGACAATGTATCACTGCTAATAATTCTTTCTCTTGTGCAGTGTATCGCCGTTCTGCCTCACTAAATTTTCTGCTCTCAAAGGCAATTAGATGTTTCTCCTGCATCAATACTCCACCCAAAGCAAAATCTGAAGCATCGATATGTATTTCAAAGGGTTTTGACATATCTGGTAAAGTCAAGATTGGATCCGCCAATATAGCTTGCTTCAAATTCTCAAAGGATTCTTGGCAATCCTTTGTCCATTGCCAACTGTGTCCCTTCTTCAAAAGTTTTGTAAGGGGCCATATCCTCTATAAGTATCCTAAAATGAATCGCCTGTAATAATTTGCCAATCCCAAGAAAGACCAAAGTTTTGTCACACAAGTGGGTATGCTCCGCTCCTGAATGGCTTTCACTTTGGCTTAATCCATCTTCAATAAGCCTTGCTCTATCACATGCCCAAAGAATTTTATGCTCTTTTGGGCAAAAGCACGTTTTTCCCTCTTCACAAAGAGTTGATTCTATCTCAACTTCTCAAAGACCAATCGTAAATGCTTTCGATGTTCTTCTAGTGTAGTGTTATACACTACAATGTCATCTAAGTAAACCACCATAAATTTGTCTAGATATTCATGGAATACCTGGTTCATCAAAGTACAAAAAGTAGCAGGAGCATTAGTTAAACCAAAAGGCATAACAAGAAATTCAAACACACTGTATCGAGTAACACATGTGGTCTTTGGTTCATCTTCCTCAGCAACCCGAACTTGATGGTACCCCGATCGAAGATCTAACTTGGTAAAGTATTTAGCTTGACTCAATTGATCAAAGAGATCTGCGATGAGTGGGATTGGGTACTTATTCCGTACTGTCACTTTATTGAGAGCCTAATAATCCACACACAATCTCAAGCTACCATCTTGCTTCTTTTGGAACAACACTAGGGCGCCAAAAGGAGCTTTAGGGTCTAATGAATCCTGCTTCTAGTAATTCATCCAATTATTTCCTCAACTCCACTAGTTTCGGTGGGGCCATCCTATAGGGAGCTTTAGCTGGTGGCTTTGCTCCTGGAATAAGTTCAATACTGTGATCTACATCTCGACGTGAAGGCAGTACTTTGGGTAATTGTTCCGGCATTATATCTTCAAATTCTAACGTCACATCCCTGATGTCTCCTGGATACCCAAAGCCTACTTTTTGTTCTTTTAAAATGGGAACAACTGCATAAGTTGTCTCTTTTCTCTTTACCCCTTTCTTAAATTGAAGAGCTGAGAGTACGTTTTTCTCCGCGATAGGACTTACAGATATGGGAACTACACAAGGTTGCTCCCCCATTAGCAGCAAACAATTGGCCGCTGGGACCGGGATGGCCCTAGACTTCATTAAGAAATCCAAACCCAAAACAACATCAAAATCATCCATTGGAGCCACTATAAAGTCCACCTTACTAGTCCAGGGGCCTAGTCGACAAGCCACTACCTTAGACATACCCACTATTTCAATCGCTTTCAAGTTTACTACTTTAAACTTTCCCACATCCTTCTGAATTTCCAATCGAAGGTGAGATGCCTCAGTCTCTGCCACAAAGTTATCCGTAGCCCCTGTATCCACTAGGGCTCTTGAGGATTTGCAATTTATTACAACATCAATATACATCAGCCCTCTCTCCTTTTGTTTCTTTGATTGGTCCATTTGTCTCTCTAGGGCCCCTAGGAATCTCATTGCCTCCATTACAGATTGTTCATTTTCCTCCGAATCAAACTCTTTTGCTTCTTCGGTCTTATGATTTTCTTCTTCCAGTAGGGCCCTCAAAGCATTCAAAGCCACTCGATTTGGACATTCTCTCACTCTATGAGGTCCTCGACATAGGAAACACTTTATGTTTCATGGAGGTTGTACAAAAGAGTTAGATGTACTAGAGGGTTTGGGCCCCACATTTCCTTCCCTAAGATTCAAGGCTTTCCTATCTCCAGTTTCGATCATGCCTCTATTTTTAACCCCACTTGAGTTGGAATTTCCTTTATCCCCTCCATTAAAAGAGGATCTCGTCCTGAAGCCTTCATTGTCGAAAGGCCTTGGCCACTTATTTTGCCTTCTATCGAAGTTTCCAAAAGATGGATACTTTCTTTTCTGAGCACTTTCTGAATAGTCATCAATACTTTCTGCTGCTGCTAATGTTGAGGCAAGATCTTTCGTGCCTTTCATCCTTAACTCTGTTTTGGCCTCAGGTTTTAATCCATGGATGAAATGAAATAATTTATCATTCTCTCCCATATCCTGTACATCCAACATGATCCATTGAAATTTTCGAACATATTCTTTCACCAACCTCATATGTTTTAGTTCCATCAACTGGCATCGAGCATTGTACGCTACATTCTCCGGATAAAATTGGGATTTTAATTCTCGTTTAAAATCATCCTAAGCCTCCACTGTATATAACCCATTCCGAATCCCATCGGCTTTAGTCTACCACCACACATTTGCCTCATCTGTTAAGTACATTGTAGCTAACTTTAGTTTTCTCGCATCAGAAGAAATGTTAATAGCATCAAAATAATTATAAAGATCAAAAACAAAATTATCTACTTCCTTTGTATCCCTCACCCCATTAAAGGGTTTGGGCTCTAGAATTTTCATCCTTCTAGTCTCGCATCTTGCTTTGCCATTCCCTGTATTGGCTACCAGAGTATTGACCTTGCCCTCCAATTCCTTCAATTCATTACAGATTGCTAGGATTGCCTCTCTGGCATCGTCTGTCGCAAAGTCAAATTCCTCTGCCAAGGTTTTGTAGGAGGCCTCAAGCTCTTTAGGCATCTCCTCTAATGCCAACAAGCGGGTTATTATACCTTCCAAATATGCAAAACAGGGCCTTAAGCCCTCCAGTTCAGTTATACGGGGCACTAAACCCTCTAGAATATTAATACGGGGCACAAAACCCTCCAAGTTATCAATACGGGGCACTAAACCCTCCAAGATATTAGTATGGGGCACCAAACCCTCCAGAACATTAATACGGGGTACAAAACCCTCCAAGTTATCAATACGGGGCACTAAACCCTCCAAGATATTAGTACGGGGCACCAAACCCTCCAAAACATTAATACAGGGTACAAAACCCTCCAAGTTATCAATACAGGGCACTAAACGCCCCAAGATATTAGTACGGGGCACCAAACCTTCCAGAACATTAATACGGGGCACTAAGCCCTCCAGATTAGTAATATGAGGAGTGAGCTCCTCCAAGTTTGCCAAGCGAGACCTTAAGCCTTCCAAAATTTTGATAGTGGCTTTAAGATGGTGGAATCTCTCATCACCAATTGAGTCACCACCCTGGGATAAAGTGAGCATTGTGGCTTCACAATTAGCAAGTTTCTTTTCAAGCACTTCAATATGCTTTTCCATGTCTCTAAGGTGCCCAAAGGTAGGCGGCAACTCTATAGACTGCCTATTCTTCGACATACTACTTTTCCATGCCTCAAGTAGTTCATCAAACCCCTTTTCCAACACATCTATCCTCGAAGATGTTTTCGTCATGGGTATCGAACAATAATAAGGTTTGTTATTACTCTGATACCAAATGTCATGGGCCCAGTCCCTCGTAACACCGTTGGGACCATGCGGCGCTTGCTAACAATCACAAGCCAGCCAAATGTTCATCTACCTGTGCATAAGCATAGTAAGATTTATATCAATAACGGGCCAATGTTAGCAATGATAGTATGAAAGCAACAACATAGCATAACAATAGTTTAGCAACCAAGCATTCCTAATAGACTGGGATAGCACATGAGGAAACATCAAGCCAATCTCGTTTCATTGATTTGTAATTCATTACATCATAGAAGCCGCAGTGTGCCCATCGTAAGTAGCGGGGTCTTTACAACGGGCCAAGCAACCAACAGTGCCTAGCTCCCCAAGCACTTGGCTCACCAGTCACTCCCCCCTATATATGCTTAAAGGGAAAACTGGGCTGTGCGAGGAGGAGAAAGCATAGGGTGCGAGGAGGAGAGTCCTCCTTTATTATAAGATAACATAGTGAAAATGACCTAATTACAAAATCTATCACATTTCCCCTCATAAGAATTACAAAATCTATCCCCCATTACATATCATTCCCACGGAAAGAGCTATGAAAATAATTATAGAAAAACTTAATTAAACCACATTAATTTAATTTTAACCTAGTTTCAAATATCTTTTTTTTTTAGATAATGATAAAGAGATGTAAAGTAGAAACGTCAAAATAATACAATTAAAGGTAATTGAACTTTATGAAATAAAATTCAGATAAAATATTATCAAGGTTTAAAAATTCACCAATGTTTAATTAAAATTTTTTATAATATATTGATTCCAATTTTCAGAAGATAGTTTAGAAATCAATCTTTCTATCTTCTATTGATTTTATCACTAAGCTCAATTTTATTAAATTCTCAAATAGATTTTGCTTCACTTCAAAAGTGTAATTTCTAAGCATTATATGTATACAATTTAATGAAAAACACATAATTAAAGAAAATTACTTTTCTTTCAATAAAAACCAAGTATAGATAATTTTCCTAACAATAAAAAATACATGATAAAATTGATGAAAGGATATTATCAAATGAAACCAAAATCATAAACATTAAATTGCAAAATATTTAGAATCAATACATAATAGAAATTAAAAATCTAACATAGTTTCATCATCCACTTTAGTGAAATTAAAACTTAAAAAGATATAATTAAAAGAACAAAATAAACAAAAGAACCCATTTTAGCAATTTGGATCCTTAACCTTGAAATCTCAACTTCTTGCTTATTTTCTCAATTCTTTTCTTCACAAGCTCTTCTTTTGTTAAGCCATTTCCCTTCTATTTATAAGCATGAATAACTCGATGGCAAGTTGATGAAGAAACCAATTTTCAAATGATTTTTCTTCTTTAGCATCAAATATGTGACTTTAAACTTTGAATTCTTAGTTTTTCTTAGTTGGATTGCATATGGATGTTTAGTGATGACTTGGATTTTGCAATTTTTCTTCCTTAGCATCAAATGTATGACTTTGATCTTTGAATCCTTTGTTTTCCTTAGTTGTCTTGCATAAGGATGGTTAATAAACTCTTTAGTTTCCATTGCATACTTAAAGATGGTGTCCTTTGTCAAAAGAAAAGAAAATGGCTTAGTTGGTTTTATTGAAAAATTATTTCTTTCACCAAATTTATTTATTTATTTATTTATTTATTATTATTATTATTATTATTATTATTATTATTATTATTATTCATGTAAGTAAAAGACTATAATTTTACTCAATTTTCAAGCTTTCACCATTTTATTTCCTATTTCATAAAAATATCATTAAATAAAAATATTTATTTAATAAATGAATAAAAAAATAAATTTAAGGGCTATTAATATGTATTAAATTATGCTCATCAAATACCCCCAAACCTTGATTTTGCTAGTCCTCAAGCAAAAAAAAAACCTAAACTAGTCTACTTTCATAAGAAATCACGATTGCATTTAACAAATGCAACAAGCCTTTAAACCTCTAGGTGGCCCATAGAGGATGAGTTATAGTCTTGTGAGGGCTTCCAGCGGTGATACCCATAAACACCTGTAAAAATCTAAACTTCCAACTATTTATCTCAGAGAACAATAAGATATCGTAACTTTGAAATCAAACAAGTATTAAATTGAATACATATCCATTCAAAAGCTAATTCATCTTGCAACAATCATACTCAAGTGAGTGTGTGAAATAGCCAATATTAATTATAAATGTGATTTACATGCTTCAAACAAGTAAAATTATCATAACCTTATAATAACAATCATTCAATTTCTAATAAAGAATTAAGTATCATAAGCTTCCCCTTTGGTACAAATCTCCACTACTTTGAAGGCATCACATGAGATCAAATGGTCTTTAATATTGTTTGTAATGGGGCCGTGGGGTATGATGTGGATAAAGAATGAAAGGGATAGGAGATTACACAAGTTCTAAAGACTTCATAGAGTTAAAGATATCATAGTATTTTGTAAGAGACACTTCTCAAAACCCGTAGAAGCATATAAAATGTAACCAACTATTATTATATTGACCTTTACTTTATCCTAACCTCCACTTATAATATCAAAGCTTTGATCTTCAAACTCAAGATTTTTTTTTACTTTTTTTTTACTCTTTTTTTTATACCTTTTTTTTAGAATGAAGATTTTTTTTTATTTTATCCCAAACTCTTAAGAAATGTCTCTTGATCATGAAATTTGTCTTTTTATCTCTATTTTATTTTTAGAATAAGGGTAATTATAATCATGTTTAGGCTAGATGAGAGATGTGGTTACCAAAGAAAATAGTTAATCAATATAGGCTCAAATTGGCTCACTAAAGGAATGTTCTCTTGGAACATCAATTGGGGAACTAGTTTATTTAGCTTTATGGTGAAAATCCTAATGCCTTAATCATTTCACAAGTGATACTCAATCAGTCGTTCGCCTCAAAAGACCTCAAGGGAAAGTTCTAATATATAGTTCTTTCAAATCGAAATTAAAATGATTGTCACATCCCAACTTTAGAGACATGACAGTCCTAGAACATGGGAAGACATAAGGTCACCCACGCTCGTAGAATCCACTTATACTTATACAAATACTGCCTAGGATCGTACCAAAACCTCTTGCATTAACTTAAATAAACTTTTTTTTTTTAAAATCTTAAGTTGCGGAAGCATAGTTTAAATATACTTTAAACGTAATCCATAAGGAAATAATATTCATAATCCACTCGGAAGCTTAAGAATTAATAACATCTCAAAATAAACATCAAAAATAAATATTCCTAGAGCATCTAATGACAACACTTCATAGCATGGTATTATTAATGACTTTGATAAGGAAATCCCCAAGCGAAGTAGAATGCTTGAGCCATCACCTTGCCTCCTCACATTTGCTTACCTGGAATCACACAAGGAAAAATGGGTGAGATAGATGATCTCAATGAGTAAATGATAAAGCACATACATTAACACTTATTCCTTTAAAAAGGAAACTCATAGCTTATACACACAGTTCATGATTTACAACTCATGAATCAGGATGCAATTTATTAAGGGTTCAATTTAGCAAATTTGCACAAATCACACATATAACACATAGAGAGTGAACACTATTACTCTATCACTCAAACACATAGAGGAGAGGTGGCCTTATACCAAATTCCAATTCCTATCACATAGAAGGCATGAAGCTGATCATGCCCCATAGCTAGAACCGCCCCTTCTAACTGAGGTGAATACACAACCCCTATCCACTGGGTTAAGACTGTGTGCATAGGTTCCAATGATTATCCGCATCGGCATGAGGACTTTTGCATAAAGGGTTAAAGGTACCATAGCTAGAGCTAATGGTAATCACATAACAATAACATTAAGGCAACAATAACACGTGTCACAATAATAATAGTAATTTAACTTTTGAATAAAAGATACAATGCTAGTATAGGTCCAGAAAGAATGAAATTTAGGGCAATAATCACAAGAAATTATCATTGGATAATAACAAAAAATGGTTTTGGACAAATTGTCCTTGGCAACCTAAGCTTAATAAGGAAATTATAGAGTTTCATTTTAGAATAGAAAGAACATGGGTTTCAAGAATATCAAAGGTTCACATAACATGATATCACATATTTGTAACATAACAAAATGCTACTCACACTTGAAGCAAGATTACAGTGTTTACTCACCTTGTGGTTCCTTTGCTCTTAATTCACGTAGCCCTTGGACTTCTAGGACTCCTCAAGCTCTATCATAATATTTAATCCAATACTTATTATTCATTTAATCATGATGCTATCCTATCTCATATCTACCCCATTCACGTATAACATTCACATACACTTAGAGTTGCACATATAAGTGCACTCATCATTTGCACATAACAGGCTGACTTGAAAAGTCTTGCACACTTAGTCTTAATAGGCCCATATGAAAATACACTATAACTCATATCAATACCTTCTTAAGGTCAACACAATATCATTATCTTAATATCAATTCACTTTAACAATCATCTTAGTACACTTAACACTTCCATACACGTCAACTTATCAATAGCCTTTTAAGTGTCATGCTTAACTCTTGTGATCCATTCATTCAATCAATCATTTTATCAATTTAAGAACATTAATTCATTATCAAGTCATCATAACATCTATTTTCATATTTCTCAATCACATTCACATTCTAATTACAACATAAGGTTAAGATACCTTAAGTATACCTTAAGTATACCAAAATGCCTCTAGGCTTGTCTAGTGTCTTCCCTTCAACCAACATGCAATTTAGCCATTTATCATACATACATACATTTCAATAATCATTAAAACACATCACATAAAAATTATAGACATTAGGATAAAAATCCCATTGCAGGCCGAATGCATCATCAAAGGAAAAATTGAATTTTTTATTACTTTTTGCACTTTCTGTCTATTATAGTAATATGTAAAAACATGGTTTGAACCAAGATCTTTCATGTAAACACAACAAAAATCATTTTAGAACATTAATGCACATGAATTGGTAGCAATAGGTGTGATATGTACATGAAAATTCCAATTTTAGGTTTTAGGATGCAAAACCATGAGTTTTCTTATTTTTAGTATTTTTCAGTCATTACAGTAATATGTAAATAGGTGGTTTAAACCATTATTTTTCAATCAATCACAGCAAATATCAGTTTAGAACATTTTCATGTATGATTCAGTGGCCATAAATAATAATTATATAAAAAAAATTCTAAGTTTTAAGGCTTAGGGTGAAAATCATGAGTTTTCGCGCTTTCCGTTCATTACAATAATATTTAAACACATGATTTAAATCATTACTTTTCATCCAAACAAAAAAATATCAGTTTAGAATATTAAACATCACAATTTGGCAACCATAGAGTTATCAAACCATAGAATTTTCTAACTTTCAAGTTCTAGAGTGAAAACCTTAAATTCTATTGTTCTCTGAAACTTTCCAGTCATTACAGAAATAAGCAGAAATATAATTTAATCCAATATTTTTCATCAAAATAGATCAAAAAATCAGTTTAGAATGCAATGGTATAGAAATCACCCCCCTTTAGTGATGTTTATGCATAAAAATTGTAATTTTAGGTTATAGGATTCACCTTTGGAGAAATTGCACGGAAAAATTTGTATTTTCGGTAGAGAATTAAATTTCTCTCTCAAAAACTCACTTAAACAGAATTAAATCTATAAAAATCAATAAACAATTAGTTCAAAATAATTTTTTCATAATTTATTTCATAGAAATCATATAGAAAATTGAAAGAGAAGAAAAACTTACGAATACGGGCAAGAAATCGCAAAGAGAAAATTAATTTGAGAGAATTTTTCTATCAAAATACAGAAAAATGGAGTGATGGTTACTGGAATGAGAGTGCTGGCTGAAATTTAGGTATTTAAATATAGGGTTTTAGGCAATTTCCAATAATACTCTTAATGAACTAGGTTATGAAGGTTTTTGGGTAGTAGGCTTTTAGATATTTGGGCTTTTTTTTTTTTACTTAAATTAGGGCTGATTAGGGGTAATAAAAATAAAATATATATATATATTTTAATTATTTTCATTTAAATTTCCCCCAAAATATTTATTTAAAAATAATTAAAAATACTTATAAAATTATTTTATGCTTAAAAATTGCCTTTTTACATTAAAATTCATTTTACGAAAACAAATTATTTCATGCTAATGCATTTTATTCTAATCATTTTTTCACAATAATAATTCATATTAGGCATATTAAAATTAATTTAACATGCCCCAAACCCATAAATCATGTTACACACAAATTTTCACATAGTCACACAATTTGTCTCAATAACCCTAAATTCAAATAATTTGTCACTAAAACTCGTAGGGTAGATACGAGTTGTTACAATGATCATCATGGTAAAGGTATAAAAACACACCTATTCTAGCATACTTGTCTTTCTACAAAACAAACATGGCTACTGTGAGAAAAGAGTTGAGTATAATTATTGTGAAAATAAATTAACCTAAAAATGTCATCAAAATTCAAATCAATACTCATTACCAGTCAAAGCCATGACATTAAAGCTCAATTCTCATCACAGTAGTTGGAATTTAAAAAAAAATCACAAAAAATTACAGATGCGTATCAAGAGCACCAAAGTAACTCTTTACTCTGCCATCTTAAATTTTAGTGAATCAAACCTTATAAATAATTGAGAAGACACAATTTTTTTTATTTTTTTTAAATAACAGTTTCTTCACCCCCAAACTTAGCTGAGACATTATCCCCAATGTCTACTATAGAAAAATAAGGAGTAGAGGACTTTGCTTGATTAGGTGTAACACAAAAAAAAAAAAATGCAATAAGAAAAACTATAAGAGTTAAGGAAGTTATAATCGAAGATTCAAGTATGGTCCACGCTTCTTGCTGCTACTGGCCTTAGGGTGCCAAACTACCTGCGCTATCAATGGATCAGGTTTATACACAAATTTTTGCAATTGGTCAATCAATTGATCGATAGTTAAAATAGAGACTAGGATACGTCGACTCGCCGGTGTCATAAAACCCTGTTCCACAGCATGATCGATAAAAGATAGCAAACCATCATAAAAACCATCAACATTAAGTAATCCCAATGGATTTTGAAGAACTGTTAATTGGGTCTAAGATGCAATGGTGAAGATATCTTTAAATGTTTCTAAACCACTAGATAATGCGATAAAAGCATCAGTATTGAGATTCATGTATGCTATTCATTTGTATATGCTTATGAATTATAACTCATTATCTATAGTTTCATCAGTGATGTGTTTATTTTGAGCCAAAGCTTTTAGAACTATTCCTAGGACTTAGCTACCTCAAATATATGCAGAACTTGCGATATAACCCCTTAACACTAAACTCCCTTCCTCAAATACCAAATCAATTTTTCGTTCAGCTAAAATCCTACCAAGTTCATTAACTGCTATGAAGTACTCTCTTTTCTTGCTAGAGTTTGGACTACAAAAGACACAAATAGTTTTGAATTTGTGTGTTGAGGGTTCTACTATTTTTTTTCTAGTTCGCAGATTTCTTCAAGAGGTTGTGTGCATATTGAAAATAAGGAATGTGCATATAAAGAGAATAGCATAGTAAAAGAACAGTTCAACGGGGTAAAATAATTGTTAACAAAAAAAATAAAGATAAAAAATAACAATAACAAACAAAAATAATCAAGGCTATGTGTACAAATGTCAAAAAGAGAACATTGAAAAGCTAAAAGCAGACATTAAAGGACTAAAAAGTTAACTAAAATACAAAAATTTGCAGAAAATGAAAATCTAGGTGTTGAAAATTTAAAAAGTAATTGCAGAGTATTGAAAAATGCACAAAAGTCAAAAAGTTAGCGATACACCTAATCATGAATAGTAGTTATGACTGTAGCTCACATCTTTCTCTAGTTTTACGTCCAGTAACAGCTTAAACACCTTTTATGAGTCGAGGATATGCTTCCCATCCAGTTTTCTTATTAACTGGCAAACAGGGTCTTTTAATATCAGATTTCCTAGACTGTAACGCTATTTCTCTTCTTTGAATAAGCTCCATAAATCTAAAAGAGTATGTTGAACTTGTGCACATGGATGCATCTCAAGAGTCTGTAGAATATTATCTAAAGACTCCTTACTCAGTCCATCCTTTATGAATTGAATTTTATCTTCTCAATTTATGGATGCATATTTAATATTTCTACAGCGTATGTTGCAATTTCATCTTGCACACTTGTAGCAGACTCCCATTCTTTTTGCTTTTCTTTTCTTTGAGTAAGAACTTCTCCCTATACCTGGCAAACATTTAACAAATGATTCATTTAATTCACATACCAGTCTTACTTTGGCTTTTATGATCTAGCGAATATCTTCAGGAATATTTAGAAGTATAAATGCCTTGATTCTTTCCAGTCTACATTCATCAATTTTTCTGAGTATATATTGGGGAAGAATTGGAAACTTGTTTCTGAGTGTAGCAAGAGATGCTTCCACATCTAGCTGAAAATTTTGTATTCTATACTTACAAAATAAAGAACAAATGTTAAATATAAACAGATATTAGTTACACAAAGAAAGAAAAAAAAATGACATACATGAATTGTATTAATCATAATAAATAAGATCACTCAAAAGTGCTTCTTCCATTGTTGTTAGTTCCAGCTCCAAAAATGGTTTCAATCTTTGTCCATTGACTTTAAATACATCACCATTTTTTGGATTTTCAATTTCAACTGCTCCATGTGGAAATGTAGTGTTAACCAAAAATGGGCCTAACTATTGAGAATGCAACTTTCTAGGAAATAGATGCAAACAAGAATTGTATAGAAGGACTTTTTGACCAAGAGTAAAAGATTTTCTCAAAATATTTTTATCATGGGAAATTTTCATTTTGTTTTTATACCATTTTGCACAATCATAAGCATTAGTTCTAATTTCCTCTAACTCATTCAATTGAAGCATTCATTGAGCACAAGCTTTATCTAAAGAGAAATTTAATTGTTTGATTGCCCAATATGCGCTATGTTCCAATTTAACTGGTAAGTGACATGGTTTTCCATAAACAAGTCTAAAAGGGGACATTCCAATAGGGATTTTAAATGCTGTATGACAAGCCCACAATACATCATGTAATTTCAAAGACCAATCTTTTCTAGTGGAGTTAACCATTTTCTCAAGAATGCACTTGATTTCCCTATTTGAAATTTCAACTTGAACACTTGTTTGTGAGTGATAAGGAGTAGCTACTTTATAAGTAATGCCATATTTCTTCATTAAATGCTTAAACTGCCTATTATAAAAGTGCTTTCCTCTATCACTAATGATTGCTTGTGGTGTACCAAATCTAGCAAAATGTGTTCTTTTAAAAATTTCACCACAACCCTATGATCATTTGTTCTACATGCACTTGCCTCTACCCATTTGGATACATAATGAACAACAACAAGTATGTACAAATTACCAAAGGAATTAGGAAAAGGTCCCATAAAATCAATACCCCAAACATCAAATAATTCAACCACAAGAATTGGATTTAAAGGCATCATATTTCTACAGGAAATACTTCCTAACTTTTAGCATCGATCACAATATTTAGAATACACATGAGTGTCTCTAAACAATTTAGGCTAATAAAATCTACATTGCAAAATTTTTGAAGCAATTTTCTTTGCACTAAAGTGGCCTCCACAAGCATGGTCATGACAAAAGGAGATAATTTTTCTTTGTTCACTTTCATGCACACATCTTCTAATCATTTAATCTGGACAATATTTAAACAAGTATGGATCATCCCAAAAAAATTTCTTTATCTCAGCTAAAAATTTTGTTTTATCTTGGTTACTCTAATGGCTTGGCATATGACCAGTAATAAGATAATTTACAATATCAGCAAACCAAGGTTATTGTAATATGGACATGAGTTGTTCATTAGGAAAAGTCTCTTTGATGGGATAATCCTTATCAACAGATTCCACTATTAGTCTAGACAAATGATCAACCACAACATTTTCAAAACATTTCTTATCACAAATTTCAAGGTCAAACTCTTGTATTAACAAAATCCATTGAATCAAATGAGGCTTAACAACTCTTTTTGACAAAAGGTATTTCAATGTAGTAGGATCAGTATAGATAAAGACTTTCGATCCAATAAGATAAGATCTAAATTTGTCCAAGGTAAACACTACAACAAGCAACTCTTTCTCAGTGGTTGAATAATTAAATTGTGCATCAGTAAGAGTTTTACTTGCATAATAGATCATGACAAGTAGCTTATTGACTCTTTGGCCTAAAACAACACCAAGGGCATAATCAGAGGCATCACGCATGATCTCAAAAGGAATACTCCAATTAGGTGGCCTAATGATGGGTGCAGATGTTAACAAGATTTTAAGCTTTTCAAAGGCTTGAAGGCACTCATTATCAAAGATAAAAGGTGTATCTTTTGCAAGCAAGTTACACAAGGGGCGAGGGATCTTACTAAAATCTTTGCTAAATCTACGATAGAAACCAGCATAACCTAAAAAGGATCGAATTTCTTTTACAATGCGAGGTGGAGGATGGCTAGAGATTAAGTTTATCTTTGCTTTATCTACCTCAATTGACCTAGAACAATTCCCTTTTTAACCATGAAATGACATTTTTCCCAATTTAACACAAGATTTTTCTCTTTACACCTAATAAAAACCAAGGTCAAGTGATGCAAACATTCATCAAAGCTTGAACCAAAGACAGAAAAATCATCCATGAATATCTCAAGAAAATGCTCAACCATATTAGAAAAAAATACTTATCATGCATCGCTGAAATATAGCAAGTGCATTGCATAACCTAAAGGGCATGCGTCGATAGGCAAAGGTTCTAAAAGGACAAGTGAAAGTGGTTTTCTCTTGATCCTTATGTGCAATTGGGATTTGATTATATCTAGAGTAACCATTAAGAAAATAGTAGTATATATGACTAGATAATCTCTAAAGCATTTGATCAATGAAAGGAAGTGGGAAATGGTCTTTCCTTATGACAACATTCAACTTCTTATAATCAATACAAACATACCATCCAGTTTGGATTTGAGTGGGAATTAGTTCATTTTCTTCATTTTTCATTATTGTTATGCCAGATTTCTTTGGAACTACCTGCACAAGGCTCACCCATAAACTATCAGAAATAGGGGAAATGACACCTACATCTAAAAGTTTTATCACCTCAGCTCTAAAAACTTCTTTAATATTGGGATTTAGTCATCTTTGGAATTCATGGCTAGGTTTAACATTGTCCTCTAAATGAATTTTATGCATGCAAATTAAAGGACTCATACCCTTAATGCCTGAAATTGTCCACCCTATTGCTTCTTTATGATCTTTCAAAATATCAATCAGCTTGTTTTCTTGTTCAACCTCTAAATTAGATGCTATGATAATGGGCAAAGTTTCTGATGGCCCTAAAAATGAATATTTCAGTGACTTAGGCAATGATTTTAAGTCTAACTTTTGTGATTTAGAAATTGACTCTTTAGATTCTATGGGAAATAGAGATTCAATTTTGGCTTTCCATTTGTTTGTATCTATTAACGGAATAGATTCTAAGAAAGAATTCACCTCACTAATTGAATTTTCAACATCTAAGTCCATGCCAAATTGAGTTAAACATTTCTCAAATGGATCATTTTCATTCATTTCCAAAAAACAATCATTGATCACACTTTCAATCATGTTAATTTCACACAAATCATCATTGTCAATTGGTTAATGAGCAATATTAAACACATTAAGTTCAACAGTCATATTACTAAATGATAATTTCAAAACACCACTTCGACAATTGATGATTGCATTGGATGTGGTAAAAAATAGTCTTCCTAAAATGATAGAAATTTAATCTTTTATGCTTTCAATAGGTTGAGTATTAAGAACAATGAAATCCACTGGAAAGTAAAACTTATCAACTTTGACCAAAACATCTTCTATGAAACCTCTAGGAATTTTGAAAGACCTATTAGCTAATTGGAGTATCACAGTTGTGGGTTTCAATTCTCCTAACCTAAGTTGCTGATAACAGAATATGGTAACAGATTCACACTTGCTCCTAAATCAAGTAAAGCTCGATTGATTTCATGATTACTAATAGTACTAGAAATTGTTGGACAATCGAGATCCTTATACTTAATAGAAGTTTTATGTTGAAGTATGGAACTCACATGTTCAGTCAAGAATGCCTTTTTAGGAACATTTGTTTTCCTTTTTACCATACAAAGATCTTTCAAAAATTTGGCATAAGTAGGTATTTGTTTAATAGCATCAACAAGAGGGATGTTAATGCTAACTTGGTTAAACACCTCTATAATGTCACTATATTAGGTACCTTTCTCTTTTGAGACAAGTCTTTATGAGTATGGAGCTTTTGGAACATAAGGCAATGATTGATTGTCTTTTTCAATTGAGTCTTTGGATAATGAAATTTCAAGATGACTCTTTTGACTCTCTTTTTGAGGTTTAGGTATATAATCAGGTTTGACTATGCATTTTCCAGACTAAGAGTAGTTATGGATTTAACTTCTTCACTAAAACTTGATGAACCTACCTCATATTGATCTTTTGGATTTGGAACAGGTTGACTGGAAAATTTTTCTTTTTCCCTTTCAGCTATAGTAGTTGCAAGTTGGCCCAATTGTGTTTCAAGTTTTTGAATGGATTGAGAATTTGATTGCAAAACTTGTTGGGTTGATTGCATGAACCATTGTAAATTATCCTCTAAAGAAAGTTTCTTCTGCAGTGGAGCAGAGAATTAGGAAGCATTTTGAGGATATGGTGGATTTGAATGACCAATGTGCTGATTGGATTATTATATTGATGACTTTGATTCATTGGAGGCTGGTTCTGTCTCCATGAAAAATTAGGATGATTTCGCCAATTTGGATTATATGTGGGGGCATATGGGTTATCAGATGATTTTCCATAAGAATGGAGTGCATTTGCTTGTTCAAAGAATGCTTCTTGGTAATTTGACATTGAAGGACAAAATTGAGCAGTATGAGATGTACCAGAACATAAGGCACACAACTCACTCCTAGTGTTTATTTGAGAATTCATGGATTGACTTAACATTAAGGCTTCCACTTTCCTAGACAAACTAGCTGAAGTAGTTTTCAAATCACTTTCATCTCTCTCTCTTATCTCATAAATGCCTCCTCTCTTGGTTACATGAGTGGATTTGGGTCTAGGATCTAAACAATTGCATTGCTAAGAATTTATAGCTAATGTTTCAAGTGAATCCCAAGCTTGACTACTTTACAGATGCAAAAATTTTCCACCATGCATGGATTGAATCATTTGACGATTTAATAGAATTAAACCATCATAAAAATATTTTACTAATCTCCAAATTTCAAAACCATGATGGGGACACTTTAAGATCAAATCATTAAACCTTTCCCAATACTCATAAAATTCTTCTTCCTCTTTCTGGTAGAATTCAGAAATTTCTCTTCTAAGACTATTAGTTTTGGACATGGGAAAAAATTTTGACAAAAATTTATTAACTAATTGATCCTAACTAGTAATTGTTTTTGCTTGAAGAGAATTTGACCAGGCTTTTGCTTTATCTTTTAGTGAAAATAGAAATAGTCTCAGCCTAACTGAATCATCAGAAAAATTTTGCAAGCAAAATGTGGAACAAATATCCAAGAATTCTTTAATGTGTATGTATGGATCTTCTTTCTCTAAACCATAAAAAGATGGTAAAAATTGAATTATGGCTGGTTTAAGCTCAAAAATGAGTTGCATTAGTTTTAGGTAAACCTATGCAAGAGGGAGAATTGGCAGTGACAGGAGAAAAATATTCTATAAGAGTTTTTTCTCTTTCAATATAGACATCATTATCTCTTGGATTTTCCATATTTTCATGATTTATTTCACCTTCAAACATTTTTATTGATGATTCAATTTTAATATCACTTAAGGATAATTCCTTTTTAACCAAATGACACTTCAAATCACATTCCCAAGCTAGCATAAACTAATAAAATTAAATTAACTTATTTCAATACCAACTATAAAATGAAACAAACAAAAATAAAATAAAAAATATTAATAATGAGAATACAACAAAAATAAAATAAAATAAAATTTCTCTTTCAAAGTGTATAAAAATGAAAAATGTGCAACTAATAAAACTCCTAGGAAAAATTAGGGGTCACAATGAACCACTTAAGTCCCAGTTTCTTTAGACAGATGAATAATTGGCCTTTTTGATAGAGCTTATTAAATTGTGCATTTAATCACACTTATAAACCAAAAGAGAATGAAAAATAAAATAGACAATGCGAATCAACTTCAAAAAAAGATAAAAATAAAAATTCAAATGATTCAACGTAATACAAAAAAAAAAAATTTAACTGTAATTTTTTTAAAGCAATAAAGATCCTAGAAATAAAAGAAAAAATAATTAAAAAATATAAATATATATAAACGTGGAACTTTTTAACCAAAAGCTAAAAAAAATAATAATAAAAATATTGAAAATTAAAACAAATTTTTGCAGAAAAATAAATTAATTATCTATACTAATTAACTAACCATGCAAGAAAAATATGAAACCATGCAAAACACGTGAATAGTAACCGAGTTGCTACAGTAACCTAATTAAAATTTTCTACACTATTCCAACTCAACTCAACTTAACTCAGTACTATTGAAACTGATTTTTTTTTTCAAATATGCAAAAACTAACTAGAAAATTTTTACACAAAAACTAATATTATTTTATGACTAACAGATAAAAAAAATAATGAAATAATAAAATAAAATAAAATAAAAATTCACAATAAATAAGATTTAACTAGTAGAAAAATTAAATAAACCTTAATCTAATGAGCTTTCTTCTTTCTTTTCGATATCTCCTCGGCAACATTACTAAAAACTTATTGTGAAATTTTATTTATACTCGCAAGTACATGAATCACTAATTTAGTAGGTAAGTGGTAACGAGATCGTTCTCATGGAAATAGCTATGAAAATAATTATAAAAAAACTTAATTGAACTACATTAATTTAATTCTAACCTAGTTCCAAATATTTTTTTTTAAAATAATGATAAAGAGATGTAAAGTAGAAACATCAAAATAATACAATTAAAGGTAATTGAACTTGTGAAATAAAATTCAGATAAAATATTACCAAGGTTTCAAAATTTACCAATGTTTAATTAAAAATTTTTATAATATATTGATTCTAATTTTTAGAAAATAGTTTAGAAATCAATCTTTTTATCTTCTATTGATTTTATCACTAAACTCAATTTTATTAAATTTTTAAATAGATTTTACTTCACTTCAAAGTGTAATTTCTAAGCATTATATGTATACAATTTAATGGAAAACACATAATCAAAGAAAATTACTTTTCTTTCAATAAAAACCAAGTATAGATAATTTTCCTAACAATAAAAAAAACATGATAGAATTGATGAAAAGATATTATCAAATGAAACCAAAATCATAAACATTAAATTACAAAATATTTAGAATCAATATATAATAGAAATTAATAATCTAACATGGTTTTATCATCCACCTTAATTAAAGTAAATCTTAGAAAGACATAATTAAAACAACAAAATAAACAAAAGAACCAATTTTAGCAATTTGGATCCTTAATCTTGAAATCTCAACTTCCTTATTTTTTCAATTCTTTTCCTCACAAACTCTTCTTTTGCTAAGTCATTTCCCTTCTATTTATAAGCATGAATGGCTAGATGACAAGTTGGTGAAGAAACCAATTTTCAAATGATTTTTCTTCTTTGGCATAAATATGTGACTTTAAACTTTGAATTCTTGGTTTTCCTTAATTGGATTGCATATAGATGTTTGGTAATGACTTGAATTTTTGCAATTTTTCTTCCTTAGCATCAAATGTATAACTTTGATCTTTGAATCCTTTACTTTTCTTAGTTGTCTTGCATAAGGATGGTTGGTAAACTCTTTAGTTTTCATTGCATACTTGAAGATGGTGTCCTTTGTCAAAAGAAAAGAAAATGGCTTAGTTGATTTTATTGAAAAATTATTTCTTTCACAAAATTTATTTATTTATTATTATTATTATTTATGTAAGTAAAAGACTATAATTTCACTCAATTTTCAAACTTTCACCATTTTATTTCCTATTTCATAAAAATATTATTAAATAAAAATATTTATTTAACAAATGAACAACCAAAAATAAATTGAAAAGATATTAATATGTATTAAATTATGCTCATCACTTGAGGAGTTTTAGAGGTTCAAGGGCTATGGGTACTAGGAGCAAAGGAAGTACAATGTGAGTAAACATTATATTATTGTCACAAGTACAAGCAATCATAATATGTGAATCTTTGATATTCTTGAAACCTAAGTTCTTTTCTATTTTTAAAATGAAACTCTATGATTCCTTTGTTAAGCTTGGGTTGCCAAAGGATAATTGGTCCAGTGATAATACCTTTGTGATTATTGCCCTAACGTATATTCTTTTTGAAACTACACTACTCTATGAGGTTTAGGTGTTTAGTGTTTAGGATAAGGCTAGGGTGAGGTTTTTAAAGGCTAGGGTTATGGTATTTAAGGTTAAAGGTTAGGGGTGAGGTGTTTAAGGTGTGTGGTTAAAGTATTTAGGTTAAGAGTTAAGGCATAAGTATTGTATTTTGATGAAAGTTAAAGTTGATGGCATTTTAGGATTGTGTGGGTGAAGGTGACTGGGATAGAGGCAAGAGGGTTTAGGGGTGAAAGTGTTTGGGATAGAGATAAGAGTTTGACCCTTATTCGATTCAAGGTATGACTAAGACTTAAAATGAATGCTTTTTTTTTTTTTTTTTTAATAAGATAGATGTATGATATGAATGGAAAAAAAAATATATATTTCATGAAGATACAATTACACAAGGCTTTAATTATAGTACATACAACCTAAGCTCAAGATCTACATTCATTACATGAGAGGGTAAGGGTGGCTTGTATAGGGTATCATCACACTAGAGTAGTGATATACCTAACCACATATGAGCCAAAGAGTTTTGCATGGGTTCAATAGTATGTGCATGCTTGTTACATCTTTGAAAGGATCAAAGGATTCATCAAGGGTGGATATTTTCCTATTGGCGAATAGACCTAAGGAGAGTTATCTACTTGACGTTATTAACTATTCATCATCTTTCTAAAACTAGGTTTGAAGGCAAAAAGCTTATGCGAATGATGCGTGAAAGTCATTTTTGTATTAAAAGTGCCACACTTTGATTTAAACTAATTGGTAGTCCTCTTATTTCTTTTGTTCAAAAAAAAAAAAGGTGTTCCCTAGTAGAGTCACCAATTATGAGGCCTCGCTCGAGCATTTGTTTGATCTGCTAAAAAGGATCGAAATGCTCATTTGAGCTAAGTCTCATTATGGAACTCTCGAGTTCAGATTGGTTAATTTTGAAAACTGATTTAGAGTCACCACCTTAATTTTATTTTTATTTGGGAAAAGTTAAAGGAAAAGCCAATTAATTGACTCCAATTCCTTTTATCCCAAAGGAAAAGTGCACTAGTCCTAGATTACTAAAGAGAATTCAGGGATTAAATTTTTGGTTTATTTTAGAAAAAATTAGTTTGGCAAGTTTAATACAAAATGACTTAAAATAAATTTCATAAATAGTTTATAAATGCATGAACAATTTATAATACATGAATAACTAAATGTATGACCATTCATTCCATTCATTAATTCTATAATAAAGCAAAATAATGAAAGCAATAAAAGAGTTAAATTTACAATATAAACCAAATTAGGGGATACTCCCTCTACTCTGCTTTGGGATTCTAGGGAAGTCACACATTCCCTAAATTGATCCTAAGGCATCACAATAAAACAAAGAACAAAAAAAAAAAATCCTAATATATATGAGGAAGGTGAAAAGGGGAATATTCTTTATTTTAGTTGGATTTGATGTCTGAAACAAACATGCCTACATATCCTTTCAAATGGGAATCAAAATCAATGTAGTTTGCCTTTCTTGCGAAAAGGGTTAGTTTTACTCTTAGCTTTTTATTATATATATTTCAGTTCATTGATTAAAAGGAGGATTGAATTAATTGATTTAACCAATTTAATTGATTACCAAATTGTTAATTATTTTAAATTTTAATTAACATGAATTGAATTAAAGTGATTAATTAGAGAGTATAGGGTAGAAGAGAAATAGAAAAGGCAAGGAGCCTCAGAAGGAGAAGAGATCCCAAAGAGGGAAAATAATAAATAAATAATAGGGTAAGAAAAGAGAAAGGAAACTTACCTTGAACAGCTAGCAGCAACTAGCCCTAGATGGCAAGTGGCGGCGACTTGCCTTGGATGGCTGGTGGTGGCTTGCCTTTGACAAGGGGAAGCCTTTTGACTTAAAGGGTGTGCTCAAAAAGTCGCAACTCAACTTGTTTTGTAAAGCAAGGAGTAGTATTATAGGAAAAAATAAAAGAAAACTTTAAATTAGAAAACTCGCTCTTCGGTGAATCAAGCTTGTGGAGATAGTTTGCTTGATGCAAAGGCTAATTAAGTAAGCCAAGAGGTGAAGAAAACTAAATGGGAGGACTCTTGTATATATGAGATAGATTGGGGGAAATTTTTTAAAGTTTTGACGTGGGATTATTGCAAAAAAGTGAAGAAAATCATAATAAAAGGAGAAAAAATGTTTGTTGCCACACAGCAGCCTGCGGCAACGTGCCTATTTTCATCCATTCTCGATCTTTTCCCATATGTTTTTAGTGATTCTAGTTGCATTGTATTCATTATTTAATCTCAGATGATTTAAGGTTGGTTAAATGCAAGCTCGAGGGTAAAAGTATAGGAAATCCATTTTTCAAAGGTGCATTGTCTCTTTGACCCCTACTTGCTAATCGGCTAGTGAGACTGCCATATCGGTTCTGCATGATGCTCTAAACTGAGGAAGTATAAATTTGTAGCTTATTGGAAGGGTGCAAAATTAAGGGTTTATAGAAGCACTTAGTTAAACAATGTGGTTCCTTTTGCCATCTTCCTTTACCTTAAAATCAACTATGCTTCTAACCTTATAAGGCCAAACCCTGACCTAGATATTACTTTGGTTCCTTATTCTATCCCTCTTCCCTAGGTTTATTATTATTAGAAATGCCTTTTGGTCAGGCCAATTTTAATGAGGGATAGCTGTGAACCCTTAATTTTACACCTTATAGAATGCATTCAAACCTTAGAAGCACTTAGGCTTAGTAACCAGACCTCCAGAAGCTAAATTACCAAAAATAGCTAAAATAAAAAAACTAGAATACAAAGTCTCGAGAGCCAAGACCCATCCCTCTGACCACTAAACAATCCTTAGAACATCCAAGATTGAATACATAGTATAACACAACTGGAATTGCAAAAATGAATGGGAAATGGACAAAAATGGGCAAAAATGACAAAACTAATGAACAAGTATGCCTGTAACTACACAAAGGCTATGAATACTGCATAAGGCCTATATATAATTGCACAACCCCACAAAACCATACAACTCCTATCAGTTCCCCAGGGCTCTATGCACTTCCAGATATGAAATTTTGGGTTTCTCCATATTTTTTAGATATCCCAAATTGAAACTTCATGAAATCGTCCTTAGGCCCGTCCTATATATATACAGGCCTCCCCTATTTAGTTTTAGGCATTAAAAACAACTTGGTTTGCTTGATTAACCTTTGCATCAAGTGAGCGATTCCCTAAGCTTGTTTAACTAAGGAAAAGCTCTTAAGGTTAAATTTTTATTTTATTTTATTTTTGCTTCGTTATTGCTCATTGCTTTATGAAACAAGTTGGGTTGTGATTTCCTGAGCCCACTTATTAAGCCAAAAGCTTTCTGCTGTTCGAGGCAAGATGCCATTGATTAAGATGAGTCTCCTCCATCTTAAAGCAATGCAAGTGCAAAGTAAGCATATTTCCCTTTCCCTTTTTGTTTTTTATTTTTTTTATTTTTCCCTTGTTGGGATTCTTTTCTCCTCCTTTGAACTCCTTACCTAATTATTTTCTCTTTTACCCTAGACTCTCTTAATTGATTCACTTAGCTCAGTTAATTAAAATCTAAAATAATTAACTTAACCTGGTAAATAGTCAAAATCAATCAATCAATCAATCAATCGAAACATGACAAAAATCTAGACTAAACAAACCCATTCGTAAGAAAGGGTTTTTTTAGTTTTGTTTTCACTTTTGTTTTCTTCATTTATTTTAGGACATAGTTTGGAAAATGTGTGACTTTCCTAGAACCAATATGGGTTAGAGGAGGTATCCCTAATTTTAGATTTTTATTGTAATTTTAACTTAACTTTCCTTTCTTTTTCTTTTTTGTTTTATTTATCTTATGAAATGGATTGTCATGCATCATAATAACTTATACTTGCATTAATCATGAAACTTATACTTGTGTTAATCATGAAACTTATTTTTAAGTCATAACTAAATTAATTTCCAAACTAATTTATTCAAATAAACAAAGAATCTACTTCTTGAATTCTCTTTGGTTTTGAAATTATTGCACTTTTTCCTTTGGGATATTAATTGGAGTAAAATGGGTTCTTTTTTCAAATTTTTCCAAATAAAATAGTGATGATTCTAAATCAATTAACTCTAAGCCTGAGGGCTTCACCTTGAAGTCTTTCACAAATAAGCATTTTGATTCCCCTTTAATGGATCTAACTAATGCTTGGGCAAGGCTTTACATACTCCACTTTATTAATTTTTCAATTAATTTATCCAAGGATAAAATCACTATCCTTCCAAATAGGTTAAGCGTAGGGAGTAGGTTTTTTATTTCAAATAATCTAAATTTGGCTCCTAAGTTTTATTTGACTTACAAAATTAATTTCATGAATGGTAGATATAAATGAAAATTAAGATGCATGATCATAACATAATTATAAATGTATGGAAAATAAAAAATTAATAATTAAGCATCCATAAGCTAAAGAGAATGTTTTATCTAGACCTTATGGATTCTAGCAAAACCATAAGTCACTCATTAACTCTGAGATAATTAAATTGACATTAATTAAGTAATATGATGCCTACTCTAGCCCTTATGGGTTCTAGGAAATCACAAATTTCCTTACAATAAAATATAGATATAAGTATTTACATTAAAGATAAAAGGGCAAGGGGATTAATTAGGATTTGAATTTGAGACTTAGATTAGACTCTAAGTGTGCCTATATACCTCATTGAATGAGGATCAAACTCTACGTAGTTCATTCCACGATTAAGTAGAGGGAGTTTAGGATTTTATCATATTAATTTGATTTGATTTGTGGACTTTTATGGGTGCGAGTAGATGCAATACCTTCTTTTTTGGTGATGTGAAGGCAAAGGGTCTTTTCAGATTGAAGTTCCATTTTATTAGAGTCAAAAAGCAAGAATCCTACTTAAGGAGAGTGGATTTGATTAAGTCAATCTAAGGAGGATTAATTTAATTAATTAATAACCTAAGGAGGATTAAATTAATTAATTAATTACTCAAGGAGAGTGCATAATTACCTAATTAACTAAAATGATTAGTTAAAAATTAATTATTATATGAATAAAATTAATTAAAATTAAAGAGAATTTAATTAATTTTAGGGGCTACTCAAAGAGATTATAGGAGATTAATTATAGAGAGAGCAAATGGATAGCCAATCAACAAGTGTTCAAGAGGTATGGAAAAATGATGGATGGGAAGGCCTATTTTGAAGAAGGGAATGTAAAAAGACCAAAAAGAAAGGGGTAAAAAGGATGAAAACTGGCTTAGAGAAGGGCAAAATAAAATTTCAAAGCAGTAAGGGACCGGCAGCCTGTGGGGTAATGGATCCACCACCTTGGTTGGTGGATCAACATAGAGACCTAAAAGATCTACTGGCTCGGACAGCAGCTGCCACCAGCCTGTCTGGCAGATCTACATATAAGGCTAACAAATCTGCTGGCCTAACCATCAGTTGCAAAGGTTTGACATATCCATATACATATATATATATATATATATATATATATATATATATATATATATATATATATATATATATATATATATATATATATATATATATGTATATATATATATATGTATATATATATATATGTATATATATATATATATGTATATATATATATATATGTATATATATATATATGTATATATATATATATGTATATATATATATATGTATATATATATATATGTATATATATATATATATGTGTGTGTGTGTGTGTGTGTGTGTGTGTGTGTGTGTGTGTGTGTGTGTGTGTGTGCATATATATATATGTGTGTATATGTATGTATGTATGTGTGTGTGCGCGTGTGTGTGTATATATATATATATATATATATATACACACACACACACACACATACATACATACATATACACACATATATATATATGCACACACACACACACACACACACACACACATATATAGATATACATATATATATATATATATATATATATATATATATATATATATATATATATATATATATATATATATATATATATATATATATATATATATATATATATATATATATATATATATATATATATATATATATATATATATATATATATATATATATATATATATATATATATTGCAATAAGTTCAAAGTTCAAATCAAATTTTTTAATTGGTTTGAAATTTATGTAGACCAAATTGGTACTGCTTATTCTTTCTAAAAAGAAAAATATTCATGTCATTCAACAAGGTCTGTTAATCCTATGACCAATTGGAATGAGCTCCAGTAGTAGAAGGTAGAAGGTTAGACTATCTAGTCAGAACACTCTCCTCCTAGGAAAATCCTCATTCTTTGTGGTAATAGTGAGATAGAAGTAACACCTTACAAACTTGTTCATGATGATGATTCTAGAAATACTAAGAACATACTCATCAAAAATAATTTTTCTACTTGTTAGGACGGTAAAGTACAAGAACTTATTAGGATGGAAAGCCATATCCATAAGTTAGTTGTTTGCTAGTTGTTTATAACCTATTTTCAAACCAGTAGAAGCTACTAGCATAATAGACAAAAAACTGAAAATCCAATCTTTAAACCATACTATGTCTACAAACCTAGCCAACAATAGTTCCCAAAAAAAAAAATAATAACTAGAATTTGGTCAAGCAATAAACCTTTACTTTTGAGTCTTCCAATTCAATGGTTCCAACACTCCTCAGTCACAGGCTAAGACTGTTAGTTCCATTGAAAAAACCATAGAAACTTTTGATGAATAAGCAACCAAGCAGGAAGAAATTTCTTAGGTCAATAGGTTATACTAGCATAACCCTGTTCTTATAATTACTGCTCCAGATATAGGTTTAGAAAACTAACCTCATATCTTGTCTCTATCCAAGTTCAATGCCTATTCTATGTATGAGTGGAATATTGATGGAATGTCTGAATATAACACCTTAGTCTACTTGAGTAGATGGCCATCGCTGCCAACACCTATAAGATCCTAATAGGAACCTCTGATAAAACCATAGCTAAACTCCTTATAATAAGTTTTCCAGGATAGCTTAAAAGATGATGAGATTATCATCTTACATCAAACTAACAACTAGATATCTTAGGTTTTATACAAACCTTTGAGGAGGGAAAATGTATCCTACATGATAGAGGTAACCCAGTTGAAGATGTAATCTCAAACTTCCTCTTAACCATATCTTTACATTTCTCAGGAGATCTATCCCATCTCAAAGATAAAAATGTTGAGCTCTTTAGCAACCTTAGGTGCAAAAGCCTAGGTGACTTTCAAAACTATAAATATACCTTTTTTACTATGGCTATGCTTGGGGAACACTCTAAACAACATTTCTATAAAGATAAATTCCTTGTAGGGTTACTTAAGTCCTAGGAGAAAGGGTAAGGAATAATATCAAATAAGCCTTTGGTAACCAGATCCTTTATGACTAGTTCACCCATAGAGAACTAGTTAGCCATAACCAAAAGGAAGACCTAGATCTACCACGACTTGAAACTTCAAAAGCACTTTAAGTGGGAGATAAAGAGAATTAGGTATGAATTAAAAAGTTTTTGCTAATAGTTTGATTACAATCCCATTAGGTCTAAAACATATAGTGGTCAATGTAAAAACAAACCCTATAGGAAATCTAAACACTCCTATAGAAGGTCTTCTCAACTAAGAAACAAACTTATTATAGGAAACCCTCTTCTTTCAAAAAGACTTCCAAGTCTCATAAAAAGATCTAGTCCAAATAAAAAACCAAACTAGAACTGACCTTAAAGATGTCACATGTTATAAATGTGAGAATGTGAGGTAAACAAAATATTTTATATTATGATTTGGATCGCATCTGAGACAGGCTGCCTACGTATCCCTTTCAATCATTTTTTGTTAGTCATTTATTTTAGGGAGGATCAGGTCCACATAGTTCTAATTACATATGCATGAAAAACAGAAATGAAATGCAGATGTCATCTTCAGATGATGCATCGTTTCAGTTGATCCAGGTTGCCTGGATGGGAGAATTCCCTTTCATCCATATCCATAAAGATGGTGCCTCTATTGGATAGGATCTTCTTGAGCACATACTATCTAGCTATGGTTAGTTTGAACTTTCTCTTGGATCATGAATAAGGGCTTGGATTTTTTCCAGAATTAGATTTCCTTCTTGTGAACCCTTGTCTCTGACCTTTTAGTTAAAGTGCTTGGCTAGTCTTTGTTGATAACCTAAATTTTGCATAGAGCATCGATTCTCTTTTTCTCGATGGCATTCAACTGGTTGTGACACCTTTCAGTCTATTTTGTCTTCATTCTCCATGGCTTCTCTTTGACAAGTTTCTTATGTGTGTAGGTAGGGATCTTATGAACTGTGATGCCTACCTTGTCTTGTATAGAACAGTCCATGAAATTTTCTACTACTGCCTTGCAAATGCAATGTATGGGTTTTTGATTCTTTTCCTTTGTGCCATAATTAATTAATCCTTTTGCCTTTTCATTTTTTTGTATTTTTCATTTTTTTTGTTTTTTTTTAGATGTCCCATTTAAAGATGAATCTAAAAAAATTAAAGCAAATCAGAAAGTTCAAACTTTTTTTTACTGATAAAAAGTTCCATCATGAGTACATTAAAGGATAAGCCCAAAAGGCAAAATACAGACTCCGAAGAGTAAGACCTAACAGACTCAAATTTAAAGAAAAATTTAATAGAAAACATATTCAAACTTGGACTTAGACACAGATTCAAACTTAGATGACTCAAACATTGACTCAAAGGACTTGAATAGGGGCACAATAGTGTTGGCACTTTTCACAAAATACCGATTATCGGGTGAGGCTTGAGACAGTTGGGTGAGCTTGGTGGTTCATAAAGGATTGATGGTGGTGTTAGTCTTTGGGTCTACGAGTATTGAGGTCTTTGTTATCAATGAGATCTTAAATTTTGTGCTTCAGAGCCTTACAAGTATCAGTTTTATGAACCGGCCCTTAATGAAAGTTGTAGTGCTCATTAGAATTATAACCCTTGGGCAAGGGGTTTGGAGGAGGTCATTTTCTAAGGGCTTAACCAGATTAGCCTCTAAGGCTTTCTTGTAAATGACGCTAAGGTGCATGCCCAGCTTAGAGAAAGTCCTCCTTATTTCTAATTTCATCAGCTGGTGACAGGACACAACATTTACCTCTCCCTCTCTTTGGGTGGTGTAGTTAGCGTTCTTGTGATATCTAGAGGATTCATCCTTGATTCGTCCTGATTGAATCAAATCCTCGATCTTGGTGGTGGTGGCAATAAGAGCTTTAAAGTTAGGCAGGTACTGTGTTTACAAATGCATCTAGTACTGGGTGAGGAGGTTCTTGACAATGATGTCAATTTGCTTTACTTGAGATAGATGGTTCACCATTTATGCTACTTTTGACCTCCGCCTTATAAGGAACGCGGTGAAGGATTCTTTTTGCCCTTGTTTAATAGTTCCCAAATCTTGATGGGTGACATCCACCTCAATGTTGTAGTGGTATTACTTGACAAATGCACTGCTTATGTCATCCTAAGTCTTCTTGTGATTCTGGTTGAGATCTATCAACCATCTAATAGTAGCTCCAGTTAAGGACTATTGGAATAACTAAGCAAGGAGCTCATCATCCACACTAAAGGGTCTCATAGCACCCACATATATTTTAAGGTGAGCTTTGGGACATGTGGTGCTATTAAACTTGTCCATAATCGACATCTTAAATTTTAGAGGAACCTATGCATTTGGAAAAAGAACTAAGGAGTCGACTTCTATCATGTCTTAATGTTCTTGATTGTTCTTTCCATGGCCTCAATTTTCTCCATTAATTTCTTAGCTTCAGTAAAGCTAGAGAAATCTTCACTTTGAAAAGGATTCGCAGTGGGAAAGAGAGTGGTTGCATTCAAGTCCATGGCATGAGAGATTGGAGTTTCAGGTGTTTTTCCATTATTTATGAGATCAATAATGGGAGGAGTAAAAGTAGGGGCATGGCTAGTCCCGGCTTGGGTAGATGCAGGCTCGATACGAGTAGGAGGGGGAACGATGGTGGCATTGGTCATTTCCTTGACCTCATTTATGATCGATTGGCATTGGATGTTGAGGGCATCAATAATGGTGGCAAACTGGGCATTGAGAGCATTAGTGAAAGTTTTAGCTTGGGTCTTAAGGGCGGTGGTGAGTGTGGCTTGGAAAGTCTCCTTTTGTTTCTTAAGGAGGTTGGCAAAAAAGGTGCTCATCATGTCTTAGTTGAAAGAGCTAGAGGCGTTGACCATTAGTACCTTGAAAATAGATAGAAAAATGAGTAAGAATACAGAATGTGAAGGAAAAAAATGGAATGAATGTGAAGGTGAGTCTAGAGAAGGATTCTTTCCACGTGGTTTGGCCACTAGATTTATATGTTGATAGAGTGAGTGTTTGAGGTATTTTGGGGTAATGGACCACCGGATTTATATGTTGACCTTGTTGAGCTTCTCATGTTATGTATTCATGATCATGATATGATATGTGTCAAAAAAAAAGGTTTCATGAACATGCAAGAGTACTGATTATTATGGTACATGGAACCTAAGGTCAAAGGCTAGGGTAGCTATATGTACGAGGGTGAAAGGGTGGTTTGATTTAAGGGTTCCTATCCCACTAGAGCATCGATATACCTGACCATATATGAGGCAAGGAGCCTCATATGGATCTAACAATACTGATTGCTTGTTACACTATCGAAATGATTGGGGATTTGTCATGAGGTAGAATGCTTTCGCTATCTCCTAACATACTCAAAGAGAGTTATCGAGCCAATACTACTTGCCATTCAAAAGTTTTCCTAAAACTAAAGTTTAGGCAAGGAGCCTTTATTATGCAAAGTGATGCATGAAATTCAAATTATACTTAATGAGCCAAATGAAGATTATTTTGGAAAAATTTTTCCTTAACCAAATAGTAATCCTTTTATTTTCCTTTTTATTGAAAAAAAGGTGGCAACTAGTCCCCAGTGGAGTTGCCAGCTATGAGTCCTCGCCCAAGCACTGGCCTAATCCACTGGAGGGAATCAGGATGTTCATTCGGGTTTAGACTCATGATGGAACCCTTGGGTTTAGATTGGTTGATTTTGAAAATGATTTTTAGGAGTCACCACCCTAATTTATTTTTTAATGGGAAAATTAAGGAAAAACCCAATTGACTTTAATTCATTAATTTTTAATTAATTACCCAAGGATAAAATTACTAGTCTCAAACCAGATTGAGTTCGGAGACTAGGTTTTTGATTTTAAATAATCTAAATTTGGCTCTTAAGTTTAATTTGACTTTAGAAAAATTGATTTCATGAATAACATTTATACGATTATATTAAAGAAAATGCATGAATATGGCATAATATGAATGAAGGAGAAAATAAAACATCCACAAATTAATTAAAAAGGGAAAAGGAGAATGATTGAGATTTGGATTTGAGGTTTGGATTTAGATTTCAAATGTGCCTACGTACCCCATTGAATGGGGATCAAAACCCACGTAATTTATTCCACGATTAAGTGCAGGGGTTTAGGAATTAATCAGATTGATTGATTTGATTTGGGTTTGAGAGGAAAAGGCTGCTACCTTTGTTTTTTGAGGGCAAGGGGTTTTATCGGACTGAAGTTCCATTTTATCGAGATCGGGAGATTGAATTAATTGGGAGATTAATTAATTAATATGATTAATTAACTAATTAATGTGTTGAAAAGGATGGAAGGATTAATTAATTAAAAAGATTAATTAATTAATTTGGATGAAAGGTGGATTGAGAAAAAGGATTAATTTGATTTTTTTAAAAAAAGAATGATTTTTGAAAAAAAAGTGATTAATTAATTATTTAAAAAAATAATTAATTAATTAATTGAGTGATTAATTAAAAAAAAAGAGTTTTAGTTAATTAAAAAGATTAATTAACTTGGTTAGGGTGCGATAATTACTTAATTAAAAAGATTAATTAATTAATTAGAGTGATTGGAGGGAGAAGAAGAGAAGAATTTGAGAATAACAATCTACTCAAATTCAATGGGTGGTCTGAAATGAAAAGTGGAAGAGGGTATTTATAGGAAAAGTGGGTGAGAGTAGTTTAGGTAGTACATGTGTGTGTATGAGCTAAATTTGAGTGTAAAAATTTGATCACTAATTTTGCATTTAAGAAGGTTAGAAAATTGTTTTTAAAAAAAGAATTTCTATCTTAAAATTTTTGATGTACTTTTTTCCTTTAAATTTTAAAAAAAGGCCTATTTTAATAAGTTCGCCTAAGGCCTCAACTTGAATTGAGCCACTCCTCTCTCTCTCTCTCTCTCTCTCTCTCTCTATATATATATATATATATATATATATATATATATATATAATATTTGGTGTTTTTATTTTATTTATTATATATTATCGTACTTATTTGTATATGCTATTTTCGACTTGGGATGAGATAAAGGCCCTCATGTATGACAAGATGCACCTCCGCACCTCTCACAAATCCTTAGCTAGCCTACCCGAGGTGAACTCCACTTTGTGTAGATAGAGGGGGAGCCTTTCAAGGCAAAGCACTTTGACACAACATACAAATAGCCTTTCAAGGCAAGTTACTCAAGTAAAACCTTTTGACACAATATACAAAAGGCAAACTGCAGATTTGCCGTACCACACATAAAATGCCATCTGCTTGTCCATCAAAATAGTACAATCTAAGCACCATTGTGATGATGCCACCTATCCATTGACCCTATCATATGGCTTAAGAATGTGAGTATAAATTTGATATTGTCAACCATTAAAAGAAAACTGAACTCTATACTTTCTCAGATTTTCTCTGACTAAAATATTTTATTACCTAAGAAGAAGAAAAACCATCTTCTTTCTTAAGTTTCCTTAAACGACATGAAATCTAACTTAAGCATCGGAAGGTCTTTGGCCTATCCAATTAGTGCTCTACTTGTTATCTTGTAGGTCCAAGATTACAAACCATGTCACATCCTTCAAGAAAAGATTTAGCTCATCATATAGATACAATCCTATCAAAATGGTGTTATCTATGGGAAACCTACAATATTGATAATGTTCTATCTAGATGATTAGTTGGATCTTTTCTTGAAGGATTTGGGTCTAATTTGTGATCTTGGACCTCCAAGATAATAAATAGAGTATTAGAGGGAGCCTTTAGCTTGACAAAGACCCTTCAAAACATAAGTTAGATTCCTTGCGACTTAAAGAAACTTAAAGAAGAAGATGGTTGTTTTTCTTCTTGGGAAAGACAATATTTTAGAGAGAGAAAGTATGAGAAAGTGTAAAGCTCAATAGTTCTTGTGATGGTTAAGAATATCATATTTATACTCACATTATCATATTTATACTCACATTCTCAAGTCATATGATAGGATCAGTGGATAAGTGGCATCATCATAATGCTACTTAGATTGTACTATTTTAATAGGACAAGTAGATGTCCTATCATATCTGGTGTGGTAGCTTTACAACATGCTCTTTGTGTTCTATGTTAGAGGTTTGTACTTTAGTGCCTCTACATAAAATGGAGTTCACCTTAGTAAGCTAGCTCGTAAGGACTTGAGAGAGGCGAGGAGGTGCGACTCTTCATATGTGAGGCTCTTATATGCATGCATGCTAAGGCTAAGTGCCTTAATGAGATAGCACCTCACTGTTGAGCTGTCAATGGGTTTGTCAATGTATCACCCTTAGTTGGGCCTCGACTCTCATACTAAGCCAATGGGTCTATGAGCAATCATGAAGTAGGATGCTTGTGCCTTAGGCCCAATTCATACTTCTACATTTATTCCTTAGGCCCAATTCATACTTTTGTATTTATTCCTTATCAATGTTTATAACAAATAATAGTGAATGGCATTTGTAGTAATTAAACACATATTAAAATATGCAAACGAGCTAATTATTTAATGATGGAATAAAAATCTAAAAAAAGGTATTTTAGGAAGAAATCTAGTGCATATCATTAATTTAATTTTAAAAACTATATTTCTTAATCCACGTGAAAATAAATCTATGCTTATACTTGTAAGATCACAACGGATCTAGAAAATTTAGTCAGTGAAAGCAACACTTATGCGTGTGTGTATGTATGTGTATATATATATATATATATATATATATATATATATATATATATATATATGATATGGTTAAAAATTTTATACTGTAAAATAAGAAGTGTACTCAATCTAGTTGTTACTTCTATTTTTTTTATTTAATTCCCTCAATATCTAACCAAATCAAAATAATAATTTATATTTTAATTCAAATTAAATATAATAATTAAAAAATTAAATAGGTTATAGAACAATTAGCACATTTAGTGGGGTAAAATTAATAATTTTAATGGGGCAAAATTATTACCCTCTCATATGCACCAAAGGAGTTCCATGAGTGGCACCCACTGCCCCATGGTAAATCCACCCCCGTGAGAGTAGTTTATTATAGTGCTATCCAACAAGCCACATGAAAAATGTTGACCAAAGCGTTAGTGAAATTGAGGCCAATGCATAAGTCCATAAC
Source organism: Reutealis trisperma (assembly GCA_947687605.1). Classification (NCBI taxonomy): domain Eukaryota; kingdom Viridiplantae; phylum Streptophyta; class Magnoliopsida; order Malpighiales; family Euphorbiaceae; genus Reutealis; species Reutealis trisperma. The sequence goes on along the minus strand of CANTUT010000661.1, from coordinate 159,522 downwards.
AAGATCACAGAGCATTCACTCTCTCCCGTTCCAAACAACTGTGTCATTGTCCCTGTAGAATTAGGAATTAGAATTCATGTTCAGTTCAGTTCAGTCAAGTTTGGCCTTCAATAATGAAAATAACAATTATCAGACCTATGTTCATTGCTGGAGGAAGTGCAAATTGAAGCAGAAGAACAAATTGATACAGTGGATCTGAGTGCACTAAGCCCAAGCGGATTGCAGACTTAACAATTATCACCCCGAAAATTGGCAACAAAATATACCGAACAACTATAATCCCGATAACAACTGGAAGATGGACTTTTGAACCTTTTAAACCTGAAAGCATCATTTGGTACGTGTTTATCAACTATATACTTTGACAAGATGAAATCAGGCATGTGAAATGCACAATCAGTACTGATCACCTTTAAGAAGATTTGCCCCCACCACCAATGTGACAGTTGGAATGGCAGCCTCTCTATAGACACAAAACAAATGGGAATGCTAGGGAAACACACTAAGTAGCAAAATTCGAAACCATTATTTTAGGTTGATAGGGGAATGGGAACCAATCAAGAAAGAATACTAACCCAAGCAAAGATACAGAATCCTGAACCACACGAAGAGGAGCATTATCACCGATTAAAGCCTTCCGCAACTGAGGAATGACACCAACAATAAAGCCGACCATCTAGAAAATAAAGCACCAAGTATTTTTAGTCTAGAAACTGCAAAATTTAACATAAACAAAATACCAAAAACAGTTAGGAAAATTTCAAACAAAATTTGCAAATATGGCATCTCTCTCCCATTTTTTCTTGAATACCAAAATACCATAAAAGGCAGTGGCATCCAGAGAGGAAAGCATTCCATTATGATTTGCAATGAACATGTTAATATTGAAAATCATCTTTTTTATTCTGAGGTCGTGACAACATATGCTAGTAGCACAACATTTTGTAGCTATAATTATTTAAAATTAATATGGAAGGTAGATTAGCATACTGCTCCAACTGTTGAAGGTGCAAACAATTTCCTGAAATCGAACTTTGTAACTGTTTGTAAACCTTGCTTAATGTTTTCTAGAACTGACCCCTGTCATAAAATTTTCACTTGGTAAGATCATAATCCCTTAGAATTACATTTTACATAACAAAATGTGAAGAAATCAAAGCTACTAGTGACGTTATGTGAGATCTTTAAAATAAGCATCCTGAAAAAGGCTAGTGTCTAAGTGAAAAACAATTATATCAGTAGAGCAATGGTTTCATACACTCATGAACATTTTCAGCATAATATATTCTATATATCCAAAAAATTTGAAGTTGGCATTTGGTTTATTTATGCATGTAATTTCCGTCCAAAAAGGCATGTTCAAGATTTAACACTACTAAATTATTAGGAAGAGATGCATAATAAAAGGTAAAGAATGCAAGAATAGTACTATACCAAAATAGGTAAATTTTAAAATATTTGATGTTTAGAAATTGTAATAACATTGTAGCAAAAAGGAAACCTGGTCTCAAAGTTCAAGAAAAACAAATATCTATCATCATAGTTATCAAATCAAAATTTGAATCAAGAATCAAAATTCAAATGTTGTAAATCATATGGCTCGATTCATCAAGAAAATTCATGATTATTACGAATCTAATAACAGTGTCTTAGCTTTAGTTTATTTGAAACATATGCTACAAAAACTTTTTAGTTTAATGCAATTTTAAAGTTGAGTATATCTTAAGAGTAAAGAATATTTGACATGAAATATATTATTTATAAGAATATAAACATATTCCCTATTCTCGATTCACAAAATTAGAATTTTGATTCTCGATTCAAATATCGATTTTGACAACTATGAGCTAAGCTACTTATAAAATCAATCCATAAAGTCATCATCTTCTTGAATTTCGAGAAAATCATCATTCTCATCACTATCTTTGTCTTGAATTTGTGTTGAGAGTTAAGATAAATAAAAATTTATAATTAATTAATTACCTTATAATTTGCAATTTAAAAATTAAAATAAATTAAAAAATTTTAATTTTAAAATAAATTTATGGCAATTTTCAACTAATTAACTACTGTTTTTAAAATGATAGTAATGATTTTTTAAATAAAAATAGTTATAATTAAAATTAATATATCCTATTATAAAACATTAAAAAAATATATAATTTATATTTTATAGTGTGAACTAGCAACTCACGTACTGCAACTAATACTCCTGGAAATTGCAAGAGTACAACTAATATTCTCTTTTTCTAAGTCTCTTCATCTTCTCACTGTTTAATATTCTTATCATTTAAAACACTTTCTTTTTAATATTTTGATAATCGTAGGAATTGATTGATTCTATCGATTCGAGGCCAAGTTCATGATTCTTCGACGATTCTCTATATAGAGTCGACTACGATTCGAGTCATGAATCGTAGGAGTCTAACAACACTGATTGTATAAATGCCATATGGTAATCGTATTTGCTTCGCTAGTAAATAAGAATGGGACAATCCTATTATAACAGTACATCTGTAATGAACATCAAACAGGCCTGGAAAAGTGAGTATAAAAACAAAAAAATGCAGAAAGATATAACTTGTGATTTTGAAACTTTAACCTACCTTTTCATTCTCCTTTAACATTGTGCAATTGAGTTCAAAATGATCTATATGATCCTCATCGAGTGAGTGATCTTTTAATGGAAGTAGTGGCCCTGTGGAACATTTAGCAAGACTTTCTAGCGTCTCTCCAGGAGACTTTTCAACCTTAGTTAAGCATAACGCGTCCAGTTTTACCCTTTGGCAGTCATTACTTGAGTATACACGCATGATGTTATACACATAAGACCACATGTAGATAGCTCCAATCTGAAATGTTAATAACAAAAATCTGAGTAGTTTAGATCAAGCAACGGGCATTGCTTTATGACAGTAAATCATATAAACTGCGACATTCAAGTTACAACAACAAAGTCATACAGCCATTGAGAGTGAAGTATATGCAAGTCCATGTGCATAACAAGCATCAACATCTCCAAATGGACTGCCTCTTTCTTCGCATACAGCTGGAATGATTATAAGAGGCATGTTCCCCAGATTTCCTGTTCACATCAAAATCATCATTATAAACTAGATGTTTTTCTTCTGAGTAGGAAATCAACCATAAAAGATCACATGTACTACAAGCATGTATAGTTATAGCATCACCTTTGGACTGGGACAAATGGACTTCTCATAGCAGCAATGAATAATTCTGAGAACTAGGATACGAGTGTATGACAATGATCTGTTTATGAGTTGGGCCTCAGGCCGCAATTTCGAGACCCAATTTATGAAAAAAATTGCGGGTCGAGCAGGTCAAATATTTAGAAAATTTGACATTTTTCACAACTCGGCCCACTCTGTGAACTAATTGCAATTTGCAAAAGCATATTTGAATTTGATTCCAATGGATTTGATTTACTCAAACCTAGAAGTACTATTGCTTGGCATATTGATGATTCAACAGAGCTTTTAGGTAGATTATAAAACAACGAAAAGGAAATGTTATAATTTGTAAATATGCCTTATTATGATTTAAAAAGAAAGAAACAAAACCCACCAGCAGAACAGCACCCTAACACAAGGCCCCTTAGATCATGAGGAGCTCGAGTGCTTCTAATCAGTAACCATCCAAATACTGAGCCAATGATAAATGTGATAAGAATATTGAATGGCATGAACCACCTGCACAATTTAACCTCAATTAGCATGAAAAAGAAAGATGAATAATAACCGATATATTTCGCAAAGAACAAACTCACAATGTGCCCATGCTTTTAAGCGTAATGTATTTTGCCAAGTTGCTACAAACAAGTGCTGGATTGAATATAAAAAACACAACCTGAACAAGGTTGGAATGTAAAAAATCCATAGATTAGCCTTAGACAAAGAATTAAGGGGAAAAAAAAATCTTTCATACATTTTTCTAAAATTTAGCCAATCACTTGGACATTTGATCAAACATGATTCAACCAAAAAACACAAAACCATAGGGAGACTCACGTTATTCAAATGCTTTCGCGCATCGACTCCCAAAACATCCAAACGATCAATTGCGAGAAACGAACCCACAGCAGTAATCAATAGTACTTTCAAAACTGGCATTAAAGCAGCAGTGAAGAGATCCAAAATCCCCATAGAAACGTTTCCATATAGGTCTGATCCTAAAACAAAATATCAATTTGCCGGATAGCAAGTGTAAATCTCCAACTACAAACTATATATATACACACCAGGTATCAGAATTAGAATGCAAACACTCAGCTGAATGAATGTTTACTTCGACAAATGGCAAAATGGCAGTTGAGAAATTTCAAAACGCGATATTAAGCAAAGAATGCATTAATAATCTCTTCTTTAATTTCGAGTATGGGATTAGGTATTTTTTATGATCATTATTATCTCGTGAGGCATTTTTAGCAAACAAATGGCTCCAAAAAATCCGACATTCGGAGTGCCACCCTATTGCCATGTAATTCATTTCCTAACTGAAATGCCAACTCAGTTATATTATATTATTATTATTATCACTTTTTTCCCATCTTATTATTATTATTATTATTATTATTATTATTAGGATTAAAGCTCACATTAGCCCAAAATGCTGTGTTTTCGGCTGTAGTAGATAGAGTAGGACAGAATTGAAGTCATAAAAGGAAAAATCATTATCCCTAGCAGGAAAGGAAATCCTAATCAAATCGGTAGCCAAATCTATCCCAACCTACATTATGAGTTGTTTCTTACTTCTGGTGGACATATGCAAAAGGCTAGAATCAATGGTGTCAAATTTTTGGAGGGGACAGCAAGGAAATGAGAACTGAAGGAAATGAGAACTGAATCAATTGGTGTAGCTGGTCCAAATTATGCAAATTTAAAAAAGAAGGTGGGATAAAAATCTAGTCTTTTATCCCATTGATGAATGGCAATTAATTTAACCAAGGATAAAAATATTAGCCTTCCAATCACGTTGAACTCGGGGACTAGATTTTTTGTTAAATAATTTAAATTTGGCTCTTAAATTTAATTTGACTTAAAAATTGATGTCATGAATTGTGACTATAAAATAATAATTAAAATGCATGAGTATAATATAGTTATGAAATGGATGAGAAAATTAAATAAATAAACATTTATAAGCCAAAGAGAGTATTCCCTTTAGTCTTAATGGATTCTAGGAAAGCCACAGAATCGCTCATTGACTATAAAACAATTAAATCAACTGAATTCACTAATTAATTAGAAAATAAAAGGGGATTTAAATTTTGATTTAAATTTCAAATCAACCTTAGGTTATCCATATCAAAACCATTATCTTGACCCTTTCCCTTGTTTAAAATCAAACCTACAATCCTTAAGACCAACACCCGTGGCCTAATACCTTTAAAACTAGCCTGTTACCTTTAAGTCTAATAACTTTGGCCCAACACACTACCTTAAATCTAATACCTTTGATTCTACCCTAAACCCAAAACATTTGTCCCATCTCACCTTAAGCCCAAAAAATGGTTAGCCCATGACATAATGGGGAAGCCTTTTCTCTTAAGATTTGTATGCTTATACCTTCATCACCTTTTCTATTCCATACCTGTCACTTACTTTATTGCTTTGATTTGAAGGTATGAATGGCCAACCAGCTTGACATGGCTTCCCTAAACACACTTGTGATTAAACTCCTTAAGAAGTAAGAAGAGCACTTCCAACCTATCCTAGCTGCTTAATAAGCCTTATTCGAGAAACAAAGGTAATTCATCATTAAGGAAGTGCGGACTATGATTTACTAGGCCATCCTTAACCGTCCTAACCTAAACCTTATCTTGAACCAAACCAATCCTAGTCCAAATTCGAGCCAAACCAACTCATATCCAAACCAAGGTGGGGAAGTTTTCTATTATCCAGACATTAGAATGCTTATGGAAAAACTTGAAGCCATGGAAAGAACCATCCAATCCCTAAAGCACTATAATGATTTAATTGATGTAGACAGTTGAACCTCATTTCTTGATGCCAAGCTTCATCTTAAATTCAAAATGCCTGAATTGAAGAGATTTGATGGAACCACTTGTCCTAAGACCCATCTGAAGATATATGTGGGGCCAATGAAATCTTTGGGAGTTAACGATGAGCTCCTTGCTCAACTGTGCCAATAATCACTAAACAGTGCTACTAGGAGATGATTCTTTTCACTATAAAAGAGCCATAAAAGGATGGGGGATGATATATGTTATGCCTTTGTCAAGCAGTATCATTACAATAGTAAAATGGATGTCATTAGGCGTGACTTGGAAACTACCAAGTAGCTTCCAGAGGAGTCTTTCTCCACATTCCTTATAAGGTGGAGGGCTAAAGCTGTTCAAATGGTAACCAGAACAATAGAGCAAGAACAAGTAGATATTTTTGTCAAAAACCTACTTCCGACCTACCGAGTCCACTTGTTAACCCAATACCTATCCACTTTCAAAGCTTTGGTTGCAACTGCACCAAAGGTTGAAGATTGCATCCAAAGTACATCATTTCAACCTGAATTCCTCACCAACCCGAACAACAATGAAGAACCCGAATCCAATTTGACCCTATTTTATTTCAACCCTAAGTAGCATGACATGGAAGAGTTTAAGTTCAGCTAATCTAATCTGTCTGAGAGTGAAACCCAAGTTTGAGTTTCAGTCTATGTCCAAATCTCAAAGTCTAAGTCTAAATTTGAGTATGGGTTTGTCACCTTATTTTCTTTTTTTGTGTGTATTTTTCAGTGATCATGTCAGTCTGTTTTTTTTTCTTCTATTATCTTGTAATAAAACATCCACTTTTTTTTTTTAATTATTTATGCACTTGTCTTTCTTGTTTTAAATATGGATGAGCTTTGAAAAAAAAAGAGAAAAAAAGAGGGAAAAAGAAAGAAAAAAGAGAAAAACAAAGAAACAAAAAGAAAAGAGAAAGAGGAAAACAGAAGCAAATAGTTAATTAAATCCACCACAACTAGCACATGTTAAAATTGAGGTGCTATCAACAATCGCTTTGCCAGCTTCTGACCAAAGAAGATCAAGAATAGACCTCTCATCAAATAGTTGAAGTACAAAAAATAGTTCAATGTAATTGCCCATTACACTTTGGGTAATCAGACAATACACCTCAAAAAAGGGCAATAAGTTCATCAAATCCAAAATTCAAAGGTTAGAGCCCCCTTAAAGTGAAGAAAAGTCACAAATCATAGTGGAATGTCTTCTCCCAAATTTCATTAATCCGAGCTTGCTAAATTTGAAAACCTGAAAGGGTAGCTTAGCCAAAAGTTAAAGTCAAAAAAAAAAAAAAAAAGAGAGAGAGAGAGAGAAAGCTCATCCCAATCATCTTCGTTCGAGTCTAAAGTTGTCTTCAATCAATTTGCCTCATCTCATGTATTCCAAAGTTATCCTTCCTCATTAAAGGCTCATTCTCTAACGTGATATTATCTTTTATGCCCTTATCTCATAATGGGAGCATATCTTTTTAGGTCATCGTCATCACTTGTCAATCCATCCTATCACTTAATTGAAAAAGCTAATTCATAATCCCTCACATTGCCAAAATATCACATCTCTATCTTTCATTGGGAATATGATTCCCAAGTTGTCTTTTGTCATTAGTCCTTTAGCCACTCCTTAGGGCACTTCCTTTCAGCTAGTATATCATCTACATTCAAGCTAATAGAGTGTCAACTCAAATATCTCTTCAATCTCAAAATGGCAAGATTAGTTTGACTTGTTCTTTTCAATGAATCATATAGCAAAATCATGCAACCTCCCTAATCCTTTTTAGAATTTTCAACCCACCTTCAGAACATTCCCAAACTTTGTAATGTACCATCCCAAGTCTCATTGGCAAAATCATACCATCCTTTCAAGCTTAAGCCTCATACTATCATTGCAAGCTCAAGCCTCATACCATCGTTTTCTTGGCAAAGTTTCATCATCTTTTAAGGGCTAACCTATATGCAAAACTGAAAATCCTAAGTCTTTCAAGACTTATCATCCTTAAAGCCAATTTTCTTCAACAAAACTAAGATCAAGTAATGTCTTGCAAAGCTTAAGAAGGGCTCAAACTATTCAAAATGAAGTCACGCCATGTCTCTTTTGAAAAATCTCATTACCATTGAAAAGACAAAGCCTCCTTAGCAAATTACATCACCCAAAAAGTCCAACAGGGTTAAGTCGTACCAATCATCCAATGGGCATTGAAAATTTGATGCAACCATATCAAAGGGCAAACCCTTATCCATGAGCCTGCGGTATCTTTAAGACCAAAACCTATAACATCATACCTAAGATAATGCTAACCATCTTCCAAAGAGGTCCAAAGCACTCTTATAGAAAAGCCCAAGCTGACAAACTATCCTCAAAGCCTAAAAGCCTTTCAACCAAAAACCTTCAAGCCCAATCCCAAGAAACCCTCACCATGAAGCCCAAATTAAAAAGCCTTCACCATGAAACATAAACCAAAAAGCCTTCACCATAAAGCCCAAGCCTAAAACCTTTCCCCATGAAGCTGACTCCTAAAAAGCCTTCATTTATGAAGACCATAATCTCCTCCAAGGCCAAATCTAATTGAGCCTTCCCGAGCTGGTTTCCTAGCCTGACCTTTTGTGTAAGCTAGACTTAGCCTCCTAGTATGACCTCCTACGAAGTCTAGCATCCCAGCCTAGTCTTAAGAAAAAATCTGATCGAGCCTTCCAAATGATCTCCCCAAATGCCTTAACCTGACCAAGCATTCTAAACCTGAATGAGCCTTAGGCAAAACTCAATCGAGCCTTTATAACCTAATCGAGTATAAGTGCCAGACTTAACTAAGCCTTCCATGTGAACTTCTCCAAGGAAATGACCCACAAACTGATCTTCCCTAAGCCTTCCAACCTAATCATCTTGAAAGACCTGATCTTCCTAATCAAGCTTTCTAATCTAGCCTCAAACCAAATCTTCTCCAAAGTTAGACCTATCTATGTCTTTCAAGCTAAATAGCCTGATTTTTTCTAAGACCATACCTTACTTTACCTCCTAGAATGACTTTTTCCTAGGCCGAACTAATAGATATTGACTTACCAACCTCATACTTGATATGCCCATTTCACCTCTGAGCTAGCCAATCAACCAAAAACCAAATGACCAAACCACTTTTCTTTATTGGTGACACCTCCCTTCCAAATATTTACCTTTCTGAAAATGGAGGCATCTTTCTCCCAAACATCAACACTTTTATATTAGGCTGACCCTTTCACAGGTTCAAGATATCCAATCATTACACAATTATCCACCATTTTTGCATTAAATAGGTTCATGAATTAAGACAAATTATCAAACTCTCAAAGTAACATAGATCATCAACCCGATCAATCTTAATCAATCTCTTTTCAAAAATCAATCTCAAGATCACTATTTTTACCATTCCTACCATACAGGATGGTCATCTTTTTGATCTTATCAGATAGGATCACCACTTTTCATTCCTACTAAAAAGGACCACTACTTTTACTATTCCTACCAGATAGGACAGTTATCCGTACCATTCCTACTATATAAGAGGGTCATCTTTTTGATCCTACTAGACAGGATCATCACTTTTCATTCCTACTAGAAAAGGCTACTACTTCTACTATTCATACCAGACAAAACAATTTTCTTTACCATTCCTATTAGATAAGATGGTTATTCTTACCAAATAGGATCATCATTTTATCGATCCTGCAAGACAGGATCACCTCTTTGTCGATTCTTACCAGACATGATCACCATTTTGTTGATTCCTATCAGACAGGGTCACTTTGTTTCTTACTAGATAATATCATCATTCCTAAGATATAGAAACATCACTTTTAGCTCCTACCAGAAAGGACAACTATCAAATGCTACCAGTCATTAGATCTCCCAAATATACTGGGAACATCTTCCTTAAAATTCAACCACACATTTCACCCAAATGTCTAAACTCTGATCTATGCATTAATTTGGTTCCTTTTACCATCTCTCATCCTTATGTTCATTGTCATCAGAATTGCCTTTCAAACAAAACAATTCAAATGAGGGGGCAGCTACGAACCCTTAATTTTGCACCTTCCAATATGTGTTTGAATTTTAGAAGCACTTGAGCTCAGAAAACAAACCTTCAGAAGATGAAAACTATTAAAATGGGAAAATTAAAAAAATTAAAATACTTGTTTTTGACATTTAAACCCCTTTAAATTATCCAGGATTGAGTAATGAATGCAACACAACTAGAATTGTGAAAAACGGATGAGAAACGAGCAAGAACGGGCAAAAATAGTGAAACAGAAAAAAAATAGGCCCGTTGCCGCAAATCTATTCGGCATTGCTACAAAGCCCTCTGCAAAACTGCATAGGGCTATGTGGCACTACTGTATAGAGCTCTGCACCGCTACAAAGCCCTTTGTGGCAACTCTAGTGAATTCTCCTATTTTCACAATCTCACATCAAAATTTCAGTATTTTCCTCCTCCAATCTTGTCCCTATATATAGAGGATCTCTCCATACTTTAAATCACCAACTTTCAGAGCTTGAAAAGTATAAAGCAAGTTGGAGGGTTTCTCTTTGAACCCTACCCAACTAGTTAAAGGCTTTTCGCCTGCCTATTCAAGGCAAGTATATTGCACAAGGCTCATGTTGGGAGATTTCTCCTTGATTCATAGCTGACTAGTTAAAGGCTTTCCGCCAGCCTATTCAAGGCAAGTCTATTGCCCAAGGCTCATGTTTGCTGTCTGAGGCTAGCCGCCGCTACCATCTAAGGCTCGTGTCTGCCATCCAAGGCTAGTCATTACCCATCATTCAAGGCACTGCCATGCCATCCGAGGCTAGCCATAGCCTGCCATCCAAGGTCATCCATTGCCCACCATCCGAGCAAGCTGCTGCCCACCATCCGAGGCCAATCGTCACCCGCCGTTTGAGGTAAGCTTCTCTTCCTTTAATTTTCTTTGTCTAATTTCCTTGCCTCTTTTAGTTAGTTAATTAAATTGATTCATTTAGGTTACTAGCTAATCAACTTAGTAATCAATTAAGTTAACTAATTAACTCAACCCTCTCTTAATCAATCAATCAAAACATGATGAAGTGGCTAGGCTAAACAAACCCCTTCTCAAGAAGGGAGAACTACGTGGGTTCTGATTCTCATTCAAAGGGATACGTAGGTATGCTTGGTTCAAGCATTGAATTCACTTAAAACAAACCAACTCTCCCCCCTCTATCACTTTCTTCACTTACTCTAATTTTGTTTCCTTTACTTCATTATTAGGTTTAGTTTGGGGAATGTGTGACTTCCCTGAAACCCATAAGGGCTAGAGGAGGTATCCCTTAAGTTTGAGATTGTCTATTGTAATGATAAATTTCTTTTAAACTTCACTTGTATTCATTTTATTATTAAATGTATGGATTGAATAATCATGCATATTATAAATTGTTCATGGATTTTAACCTATTCATGAAATATATTTTAAGTTACTTTTATATCATTTGGCCAAACATGTTTTGTTAAACTGAAAACCTAGCCCCCAAATCCACTTTAATCCACTTTGGTTTCGAGGCTAGTGATCTTTTTTCTTTGGGTAATAATTAGAGTCATATGGGTTTTTTGCTTATATTTTCCCAAATAAAAATAAATTAAGGTGGCAACTCTAAGAAATAATTTTCAAATTTATCAAAGATAAGCCCGAGGGCTTCCCTATGAATTTATTCCCAAATAAGCATTTTGATTCCCTTTAGCAGATCAGACCAGTGCTCAGGCAAGACCTCACACTTTTGGATGTTTATTTCTTGAATTTACTTATGCATTTCGTAACTATACCGTGCTCATACATTTTAATTATTATCTTATAATTGCAATTCATGAAACCAATTTTTAAGTCAAATTAAACTTAAGAGCCAAATTTAGGTTATTTAACCAAAAACCTAGTTTTCAAGCTCAATGTAGTTCGAAGACTAGTGATTTTTATCCTTGGATAAATTAATTGCAAAATTAATGAGTTAGAGTTAGAAATTGGGTTTTTCTTCTTAATTTTCCCATTTAAAAGTAAATTAGGGTGGCGACTCCTGAAATCATTTTCAAATCACAAATCAATTTTCTGAATGATAGCCATTTCAATCGTGAGCACCAAAACTTGTTTCATGACCTCCTTAAAATTGCTCGCCCTTTCCTTAAGGCAAATTTTCCCTAAATGAGGGAGGGGCATTCAAATGAGGTCTCATAGTTGGTGACTCTATTGGGGACTGCTTATCATCTTTTAAAATTAAAGAGAAAGCAAATAAGAGGATTACTATTTGGTTAATGAAAAATTTTGTAAAATAATCTCCATTTGGCTTATTAAGTATAATTTGACTTTCATGCATCAGTTTGTATAATAAAGGCTCCTTTCCTAACCTAAGCTTTAGGAAAACTTTTAGATGGTGAGTAGCATCGGCTTGACAACTCTTTTTGAATATGTTGGGAGATAGTGAAAGCATTCCACACCACGACGTATTCCCAATCCTTTCAATGGTGTAATGAGTATTCAACATTGTTTGACCCGTGCAAAGCTCCTTGCTTCACATGTGATTAGGTATATCAATACTCTAGTGGGATGGGGTCCCTAAATTAAGCTATCCTTTTATCGTTGTGCATATAGTTGCATTAACATTTGACCTTAGGCTCTATGAACTATTATGCTTGCATGCATATTCATGAAACCTTCTTTGGCATGCATCATGTTGTAATCATGCATACATAATATAAGAAACTCAATAAAGTAAAACTCGAATACCTCAAAGACCCAACCCGATGGTCTGTCACCCAAGATACAGTAACCTCACACACTCATCTTGTCAACCTTTAAACATGGTGACCAACCATATGGAGAGAATTCTTTTCCCAACACACCTTCACATTCATTCCATTTTTCCCTTCATAATTCTATATTCTTACCAATTTTTTCTATCTGTTTTTGTTTTCAAGGTACTAATGGCTAACACATCCAGCCCTTTCTACTAAGAGGCGATGAGCACTTTTTTCACAACCTCCTTAAGAAACAAGAGGAGACTTTTTAAGTCACACTCACTACCACCCTTAAGACCCAAGCTGACATTTTCACTAATGCTCTTAATGCCTAGTCTGCCATATTCACGAATGCTCTCAATTCCCAATGCCAATCCATCATTAATGATGTCAAGGAAATGACCAATGCAAAAATGATTTGCTTTTCTTGTAGGTGCATCAAATCCATTAAAAATGAAGAGTCAATGATATGAAGATAGTGGATGCTCAAGACACTTGATTGGGATAAAGTCTAAAGAAAGTCTTGATAGGGTACCATACTTGTAAACAATGCCATGGTTAAGGCAATTGGCATTAGCAATGTTGGTAAAAATGTTTGATCCCCAATTGAAAATGTTTCATTAATTGAATGGCAACTTGATTGATTGCGTTATGACCAACTTATTCTTGTATGAATTTTGAATGTTTATATGCTTAAGTTAATAATTTAAATCTATTTTGATCTTGTAAGTAAATTCCATTTGCATTACGTAAGAGTTTTCAATGTTTTCTCTTAAAAAATCTAAGAGCCCTTTAAATAGTAGTTGTGATTTTTATTTTGCAAGCACAAATTTCAAAATTTTCAACTGTTGTTCAGAATAATATAAATGGTGATTGCGAAAAAGGATAGCAAACAAAAATTTTGAAAATTTCAAATTTCGCAATCACAATTGCATTTCGTGAGTGCTATTTACAACTTTGACAAAAAACATATAGCCATTATAAAATGGTCAGATTTTGAATTTAATGCAAATATAGTCATTTTCTACCTTTTTTTGTGTATTTTATGACTATGTATATCTCATATATCTACCAAAACTCATTTTTCACTCATTTAAACTCTCCCAAAGCTTTTAACATTCATATTTGCTCTTATTCTTTCAATTGTTCATCTTTCTTTTTTTATTAAGTTAAAAATTTTATTTAAATGATCTACCTATTGAAGGACAAACTTGACAATAAAGTTAAGCATAGATAAGAAAGGATAGAGCAAAAAGCTTAATAGCAAGGCAAGTCTAAAGAAATATGAAATGAGCTAATACCTTAAGGATAAGTAAGTGGATAGGTGTAAGCCAATGATTATATGTTATTATTAATACATATCTTCCTCATGTCAGAGATGAATGATTAATTATCAATATAGTGTCAATCCTAAGGAATTATATACTTTTAAATACATGTCCTTCATGATATAAGGGTAATGATTAACTTTGAGTAGTGTGTCAACTACTAAGAATTTTATTAATATTTTATTTATTTTACTTTCATAAAAGGCATGCTAAGTTTTGATACACACGATGTAGAAAGATTTATATATCTTTCTTCTCCTTTTCTCTTTTTCAAAATTCATTCTCTTTCTCTGAGAGTTGTGAACTGTGAACTTTATGGAGGAAATCTTAAGTCCTAAACGATTTATTTGTTGATGGGTTAGCTAGATCACGAGTTGATCTATAAGCAAATGAGCCCAATTTTGCTAAGTTTTACATTATATGAAGATTAGAGTTAAGTAATGTTCTTCTTAAGGTAAGTTATAAAATGTAATATATATGTTAATCTATTATGAATTATTCATATTGACTATCTACTGCTTCTACTTTTCTTAAGACTATCGTTAAATTGTTTCTTGTTAATTAACTCAGTATGTAAGCCTAATATTGTTGATAAATAATTTATTTTAAAAATGGTCACTTAAGCCAAAAGGTTTATGTTTATGATTATGACAACGCCATTAGGCCAACCAATTGATTGTTTATTGATATAATTCTATTGAGCCTATGCCAAACCTAAGCCTCTCTAAAAAAAAAATGTATGAATTAATAAGGGAGAATCCATTGGACTATATGCACCAGTGACTCAACTAGTAGAGTTAGAACATTAGTGTCCTACCTAAAGAGGACTTTTTGCTCTAGGCATATGCTTGATTAAGCATATGTATGGGAAGAAGTTACTGCCTATGAGACCTTGCCCAAGCATCAATCTGATCCGTTGAGGAGAATCAAAATGCTCTTCGAGAGAAACTCTACGATTGGAACTCACTATGAGTTTAGAAAGTTGGATTTTACAATTTGTTATTCATAAAAAGGAGTCGCCACTTTAATTTACTTATTTTAATTAGAAAAATTAAAGGAAAACCCATTGACTCCAATATGTTTGATTTATCCCAATGAAAAAACACTCATCCACAACTGATCAAAGAGGGTTTAGGGATCAGGTTTTGGTATTTAAACAAATTGAGAAAATATAATTTTTTTTAGTTTGGCTAAAAATTGAAATAACTATAAAACAAAGGCAATTTTTGTGTATGTATGAATATGAGTAAAAATGATGAATGAAACAGTTATAGGTAAAATGAAATGATAGTTGTAAATAAATAAGCAAAAATAAATCTTGCTTAGTTATTACAAAACCAAAATGAATGAAATAAAGAGAATCTTTCCTCTAGCCCTTGTGGGTACTAGGAAAAGCGCACATTCCTCTTAAAAAGAGGATCCTTTCTCTAGGCCTTATGGGATTCTAGAAAAGGCATATACTCCCCTACTAAATTAAAGAAATGAACATAAAGAATTGAAAATAAAGTGCATATACAAATAAATAACAAAGTAAAATGAAACTTAAACTGTAAATATGAAAGGGAAAATGTTATTAAAAAAGATTTTGGAGTTGATACCCTACAGAATAGCATGCCTGCATATCTTATTGAATAGAAATCAAACCCTATGCAGTTTTTCCTTCTTGTAAAAGAGGGGGTTTGGAAAAAATGTTGATTTGGTTTATTAATTTAATTATAACTTTTAAATTAATAAATTTTAAATCTTTTCTATTTTAGACTTAAAGAAAGGTAGAAAAGAGAGAATTATATATCTGAATTTAGAATTTTAGAAATGGAAGGAAGAAAAGGGACTTATTGATGAGTTGAAACAAAGGATTACAGAATTTAAAATTTAAACAATTCTAAATTTGCTTGAAATACACAAGAGCTAAGGTTGAAATAGCCTATAACTCTTAGAGAACAATATGTTTTGATAACACAAAATAACAAAATTTTTTTTAAAGAAAAGATTGATTTTAAAACTATAATAATTCAGCCTTATATAGGCTACTAAAATAAGAATATAGCTGGTCATTCCTCTAGTCAAAGGTTTGGCAGTCTGCAATTATTGAGAATACACATAAAAGACACCTAAACACAGTTGTAATTTGATACAGCTTAACAGCCCTTCTAGAAAAGGGTTTGATAGTTGTAAATGTTGAAAATAAGTGTTAAAAACACTCTAAACTTAGCTGTATCATAGCTGATTATTGACTAAATAAAATAGCCTATGTTGACTAGGCAAATAAAGAAGGAAAAATGTGGAAATTACAAAAATGTTACTGCTATCCTACATCAGTCTGCTCCACTTATAAAGAACTCATCCCCAAGTTGACTTGTTTTGTGGATTCTTCAAGGTAGAAAGTGTAAATGTCGGCCACATTAAAAGTCTTTGATATGCCTATAGTATTTAGAATGTTAATAATATAAGCATTATCATTGATTTTCTTAGGAATTTTGAAGGGCCCAATTTTCTTTAGTGTCAACTTGCCATGACTTCCTATTGGTAATCTTCCTTTATGCAAATAGACCATCACGTCATCTCCTTTTATAAAAACCTTCTCCTATTGATGGGTATCAACATGTTCCTTATACTTGGAGTTGGAAACCTCAATTTGTTTATGTACTTTCTTTTGCACTATATGAATATGATCTATTAAATGTTCAGCTGCAATTAAATACCCTAGTATTTTAGGTAGAGGAACCAAGTATAAAGTATGGTGAGGAGCCCAATCATAAATGACTTCAAATGGGGATTTGCCTATAGTATGGCTCTTTATGTTGTTATATGCAAACTCTGCCTATGATAAAAAGAAATCCTATTGCTTGGGATGATCACTGTAGAGGCATCTGATTATGTTGTCTAAGGATCGATTTACTACCTCAGTTTGTCCATCTGTTTGCGGATGATAAATAGTGCTGTATTATTGTTACATCCCAATTTTAGAGACATGATGATCCTAGAACATAGGGAGATGTAAGGTCACCCACACTCATAGAACCCACTTACACTTTTACAAATCATGCCTAGGATTATACCAAACCCTATGTACTAACTTAAATATCCAATAATGTAGGAAACTTTAATATGCAAAAGAATAGTTTAACAAAATACTTTAAAAAAAATCTTATAAGAGAAATAACATTTAAAGTCTTAAAATAAATCATCAATGATGAATATCCCAAAATAAACTCCCAGAGCATTTACGAGTAACTCTTCATAACATAGTATAATTAAAGACTTGGATAAGGAATATCCCAAGCGAAGTAGAATGCTTGAGCCATCACCTTGCCTCCTTATATTGCTCACCTGGAACCACATAGAAGAAAGGGGTGAGATAGATGATCTCAATAAGTAAACAATATAGCATAAACGATATCATATATCCCATTTTTAAAGAAAGCCCATTGTGTATAACACATAGTTCATGATTTACAAATCATGGTTTCACAGTTTTAATTTAGCAAGATTTTCACTTTAGCAGGTTTGTAGAAATCATGCTTACAACACTTATCACCTAATAAGAGTAAATGACTATGCTAGCTCATTCACTCAAGGGAGAGGTGGCCTCATACCAAATTCCAACTCCTAACCTAATAACTTATAAAATCGTAAAATTGATCAAACTCCATGGCTAGAACTGCCCCTTCTAGCTAAGTTGGATTCACAACTCCTATTCATTGGGTTAAGATCATGTGCACAGGTTCCAATGATTACCTGCATCGGCACAAGGATTTCTACATAAAGAGTTAGAGGCACGATAGCTAGACCTATTGGTATTCACATATAACAATAGCACTTAAGGCAATAATAATATGTTCCATAATAATAATAGCAGTTTAACTTTTCGAACAAAAGAGTAATAGTGTAGTTCCAGGAAGAAAGTCGGTAAGGTACAATTACAAAAGGTTTTTCATATCATTGAATAAACATTATTAGTTTTGGACCAATTGTCCTTTAGCAACCAAAGCTTAATAAAGAAATCACATAATCAATTTTAAAATGGAAGTGAACTTGGGTTTCAAGAATCTCAAAGGTTCCCATAACATAATCATGATAGCTTGTACTTGTAACAATAGCATAATGTTTACTCACTTTATAGTTCCTTCGCTCCTAGTACTCGTAGCCCTTGAATCTCTAAAACTCCTCAAGCTCTAACATAATATTTAATTCAATACTTAGTATTTATTTAATCATCATGTTATCCTATCCCATAACTACCCCATGCACATATAACATTCACATCCACTTAGAGTTGCACATAGATGTGCACTCATCACTTACATATAACATGTTGACTTTAAAAGTCTTGCATACTTAGCCTTTATAGGCTTACATGAAATCACATTATAACTCATACCAATACTTTTTTCAATTCAAATACAATGTCATCATCTTAATATTAATTTTCTTTAACAATCATCTTAGTACACTTAACACTTCCATACATGTCAACTTATCAATAGCCTTTTAAGTGTCATATCTATCTCTTATGACTAATTCATTCAGCCAATCTCTTCATCAATTTAAGATCATTAATTCATTATTAACTCATCATGAAACCTATTTCAATATTACCCAATCACATTCACATTATAATCACAACATAAGGTTAAGATAACTTAAGTATACCAAATTGCCTCTAGCCTTGTTTAGAGTCATTTCTTCAACCAACATACAATTTAACCATCTATCATTCATACATACATATCAATAATCATTAAAACATATTACATAAAAATTTTGGACATTGGGATAAAAATCCCAACAATAGTCGAATACCTTTATTCAAGAAAAACCTAGATTTTTTTCCTTTTTGCACTTTCTGTTTATTACAGCAATATACAAAATCATGATTTGGACCAAGATTTTTTATGTAATCAAAACAAAAATCATTTTAGAATATGGACATGTAGGAATTGGCACCCATATAGATTCACATGAATGAAAATTTTCCAACTATAGATGTTAGGGTGAAAACCAGGAATCTTTCTTGTTTTTAGTACTTTCCGATCATTACAGTAATATGTAAACACATGCTTTTGTAACAACCCATATCTACCCTAAGAGTTTTCGTGACAAATTGCTTGAATTAAGAGTTATTGTGACAAAATATTTGATTTTATGAAAATTTATATGTGACGTGATTTATGAGTTTGGGGCATATTAAATTAATTTTAATATATCTAATATGAATTATTATTATGAAATAAATGATTTGAATAAAATGTATTAGCATGAAATAATTTATTTTTCGTTAAAGGAATTTTCATGTAAAAATATGATTTTTAAGCATAAAATAATTTTATGAGTATTTTAAAATAAATTTTAAAAAATAAATATTTTGGGGGAAATATTATAGAAATAATAAGAAAAATATTCTTTTTATTTTAATTATAATCAACCCAAAATTTAAGTAAAAAGCCCAAATAACCAAAAGCTCACTACACTAAAATCCTCCTAACCTAGTTCATTAAGGGTATTAGTGGAAATTTCACCCAAACCCTAGTATATATTCTAAATTTTAGCCAAAATAGAGTTCCAGCAGCCATCACCTTAATTTTTCTATATCTTGGCAGAAAAATCCTCTCAAAATATTCCTCTCTACCAAAATTAAGAAAACACATTTCCGTTTCGCGATTTCTTGACCATAATCGTAAGTTTTTCTTATCTTTCAATTTCTAAACTGAATTCTATAAAATAAATTATGGGAAAATTATTTTGAATTGGTTGATTACTGATTTTTATAGATTAAATTCTGTTTGAGTGAGTTTTTGGGAGAGAAAATCTATTTTCTACAAAAAACACAAATCTTTCCGCAAGATTTCTCTAAAGGTGAATTCTATAACTTAAAATCACAATTTTTATGCATAAACATCACTAGAGGGGGGCGATTTGTGCATTTTTTGTTTTCTAAACTGATTTTTGATTTATTTTGATGAAAAATATTAGATTAAATAATATTTCTACATATTTTTGCGATGACTAGAAAGTTTCAAAAAACAAAGGAGTTTAAGGTTTTTGTGTTAAAACTTAGAAGTTGGAAAATTCTCTTACTAAATTGATATGTGGCTGCCAATTTGTGTGAGGAAGTACTCTAATATGATATTTGTTTTTTTTAGATGAAAAATAATGATTTAAATAACCTGTGTACATATTTCTGAAATGATCGAAAAATACCAAAAACAAGAAAACTCATGGTTTTGTATTCTATAATTCAAAAGTTGAATTTTTATGTATAAACAACACCAAGTGTGGCCAATTTATAAGAATTAAAATTCTAAAATGATTTTTGTTGTGTTTACATGAAAAATCTTGGTTCAAACCATGTTTTTACATATTTCTGAAATAGACGGAAAGTGCAAAAAGAAAAAGAATTTAGTTTTTACTTTGGTGATGCATTCAGCCTATATAAATATTTTTGTTCCATTGTTTATAATTTTTATGTGATGCGTTTGGATGATTATTGACATGTATGTATATATAAGAAATGATAAAATTTCATGTTAGTTGAAGGTATGACCTTAGATAAGCTTAAAGGCATTTTGGTATACTTAAGCTATACTTAAGGTATCTTAACGTTATATTGTGATTAGAATACAAATGTGATTAGGAAATATGGAACTAGATGTTATGATGACTTGATAATAAATACATCATTTTGAGTTGATGAAGTGACAATTGAATAAAAAGGATCATAAGAGTTTAGCATGACACTTGAAAGGCTAATTGTTAGGATGACATGTATGGAAGTGTAAAGTGTACTAAGGTGATTGTTAAAGTAAATTGATATTGAGGTAATAATATTGTGATGACCTTAGAAAGGTATTGACATGATTGTAATATGTTCTCATGTGAGCCCATAAGGCCCAAGTGTGCAAGCCTTTTAAAGTCAACATATTATGTACAAATGATGAGTACACCTATATGTGAACTCTAAGTATATGTGTATGTTATATGTGCATGGGGTAGTTATAGGATAGGAGCATCATGAGTTAATAAATACTAAGTATTAAATCAAATATTATGTTAGAGCTTGAGGAGCTTTAAAAGTGCAAAAGGACTACGTATACTAGGAGCAAAGGAACCCCAAGGTGAGTAAACATCGTATTCATTCTACAAGTGTGAGTAAATGCCATGTTCATGTTATAAGTGTGAACAACATTATGTTGTGTTATAAGAATGTGATATATTGTTTTGTATGTAATCCCTTGTGATCTTTGAAACCTAAGTCCTTTCTATTCTAAAATATTATTATATGAATTATTTGACAAGCTTGGGTTGCCAAGGGACATTCGGTCCAAAACTATTTTGGTTATCCAATGGGAATTTCTTGTGATTAACACCCTAACTTATATTCTTTCTGGAATTACACTATCATTGTATCTTTTGTTCGAAAGCTAAACCACTATTGTTATCGGAATACATGTTATTGTTGCCTTATGTGATATTGTTAATTATGATTACCATTAGCTCTAGCTATGGTACTTGTTACCCTTTATGCAGAATCCTCGTGCCGATGCGGGTAATCATCGGAACCTGTGCACATGGTCTTAACCCAATGGATAGGGGTTATGTATCCACCTCAACTAGATGGGGCAGTTCTAGCCGTGGAGCCTGATTAGCTTCATGCCTTATAAGTGATAGGAGTTAGAATTTGGTATAAGGCCACCTCTCCTTTATAAGTTCGAGTGATAGAGCAATAGCCTTCACTCTTTATAAGTTATAAGTGTAATTTCTGCAAACTTGCCAAATTGAACCCTTGCTAAATTGTAACTTGATTCATGAATTATAAATCATGAACTATGTGTATAAGTTATGTGTTTCCTTTCTAAAGGAATATGTGATAATGTATGTGCCTTATCATTTACTCATTGAGATCATCTATCTCACCCCTTTCTCCTTATGTGGTTCCAGGTGAGCAAATGTGAGGAGGCAAGGTGATGGCTCAAGCATTCTACTTCGCTTGGGGAATTCTTTGTCCAAGTTATCAATAATACTAATTTATGAAGTCTTGTCATTAGATGCTCCGGGAATGTTGATTGATACTTATTGATATATATTATTTTCCTCATGGATTTTATATGTAATGACTTATTTTAGACTTCTGCAATTTAAAGTATTCATCTAAATATTTTAAATGAGTTATTGTAAGAGTTTTGGTAAGATCCTAGGCATGATTTATTTGAGTAAGTGGGTTCTACGGGTGTAGGTGACCTTATGTCTCCCCATGTTCTAGGACCGTCATATCTCTAAGGTTAGGATGTGACAGCTTTAAACCATTATTTTTCATTCAATCATCACAAAAATCAGTTTAGGATACAAAATCATACAAATTGGCAGCCCTAAAGGTTCATACATATGAAAATTTTCAACTTTTAAGTTCTAAGACGAAAACCATGAATTTCCTTGTTTTCCAAAACTTTTCAATCATTATAGTAATATATAAAGTATGTTTTAAATCAATATTTTTTTTTATCTAAACACAACAAAAATCCATTTAGAGCACAGATATATACAAATCGATGGCCTACCCTTAAGTTTATGCATGAAAATTTCAATTTTGAGTTTTAGGATTCACTTTTGAAGGATTCGCGTAGAGAGGTTTGTGTTTTTTGTAGAAAAATCGTTTTCTCTTCCAAAAACTCACCTAGGCCAAATTTAACCAATAAAAATAAGTAAATATTCAGTTTGAAATAATTTTCTCATGATTAGTTTCATAGAAATCCAATAATAAATTGAAAAGAGAGAAAAACTTACAAATACGGTCAAGAAATCGCAAAGTTTAAAGGTATTTTGTGAATTTTGATAGAGAGATTATTTTTGAGATAATTTTTCTGCCAAAATAATGAAATAATAGAATGGTGGCTGTTAGACACAAGGGCTGGCCAAAATTCACTTAATATATGTAGGGTTTTGAGTAATTTGCAAGATTACCCTTAATGAGCTAGGTTAGGAGTGTTTTGGTGTAGTGGACGTTTGGGTATTTGGGCTTTTTATTTAATTTTGTGGCTGATTATAGATAATTAAAATTAAAATAGTTTTCTTATTATTTTCATTAGAATTTCCCCCAAAATATTTATTTAAAAAAATATTTTAAAAATACTCATAAAATTATTTTACGCTTAAAAATCACCTTTTTGCATGAAAATTCATTTTATGTAAAATAAATTATTTTATGCTAATGCACTTCATATAAATCATTTATTTCATAATAATAATTCATATTGGGTATATTAAAATTAATTTAACATGCCATATACCCATAAATCACACCATATATGAATTTTCACAAAAATACACACTTAGTCCTAATAGTTCTAAATTCAAGCAAATTGGTCATGAAAACTCCTATGGTGGGTGTGAGTTGTTGCAATTGCAAGTCCATATCAAATCGGTGCCATAAAGTCCTCCAAAAGTGGCTAAAAAACTTTGTATCCTGATATGAGGTAATGGTCTTTGGTATCCTATGCAAATGCATAACTTCTCTGAAGAAGAGATTAGCTACATTAGTAGCATCGGCAGTCTTGCAGTATGGGATGAAATGAGCCATTTTGCTAAATTGATCCACTACCACAAAGACCAAATCTTGTTGTCTTTGCATATGAGGTAACCCATGGGCCGTCTGGTACTGGTAAAAGTGTATACTAGCCAATGTTCTGTTGTTGCCCCTTTGACATTTGACATATATGGCATAGTTGTATAACTCTTCTAATATCTTTTTTTAACTATGGCCAATAGTAACAAGCTTCAACTAGAGCAATCATTTTGTCTAGCCCAAAGTGTCCAACTAGCCCTCCACTATGTCACTATCTGATTATCTTCTCTCTTAGGGAACAATTTTGTATGGATAAGTGCGTTCCAAAGAATAGATACCCATTAATTGGGTTGGCCATTAGAGCAGTAATCCCAATGGTCTCCAAAATTAGCATCAAAGGCATATAGATCTTTAAAAGTCTTAAATCCCATGACCTCTATATGTAAAGTACGCATTAGAGCTACCCGTCGACTGAGTGCATCCGCTATCCTATTTTGTTCTCCAGACTTATGCTTCAAAGTGAATGTAAATTGTTAAAGAAAAGTAACCCACCTTGAATGCATGCAATTGTGGGTTTAAGGATTATTGATGAATTTAAGAGCTTGATGATCAGAATATAATACAAACTCTCTTTATAGCAAATAATGCTTCCAGTACTTGAGTGCTTGCACAATAGCATATAATTCAAGCTCATAGGTGGACTAATTTCTTCTAACTTCACTAAGTTGCTCACTATAGAATGCTACTGGACAATTTTCTTAAAAAAGAATAGCACCGATACCCATAATAGAAGTGTCTGTGTGTACTTCAAAAAGTTTCTTAAAACTTGGTAAGGCAAAGACTGGAGTATTGGTTAGCTTCTCTTTAATCAATTAAAAGCTCTTTTCTGTAGTGTTAGTCTACACAAATGGTCCCTTCTTTAAGCAATTAGTCATAGGACTTGCTATTACTGAAGTTGCGTATGAAACATCTGTAGAACATTGCTAAGCCATGGAAAGAGCACACTTTAGAAATGGTTTAAGGTGATGGCCACTCCTAGATTGCTTTAATCTTCTCCTCATCCACCATAATGCCAGTGTCACTCATAATATATCCAAGAAAGATTAGTTTATTGTTCATGAAACCGTACTTCTTTAGATTGGCATACAACTTATTCTCCCTTAAAGCAGCAAAAACTTAATACAAATGTCCATAATGAATTTTTAGTGTCTGACTATAAATTAGTATATCATTGAAATAAATGAAGACAAACTTACCCATGAATGGCTTAAGAACTTGGTGCATAAGCCTCATGAAGGTGCTAGGCACATTTGAAAGTCCTTCCATTCATATAATCCTTTTTTAGTTTTGAAAGTTGTTTTCCATTCATCTCCAGGATGGATGTGTATTTGGTGGTAGCCACTCTTCAAGTCTATTTTGCTAAAAATTTTGGCTCCTTCTAACATATCAAGCATATCATCCAAACAAGGGATGGGAAATTTGTATTTCACTATGATTTTGTTGATAGCTTGACTGTCAACACACGTGCGCCAACTACCATCCTTTTTGGGTGTGAGTAGGGCTGGTATTACACAAGGACTCATACTAGTATGCACTACTCCTTTCTTCATAAGTTCATCAACTTAGCCTTATAGAATTGAATGCTTTTGAGGACTCATCTAATAATGTGACAAGTTTGGAAAACTTGCTCTCGAAACTAAGTCAATAGCATGTTGAATGTCACGTATGGGTGATAGACCATTTAGCAGTTCTTCTAGAAAGAGTTCAGCATACTCCTCCATGAGTGGTTGTATTACATCTAGTACTTTGGTAGGTAGAGGAACTTCAACTTTGGCAACCAAAGCAATTAATTCTTTATTTTCTTCAACTTCCTCCAAAATTCTATTCGTGACTAAAAGAGATTGCCCCTTCACTTTAGGAGTTTTGGAATGTTCTTTTACATTTAAAGGAACAAGGATAATTTTCTTTCCTTCTTTGTAAAAGATGTAGAAGTTGTCTTTTACCTTATGCAATACTTGATAATCATATTGCCATGACCTCCCTAGAATGACATGGCTCACATCCATATCAATGACATTAAAGGCAAGTTCTTTAAAGTAAATGCCGCCAATAGAAAATGGAATTTTGCATTGCCTAGTCACCTCTTATTAATGTCCATTTAAAATCCAACCAACTAGGTAGGGTTTTGGATGGATTATTGTTTACAGCTTCAATTTGTCTACCATAATAACTGCCACAACATTTAACTCACATTTGCTGTCAACGCCTAGATCCCACATGTAGCCTCCCACTTTACAAGTGGTTTTGAACATTTTGTTACGCTATGACTCTTGAAGTGATTGTTTCATAGTTTGTAGCATATGTTGAATCACGTTAAGCCATCTTCCTTCGTTAGCATATGCATATTCAACATCCTCAATATCTGAATTATACTGATGGTTTTCCTCATTGTAATCACCATCTTCATATGATAGTTCTTCTGTTAGTGCTTCTTGGTTGACTAGATTGACTCCTCTAGTCTATGGTTGAGGGCAAGTGTTAGATCTATGCCTGATTGCACCACATCAATAATATTTATCTAGCGTTGGATAAGCATAAGGATTAGGAGGTTAGTTCTTCCTTTTAGCTTTTTGTCCAAACAGTTTTTGTTATTGATTGAGACTCCTTTGAAAAGTTTGTGTAACGAGGCCAGGTGCTACAAGATTGCCTTCCACTTTATTGGCATGCCGAAAAAGAGGTTGTGCTTATTATCTTTCAATGGACACTTCTTTACCCTTATTTTGGGTGTTGTTTCTATGTGAAGATTCTCCCATGTATGACTTATAAGGTTGTTATCGGTGAGTGTAAAATCTATCGTTTTGGGTCTTAGCTTTAGTTGCAAGCCGAATGGCCTCACTAAGATTCCACACATCTTAAACGCCCAATCTATCTTAGATGTTTGGCCTCAATCCTCCAATAAACCTTGCTACTCCTTATGACTCAATTTCAAAAAGGTCATTTCAAGTAGACAGCTGAAAAAATTCAGTTGAATAATCTCGTACTGAACAATTTCCTTACCGACAATTTTAATATTGATGGAATAAAATTTGATCATACTAACATAGTAAGAAATTACCCTTAAGTAGTTATTTCATCCACCACCAGGATCTTATTTATGTTTTCCCCATATGAATTCGTGACATGTGCTCTTTCTCCCACCAAGCTGAAGCTCCTCCCTTTAGTTTGTAAGCCACCAATTTGACCTTCAAGGATCTCTATATAATCGAAGAACCTTTGTACTTCATTAAGCCAATCCAAAAATTCTTCAACATATAGTTGGCCATTAAAGGTAGGAAGCTCCATCCTTATTTAGTACTCAAAATTGCCTCTAAAATGACCTAAATCAGGTCTACCATTGTACTTTCTCACTTGATTATGCCTCATGCCTACGTGTTTAGGATTCTCAATCTCTTCATCACTGCTATCATTAATTTCTCTTTAAACATGCCTATGAATTGGCATTTCTAAATTTAACGGGGGCTAATTTAGAAGACTTCTTTGTGGTTGTAGTGTTGATGGCTCTACTCGATCACAAAGACCATTGTTAATAGGTGCAATAGCTCATAGCTCGACTTATAGCCCTTCGAAAGAGGTTTGCAGCCTTGGAGAACCTATAGAGTCTCCCTCTGCAAATCGATCATGGTTTTCATGTCATTGGAGGTTGAATCTTCAATATTAGTCATCTCCTTTGCACTAAATGATTATCATAAGGGAAATCCCTACCCTGATACCACTTGATATAGTGAAATAAAGGATTATAGAATTTAAAATTGAAACAACTCTAAATCTGCTTGAAATACACAAGAGTTGAGGTTGAAACAGCCTATAACTCTTAGAGAACAATATGTTTTGATAACACAAAATAACAAAAATTTTTATTAAGAAAATTGATTTTAAAACTACAATAATTCAGCCTTATATAGGCTGCTAAAATGAGAATACAGCTAATCATTCCTTTAGTCAAAGGTTTGGTAGCTTGCAATTGTTGAGAAAACACATAAAAGACACAAAAGCTAAATGTTGTTGTAAATGTTGAAAATAAGTGTTAAAAACACTCTAAACTCAATTGTAACAAAACTAATTATTAACTAAATAAAACAACATATATTGACTAGGCAAATAAAGTGGCAATTGCAGAAATGTTACTGCTGTCTTACATCACTTTCCTTTGTTTTTCTTTACTTTTGGATGAATAGGGCCAGCTTTACTTCAAATCTAAGCTCCAACTTGGAATAAGAAACCTTGAAGTTGAACCTTAAACAAAATAATAATTGCAAAATAGAATAATAATTGCAAATTAATAGAATTTAGAGTGAAAAATTTTAGTATTACTTTTAAATTTTAATTAGCAAAATTTTAGCATAGAAACAAAAGCACTAGGTGAATTTTGTCTTTAAAATCTTTATAAAGAGAGCTGAATGGAAGCTCTATTTATAGAGGATAGGCCAGGCGACATCTAATTGGTAGGCGGCACGCTTGGCACGCCGCTGGAGCCAGTCTGACCCTGACTTGCCCAAGTCGACCCAATTTTACACTTTTTTTAGCTAGTTTTGGTCCATTTTTTTATCCGATTTGATTCTATGCATTCATAAAATCAAAATTGGTTATCTAGAGTTGCAATTTTAAGGATTCATAGTTGCCCACTCATCATAATTGACTTTGAGCAAAAGGTGATTCTAATGATAGTAAACCCTAGGAAGAGATGCAATGTCAGACTTTGAGCTTGTGCTTGTGCCATGTCAAATTTTTGGCTTATGTGTTCTTATGCCATGTCAGATTCTGGGCTATGCCATGTCAGACTCTAGGCTTATGCCATGTTAGATTCTAGGCTTATGATATCTGCTTGTGTCTGTCATGCATGAGGGTATTCATGCTTATGCAAATTAAACCTTGTGAAGGGAAAACATGGTGTAAGAATATGAACACTTTGAGAGGGGGCTCCTAGGATAAATAAGGTTTTGTTAATGGGTATCAGCTCGACCTTGACATTGGACGTAGCAATGGTCTTTGTGAATTTCAATTAAGGCTATCTGTCTTGCCTAGATGTTAGAGGTAAAGATGGTTTTGGTGAATTTCAATTAAGGCTATCCGTTCGGCCTTAATGTTGAAAGTAAAGATGGTTTGATGAATTTCAATTAAGACTATCTGTCTAGCCTAGACTTTAAGATTTGGGGATTTTGTCCACTTAGGGAATTCAAATTGGTTTAGCAAGGCCTCCCATTCGGCCCTACTATTGAGAAGATTGTGATCAAAGTTATCTATTTGGCTTTGATATTTGGAAGGATTAGGATCAAAGCTATCTGTTCAGCTTTAGTGGTTAGGAGGATTAAAGTCAAAGCTATTTGTTTGACTTTAATGCTTGGGAAGATTGGGATCAAAGCTATCTATTTGGCCTTAATGTTGGGAGGATTGGGATTTTTTGGTCTTAATGTTGGAAAAGTTGGGATCAAAGCTATCTATTAAGCCTTGATGTTAGGAGGATTGGGATCAAAACAATATGTTTGGCTTTGGTGTTGGGAAGAATTGGGAGCAAAGCTATCTGTTCGACTTTAATGCTTGGGAGGATTGGGATCAAAGCTATCTGTTCGACTTAGATGTTGAAAAAGTTAGGATCAAAGCTATTTATTAGGCCTTGATGTTGGAAAAGTGAGGATCAAAGCTATCTGTTAGGCCTTGATGTTAGGAGGATTAGGATCAAAGCTATCTATTTGGCTTTAGTGTTGGGAGGAATTAAGAGCAAAGCTATTTGTTTGACTTTAATGCTTGGGAGGATTAAGGTCAAAGATGTCTATTTGGCTTTGATGTTGGAAAAATTAGGAAAGTTATGTCTCTGAAAGACAAGGGGTGTAGGAATGTCAACATAGGTGGCTCAACTCGGTTTGCCCACTGAAAGTTACGTTTAAGGATCAGTCCTTAAGGGAAATTTCTTAGCTAAGGATTGGTCATTGGGAGGGTAGGTTTGGTAGGTCTTAGAAGGATAGATTGGTCTTGAGATGTTAGGTTAGGTTGTGTTAGGTTCCAAATCAGGTCAAGAATTGTCACTTGAAAATTCAGGTTACAAGATTTGAGCAAAGACGATCAGCTCAATATAGTATTTGGGGTAATGGATTCATTTGTTGAGCTAACTTGATAAAGAGACCATTAGCTTAAAGGAGTCTACAAGTATTTCCCAAAGAAGGCAGTTTAGCTAAAAAAACATGGGTTTTAATGATGATGGGCCTTGGTTCTACTAACGAGCCCAAGCCTTGAGATTTTGCTAAAGAATTTGATAATAATATACCCATGATGCATAATCTTTGGAAGGATGGGATGGTTGATCACTTAAAGAGATAGTAGGCCTTGATCAAGGAGTTAGGGGTAAAGGTGTTTTGAAGAAGATAGGTGGGATGCCACCTCATGAGTGGATTCAGCAAGTTGGACACACAGACTGGAAGGTGAGACTAGACTCCAACTAATTCAGGATTAGACATGATATGGTGATGACAGAATGAGCCACGGAAGGCTAAAAACTCTATGCGAAAGTGATGACTTTACTTAAAGGGGTACAAATGTAAGGAAACATGACTCTGTGAAAGGTAAGACTAACAAAATGACTATCTTTGGATGAGATAAGACTAACAGACTAGATAGTGAATCCAATTTGAATGAAACGGAGCTCCATCTTGAATTGTTGCTTCGAGTTGATTCCATCTTTTGGGGAAGCTATTTTTGTGGGTTTTCAACTTAGCAATCTCTTTGATTACTTACTCTAAACTGCCCTTCTGAGTCTCTCTCTCTCTCTCTCTTTGTTTTTTTTCCTTTTTTCTTCTTCTTTTCTTTCTTTTCTCTTTTTTATTTTTTTTGGTTGGCAAGGCTATTTGTTTTGTCTTGCTTGGAAAGGTCTTATTTTGTTTGGATCATGGGTTGGATTTGTGGTTTTCCTTCCCTTTTAAGTTAGCAAAGCCATATGTTCTACTTTGCTTATGAAAATGATTGAGGATTGCCCCCAGCCTATAGCGAGGATGGGAGCTTTAGTGTTCTATAGAATACTTAAAAAAAAGGGTGTTAGCTTGGAAAGAAAGTGACATAGATGTCTGCTTAGGGAATCTAAATGCTTTCCAAGGAACTGCAATTTTGGTGAAGGCTAACTTTAAATCATCATTTGTTGTAGCCTTACATGAATTCTTGATCCTTCGTATGTGATTCCTTATTGGTGCAAAAATTTATTGTTTCATTCAAAGTGGATGAAAAGAAACACACAAAGAAAGGAATTTGAAAAAAAAAAAACTCACACTTTATTAAATAATGTCATCTTACAATAAGAATGACTTCAACAGACTTAATAGGATGACTCTAACAAACAGACTCAAAAAAAGATGACTCTGATAGATAAACTCGAAAAAATGACCATGATAGTAAAACTTAAAAAAAAATGACTCTGACTTAAATGATGACTCGAACTTTAATGACATAGACTCTAACTGGAATGATGACTCAAACTTTAATGACATTAACTCTGACTGATATCCTTCTTGCCATTTTGACTAACTAGGTAGCTTGAAAGGGTAGTGAGTAAAAGAGGTATTTATTGCCAATGAGGTCTTAGATTGATTCTAGGCAGGTCAAGTTTAGCTAGAATAAAACTCTTTAATGTTGGGTTCAAGTTTGTCCTTAATGTCCAAGTCAATGGTGGCAATCTTTGATTTGCTTTGAAGATGATTTTCAACCTTGGATGCAGTTGCGATCAAAGTTTTGAAAGTGGGCAGGTACCATGTTAATAAGGGATCTTGGCAGTTTGGACCAAATTCTTGATAAGGATATCCACTTGTTCTTGCTTGGTTGGCCTACTTACCATTAGAGCAGCCTTAGCCCTCCACCGTGTAAGGAATGCGGAGAAGGTCTCATTCGAAAGCTACTTGGTGCTTTCTAAATCCTTTCTTGTAATGTCCACTTCAATATTATAGTGGTACTATTCAATAAATGCCTTGCAAATGTCCCCTTAAGTCTATTTTTAGGTGTCATCCAAGTTAATAAAACATCTTTAAACGGCATTAGTAAGGGTTTGCTGAAAGAGTTGAGCAAGAAGCTTGTTATTAATACCAAGGGGATGCATTGCCCCCATGAACATCTTTAAATGGATCTTAGGGCAAGTAGTACCATCAAATCTATCCTAATTCAGCATCTTGAACTTTAGTGGTAACTAGGCATTAGGGAAGAGGCTTTGTACCAACCATGCCTTCCTTCTCCTCTAGACTTTTTACTGATTTTTCCATGGCTTCCAGTTTGAGTGGGAAGACCTTAAGCCTAGGAGTACATATGGTTTCCCTCCCTTAGGAAGGATCCAAAAGAAATGAGGTGATTTATGGTTGTTTAATGGGTGCTAGATGGGAGAGAGTGTTTGTTTGGAGGATATTAGGTGAGGGAAGTGATGGAGAGGTTAGCTTGGTAAAGAAAGTAAAAGCATGGGCCTGAACTATGCTCAAAATTTGGTCCAAGTTGAGTGGATCTTGAAATGCAAGACTTGGGGTTTAGTTTATGCCAGCTTGACTTAGCATCTCTTGGACATCATTTAGTATGGCCTCCCTTTAGACTTGAATTTAGGCCGTTTGTCTCTTGGACATCTCTTCTTATTGCTCCAACAGTTTGGCCATAATCTTATCTATGACATCCTTGTTAAATCTAGTAGACATCTTGCAACCTTAGAAAGGGAAAAGGAACTAGGTTAGTATTAATCTTTGGAAAAGATGGTTATGGTGGGGTATGGCAAACCAAGGATCTCGGATTTGATGGCAATGGATGATGGTGTCTTGTGGTTAGGTTAACAGTGTATAGGGAAAGATGAGGATAGAGATGTGTGATGTTAGCTAGGTTAGTATTTAGCTAAGGGAGTTAGGTCAAATTTTAGCGTTGGATAGTTAGATCAGAATTCAGTTTTGAGTAGCTAGATCAAATTTTAGTTTTAAGTAGTTAGGTCAGAATTTAGCTTTGAGTAACTAGGTTAGAATTTAGCTTTGGTGAGTTAGGTTGGATTTTAGCCTTGAGGAAACTAAAGAGTAGTTTGGAAGGCTAGGTCAGAGTTTAGCCTTAAGTAATTAGGATTGTGATTTATGAAAGGTTTACCATGGGCTTAAGGATAGAGTGACCATGGGTTTTGTGATTGGGTTATGGATGTACCATGGATTTGGATGTTAGGTGGATGAGAGGTTTGGTGATAGTTGGATAATTGATTGATTGGACAGGACCACAGGCTTAGATGGGACATGGGTTTGAATATTACTATAAAAGGTAAAACAAAATCAAGATTTAGTTTGAGTAAGGACTGTTGATAAGAATGAAGCTAGGTATAAACCCTTAATTTTACACCCTCATCATCCAGTCACAGTTTGACACCTACTAATTTTAATGCGATATACAGAGTTAGTATGGCAGACTTGCTAGCTGTTTAACAGGAAGGAGTTAAGAGGGCACTGCCTCTAGAGTAAAAAATGGACTTCTAGTCACACTAGTACAGGGATACTTAATTTATCAGACACTAACACTTTTCCCATCCAGACTGGACCTTCTGTATCAGACAATATTTTTTCAAAACAAACTGAATTTTCTCTCAAACTAACTGTCCAATTGTTCTAAAATTAATTTTGACCTATCGACATTGACCGATAAGATTTATGAACTCTATAACTCCCAAAAACTGACTTGGAAGTCTCAAAAATTGATCAGAAACCTTAAAAAACTGACCAAAAAGGAATCTTAGAACTTAAGCCAGACCATACCACATGGATGCCGCAGGGAAGCTTTGCAGCACCGTGTCAACTCTGTGCAGTGCTGCAAGTACCACCTGCACCATGCCACTCTATCTAGTGACGCACTTGTCTGACGCAAGTGGACTCCTTTTTTGCGCAAAAAATTACCATTTTACCGCATTCAGCACTTTTTAGCCCTACTCCTCATTGTCTTTTCACATTTTCACTGTCTAAATTACCCTCAACCCTATTTGCCTGTAAATAAACCTCCCATTTCCTCATTTCTCTTCACCTCTAAAGTTGATATTGCTAGTTATCTATCAACTTTTCTTCTTCTCCCTCCATCCACTCTAATTAATTAATTAATCTTTTTAATTAATTAATTATCTTACCTTAACCAAGTTAATTAATCTTTTTGATTAACGAAAACTCTTTTTTAATTAATTACTCAATTAATTAATTAATTAATCTTTTTAATTAATTAGTTAATTACTTTTTAAAATCAAATTAATCATTTTCTTTAATTCACCCTTCCTCCAAATTAATTAATTAATCCATCCATCCTTTTCATCGTATTAATTAGTTAATTAATCATTTTAATTAATTAATCTCACAATCCATCCAATTACTCGGTTCCGATAAAACGGAACTTTAGTCCAGTAAAATCCTCCGTCCATCAAAAGTCAAGGTATCAGCTTTTTCCTCTCAAGCCCAAATCAAATCAACCAATCCAACCAACTCTTAAACCTCTCCACTTAATTGTAAAACGAACTACATGGGTTTTTGTAACAACCCACATCCATCCTTAGAGTTTTCATGACTAATTTGTTTGATTTAGAACTATTAAGGCTAAGTGTGTACTTTTATGGGAATTTATATGCTATGAAATTGATGAGTATGTGGCATGTTAGATTAATTTTAATATGCATAATATGAGTTATTATTGTGAAATAGATGATTTACATGAAGTGCATTAGTATAAAATAATTTATTTTACATAAAATGAATTTTCATACAAAAAGGTAATTTTTAAGCATAAAATAATTTTATGAGTATTTTAAAAATATTTTTAAGTAAATATTTTGGGGAAAATTTTAATGATAATAATAAGAAAATTATTTTATTTTTAATTACTTATAATCAGCTCCAAAATTAAATAAAAATGCCAAACACCCAAAAGCCCACTATACTAAAACACTCATAATCTAGCTTATTAAGAGTAATCTTAGAAATTGCCCAAAAATCCTACATATATAATGAGAATTTTGGTCAGACCTTGATTTGCAACAGCCACCATTTTGTTTTTCAGTATTTTGACAGAAAAATTCTCTCAAAATTATTCTCTCTACCGAAATTCTCAAAAACACTTTACTTTATCGTAAGTTTTTCTTCTCTTTCAATTTCCTATCTGATTTATATGAAATAAATTATGAGAAAATTATTTTGAACTGAGTATTTACTGATTTCTACATATTTAATTCAGTTTAGGTGAATTCTTGAAAGAGAAATTAATTTTTCTATTGAAATCACTAATCTCTCTACGCGATTTTTTCAAAGGTGAATCCTACAACTCAAAATTGAAATTTTCATGCATAAACATTACCAAAGGGGGCCAATTCTCATATGCTTCTATTCTAAACTGATTTTTGATGTGTTTAGATGAAAAATATTAAATTAAAACATATTTTTGTATATTACTGTAATGACTGAAAAATTTCAGAAAATAAGAAAATTCAAGATTTTCGATCTAGAACTTAAAAGTTGAAAAATTCTATGATTATATATACATATAGCAGCCGATATGTTTATGAAGGAAACCTAAACTAATATTTGTTTTGTTTGGATGAAAAATAATAATTTAAATCATGTATTTACAAATTACTGTAATGATTGGAAAACACCAGAAAGCTAGAAAACTCATGATTTTCACTCTAAACCCTAAATTTGGAATTTTCATGGATGAGAATTGTCTATGGATGCCGATTGATGTGTATTAGTATTCTAAACTGATAATTATTGTGATTGAATGGAAAATAATGGTTTGAATCATATGTTTACATATTGCTGTAATGACCGAAAAGTACTGAAAATAAGAAAACTCAAGGTTTTTCATCCTAAAACCTAAAGTTGGAAATTTTCATGCATATGAATTTATATATGTGCCAATTCCTATATCTTTATATTCTAAAATGATTTTTTTTTTTTATTACATGAAAAATCTTAGTTCAAACCATGTTTCTACATATTACTATAATAGATGGAAAGTGCGAGAAGTAAGAAAATTCAGTTTTCTCTTTTAAAGGGCATTCGGTCTACATTGAAATTCTTATCCTAATATCTATAATTTTTGTGTGATGTATTTTAATAATTATTGACATGTATGAATGAATGATAAGTAGTTAAAGTGCATGTTGGTTGGAGGAATGGCTCTAAACAAAGCTAAAGGCAATTTGGTACACTTAAGGTATCTTAATCTTATGTTGTGATTAATATGTGAATGTGATTGGATAATATGGAAGTAGGTTGTATAATGACATGATAGTGAATTAATGATTTTGATTTGACGAGGAGATTAATTGAATAAATTGGGCATAAGATCTAGGCATGACATTTGAAAGGCTATTAATAAGTTGACATATATGGAAGTGTTAAGTGAACTAAGATGATTATTAAAGTGAATTGATATTAAGATCATGACATTGTGCTTGACTTGAGAAATGTATTGGTATGATTTATAATGTGTTTTCATGTGAGCCTATAAAGGCTAAGTGTACAAGACTTTTAAAGTCAATATGATATGTACAAGGGAATGAGGTGCACTTATATGTGCAACTCTAAGTATATGTGAATGTTATTTGTGCATGGGGTAGTTATGGGATAGGATAGCATCATGATTAAATAAATAATAAGTATTGAATTAAATATTGTGTTAGACCTTGAGGAGTTTTAGAGATTCAAAAAGGCTACATATATTAGGAGCGAAGGAACCACAAGGTGAGTAAACATTGTATTCATGCTACAAGTGCAAGTAAACATTATGTTTATGTTACAAGTATGTGATCTCATGTTATGAGAACCTTTGAGATTCTTGAAATCCAAGTTCTTTTCTATACTAGATTATAATTATATAAATTCTTTGTTAAGCTTGGGTTGCCAAAGGACATAAGGTCTGAAACTATTATTGTTTATTCCTTGATAAAAAAAAGAACCTTTGTAATTATTGCCATACCTTACTTTCTTTTTGGAGCTACACAATTGTTTATCTTTTGTTTAATAAGCTAAACTTCTATTGTTATTATGTTACATGTGATTGTATCCTTCAATACTATTGTTACTTTTATATGTTATGAATTATGTTATGAGTTATGTGTGAACATAGCAACAGCCTTCACTTTACATGTTATGAGTTATGTGTGTACAAGGCAGTAGCCTTCACTCTATATTATGTTATGAGTGGATAAGGCAATAGCATTAACTCTATATTATGTTACAAGTGGACAAGGTAGTTGCCTTCACTCTATATTATGTTATAAGTGGATAAGGCAACAACCTTCACTCTATATTATGTTACGAGCAGACAAGACAGCAGCCTCCACTCTATATGTTATGAGTTATAAGCTGATTTTTGTAAACCTAGTTAAATCACAAGCCATAAATTGTGAATCATAAATTATGAACCAGAAGCTATGAAACCTTCTAAGGGATATGTGTTATTATGTAAGCCATATTTTTTACTCATTAAGATCATCTATCTCACCTTGTTTTCTTATGTGGTTCTAAGTGAGCAATATGAAAAGGCAAGGTGATGGCTCTAGCATTCTACTTCGTTTAGGGATTCCTTGTCAAAGACTTAATAATACTATGTTATGAAGAGATATTCGTAGATGCTCCGGGAGTTTATTTTGGGATATTAATTATTGATGATTTGTCTTAAAACTTTAAATGTTATTTTTCTTATGAGATGTTTCCCAAGTACTTTACTAAACTATTCTTCTGCATATTGAGGTTTCTTATATTATTGGATATTTAAGTTAACGCATTAGGCTTGGTACAATCCTAGGCATGAATTGTATATGTATAAGTGGGTTCTACGGACGTGCATGACCTTATGTCTCTCTATGTTCTAGGACCGTCATGTCTCTGAAATTGAAATGTGACAGTTTTGATCTACATTCGATGGGGTACGTAGGCATATTTGGAATCTAAATCCAAATCCCAATCAATCTTCTTTCCCCTTTTTAATTAATTTAATTTGTGGATGTTTCATTTTAATTTTCTCATTGCACTCATACTATGCTCATGCATTAATCATGATGTTATAATTGTCATATAATTTTTGTCATCTATGAAATTAATTTTTAAGTCAAATTAAACTTAAGAGCCAAATTTAGATTATTTAAAATCAAAAACCTAGTCCTTGAACTCAACCTGGTTCAAAGACTAGTGATTTTTATGCTTGGGCAAATTAATTAAAAATTAATGAATTGGAGTCAATTTGAATTTTTTCCTTAATATTTTTTCAACTAAATAAAATTAAGGTGGCAACTCCTAAAATTATTTTCAAAATCAACCAATCCGAACCCAATGGTTCCATCATAAGTCTAAACTTGAATGAGCATCCTGGTTCCCTCTAGAGGATCGAGCCGATGCTCGGGTGAGGCCTCACAGCTAGAGACTCCACTGGGGACTGGTTGCCACCTTTTTTCAATAAAGAGGAAAATAAGAGAATTACTATTTGGTTAAGGAAAAATTTTTCTGAAATAATCTCCATTTGGCTCATTAAGTATAATTTGACTTTCATGCATCACTTTGCATAATAAAGGCTCCTTGTCTAACCTTGGCTTTAGGAAAACTTTTGGATGATGAGTAGCATTGGCTCAATAACTCTCTTTTTGAGTATGTTGGGAGATAACAAAAGTATTCCACTCCATAACGAATTCTTGATCATTTCGGTAGTGTAATGAGCAATCAGTACTGTTGGACCCACATGAGGCTATTTGCCTCATAGGTGGTTAGGTATATCGATGGGACCCTAAACTAAACCACCTTTCATCCTTATGCATATAGTTGCCTTAGCATTGACTCTAGGTTCCATGTACCATAATAATGGAGACACCTGTACATATGCCCATGAA
Organism: Reutealis trisperma; assembly: GCA_947687605.1. NCBI lineage: Eukaryota > Viridiplantae > Streptophyta > Magnoliopsida > Malpighiales > Euphorbiaceae > Reutealis > Reutealis trisperma. Next base: position 120,936 of record CANTUT010000661.1, on the reverse strand, counting down.
ACCTTTTTGGCATGCATCATGATATTATCATGCATACATAACATGAGAAACTTGATAAGGTCAAACACCTCAAAGACCCAAACTGGTGGTCCGTTACCCCAAAACACCTCACACACTCACCCTATCAACATTTAAATCCAGTGACCAATCATATGAAAGGAATTCTTTTCCCGACACACCTTCACATTCATTCTATTTTTTCCTTCACAATTTTGTATTCTTACCCATTTTTTCTATCTGTTTTCTATTTTCAAGGTACCAATGGCCAACACATCCAACTCCAACCAAGACGCCATAAGCACCTTTTTTGCCAACCTCCTCAAGAAACAAGAGGAGACTTTCCAAGCTACACTCACTACCATCCTTAAGACACAAGTCGACATTTTCACCAATGCTCTTAATGCCTAATCTATCACCTTTACCGGTGCCCTCAACTCCCAATGCCAGTCAATCATCAATGAGGTTAAGGAAATGACCAATGCTACTATTACTCCCCCTTCTACTCATGTTGAGCCTACATCTACCCCTATTTCTACTCCTCCCATTATCGATCTCACCAATAATGGGAAAGCACTTAAAACTCCAACCTCTCCTGCCGTGGACTTGAATGCAACCACTCCCTCTCCCACTACGAATCCTTTTCAAAATGGAGATTTCTTTAGCTTTCCTGAAGCTAAGAAATTGATGGAGAAAATTAAGACCATAGAGAGAACAATCAAGAACATCCAAAAGCATGAGGACATGATAGATGTCAACTCTTTAACTCTCTTTCTAAATGCATAGGTTCCTCCAAAATTTCAGATGCTAGTCATGGATAAGTTTAATGGCACCACATGTCCTAAACCTCACCTTAAGATGTATGTTGAAGCCATGAGACCCTTTAGTGTGGATAATGAGCTCCTTGCTCAGTTATTCCAATACTCCTTGACTGGAGCTGCTGTTAAATGGTTTCTAAGTCTAGACAAAAATAATAAGAAAACATGGGATGACATTTGCGATGCTTTTGTTAAGCAATACCATTATAACATTGGGTAGATGTCACTCATTGAGATATAGAAACCACTAAGCAAGGCCAAAGAGAGTCCTCCATCGAGTTGCTTACAAGGTGGAGGGCAAAAGCAGCCTAAATGGTGAACCATCCATCCGAATTAGAGGAAATTGACATCATTGTCAAAAATCTCCTCCCCCAGTACCAGACACATCTGCAAACATAGTACCTCTCTAACTTCAAAGCTCTCATTGTCACTGCCAACAAGGTAGAGGATTTTATCCAATTAGGATAAATTAAGGATGAATCCTATAGCTCGAGATATCATAAGAACAACTACACCACTAATACCACCCAAAGAGAAAGGGAGGTAAATCTTGTGTCTTGTCACTAGCCGATGAAGTTAGAAACAAAAAGGACTTTGTCTGAGCTGGGCATGCCCTTTAATGTTGTTTACAAGAAAGCCTTAGAAACTAATATGATTAAGTCCTTAGAACCACGATCTCCTTTAAACCCCTTGCCTAAAGGATATAATGCCAATGAGATCTGTGACTATCATCAAGGGCTAGGGCATAAAACTAATGTGTGCAAGGCTCTGAAGCACAAAATTCAAGATCTTGCAGATAGTAAAGACATCATTGCTCCTAAACCCAAAGTCTGGCACCATCACCAATCCTTTTCTGAACCACTAAGCTCATTCAAACATCTTAAGCTCCACCTAGTAACCAGTATTTTGAGAAGAATGTCAGCCATGCTATACCCCTATCCACATCTTTTGAGTCTATGTTTGAGTCCTTTGAGTCCATGTCTGAGTCATTTGAGTATGTTTATAAGTCATATGAGTCTAAGTCCAAGTTTAAGTTTGTTTCTGTTAAATCTTTCATTGAATTTGAATCATCAGGTCTTGCCCTTTTGAGTCTGTATTTCACCTTTTTAGGCTTATCTTTTAATGTACTCATGGTGGGATTTTTATCAGTAATAAAAAGTTTAAACTTTCTGATTTGCTTTATTTTTTATCTGATTTTTCTTTAAATGGGAAATCTTAAAAAAAAATGAAAATACCAAAAAAAATGCAAAAGGCAAAAGGATTCATTAATTATGGCACAAAGGAAAAGAATAAAAAATCACATATATTGCATTTGTATAGCAGTAGTGGAAAAGCTCATGAGCTATTTTGTACAAGAGGAAGACATGGTAGGGGTGCTCCAAGCATCACAATTTACAAGATCCTAACCTACAAGAAGCCTATCAAGGAGAAGCTATGGAGAATGAAGAATTGATGCTCTATACAAAATTCAGGGTCATCAATGGAGACTAGCAAAGCACTTTAACTGAAAGGTGAGAGACAAGGGTTCACAAGAAGGAAATCTAGTTCTAAGAGAAATCCAAAGTCCCTATTCATGATCTAAGAAGAAGTTCAAACTAAATTGAGATAGATAGTATATGCTCAAGAAGATCCTATCCAACACAGGCACAATCTTCATGGATGTGGATGGAAGTGAAGTCTCCCATCTTGGCAACCTATATTAGTTGAAACAATGCATCATCTGAAGATGACATCTGCATTTCATTTCTATTTTTCATGCATATGTAATCAGAACTATATGGACCTAATTCTCCTTAAAAGAAATGACTAACGAAAAATGATTGAAAGGGATACATAGGCAGCCTGTCTAAGGTGCGGTCCAAATCATAAATACAAAATATTTTATTTGCATCACATTCTCATTTTCTCTGTGCCTAATACATCATTCACTTAATTCTTTTGCCTAAAAAATAAGAGACAAAAAAAAAAAAGAAGAAAAAAAAAAAGAGAGAAGAAGGAAAGAATGCTCATTAAGCTAAAAACCCCAAAGGGTGGCTTAGGCAGAAATTAGAGCAAAAATAAAAGATATCTCACTTAATGGTGATCAAATTTTACAAAATACAAACCCATCATTTTGACATAAAGGATAACCCTTTTAATATCCTCTATAGCTTATCATGTTTCGTGTAATCCTGTTAACTTGCAATTATTTTGGATAAAAAGCAAAAAAGGTCATGCTTGAATTCATGATCAAGTAAGTCCTCCTCTACCTCCTGAGATATATATCTCTCATGTCCTTGTCATAATCATAGTCTGCCATAATCTCCTCAAATAGGTACACCCCTCCTCCAGATCTCTATAGCTTTCTCTATCATTGCAGTAGAAGTACCAACAGAATCAGAATTACTCATTATAGTAGTATTGCAAACCCTTTCTTTGAGTATCAATAGTCCTAAAACTGCTCTAAAAAAATCCTCCTCTACAGTTTAGAAACTGTAATACCCCTTTCTACCCTAATTGTAGCAGTTATTTTCTGAACCACCACTATAATATCATCCTATCTCACTGCAGTTATAGTGCTCTTTGTCACTGCCAGCTTAGTTAGAGTCATGACTGCAACCTATGGTGTAGCACTCCTATTAGATCCCTGAGTTACCTTCAAAGATCGGGTTACCCCTTTGTTTGTGCTGCAATCCTATTCCTATTAGTGGCTCCTACAGTCTCTCCATCTTCAGTTGCGTCACCCTCTATTTCTCTTAGCAGGGCAGCTAGGTACTTTTTCTTAACTAGCCAAACCACCTTTATCGACCACCCATCATACCTCTCTATGATCCTAAGTGAAATCCCAAAATAAACAATATGATAACTCCTCAGTAAGCCACCACCTGATAGCTCTGACAATAGGAGCCATGATCTGTATAGACTCCAAGAAATAAAAACTAGGGGCACATCCTAAGTCTACCTCATCTGCCTCAAGACCCTCATTCCCTAGTGAAAAATCATTCAAACCAAGCCCAACAAGCAAACCACTTGACACCCATGGCCCCTAGTAATGAGAGATCTGATCCTTTACTATTGGCAGTGCTAAAAATGTGTCCTCTAGGGGCAAGCTACAAGAAACCATCCTATCTAATCTCTTACTGAGTCTCAATAAAGCATATGAAGACTGAAAAGTAGGAGCCACCACCTAAAAATGATCCATCAGCCACATTTCTGAGATAACCCAAAACCTAAAACAAACACTTATAAAGCACCCCCCATAAAAAGGGTAAGAATAGATAAAATTTTCTCACTTGGTGAAAAACTGGCAAAATAGTTCATCTCTCGTCAGTGTCTCCGCTAGCATAGCTCTAACAGACCCATATCCGACTCTCACATAAAAAACTAAGACCCTCATCTTGAGTCTCTGCCCACTCATATCTCTCTAGTCACCGAGATCATAGAACGTCTCAATCATAGTGGTCAAATTCACCTAACCACCACCAACCACCATTTGGCTTGTGACATCCTTAGGCAAGTCCATTAACACCTGAAAAGTGTAGAAAATGGTAAACTTTAAACTCTGACACCACCAGAGTTGCGTACATGATGTAGCCAAGCTATAGCTTTAAACTTTCTAAAAGTGGGACATAACTCCTCCTTGGTAATACTAAAACATAAACTATAAGCTACTAGATTCTAAAACCTGAAGCAAGCCCTCAAAAAAAAAAATCTCAATCTCTTCGTAATGCCACCATAACAACTATTCCATACCAACCTAAGTTAAGTACCTCAACCTTATTGAGTTTTTTTTTAGTCCATAAATGCATGTCTTTGGGGACAAAAAAGTCACATCAAAAATTGCATTCACAAAGCAAATGCATGAATCCACCCTCATGCATCTAAGCAATCATTCAATATAAGCATCATCACAAATCATGCATGGCATAAAAGTCAAGCAAAAAGTCCACGAATTCTAAAACTTGCACATGCATCATCTGTGCACTAGCATCTATGCAATCATTTGCAATCATGCATAAGCTGAGCCAATAGCCTCATCAACATCTCCTAAAGTTGATTAGTACTTCCTCAAAGCTGACTGACACCTCTTAAAAGCTGACCAATATATCTTTAAAGCTAAATGATATCTTTCCAGATCTAATCAATGAAGTGTGACTTTCAAAGTCCTTTTACTCCCGGCAAAGTTCCTTTGAGCCTTTTAAAAGGCCCAACCTCTCAAATTCAAAAGCCCAAGTTTCTTTGACGCAATTAAAATCTTGTCAGAATCTGTCAAGCAGACTCGTCATAAGCTGAGGCTCTCCCTTTACCAACATCTTATTAGAATCTCTTGAGCTGACTCGATATAAGCCAAGGCTCTCCTACCAAAATCTTGTCAGAATCTTTCGAGCTGACTTGCCATAAGCCGAGACTCTCCTACCAAAATCTTTTTAGAATCTCTTAAACTGACTCGCCATAAGCCAAGGCTCTCCCTTTACCAAAATCTTGTCAGAATCTCTCGAGTCGACTCGCCATAGGTCAAGACTCTCCTTTCACTAAATGAAAATTCTCTGTTACCCATAAATGTCTAGAAATAGTCCCCTAGACTTCCATGTGATTTTTTTTTTCATCTCTTTTATCAAAATCCATTAACTTTACCTATAAATGTCTAGAAACGTTCACCTCGACATCAATGTAGTTCCTTTTTTTGATCTATTTTGTCAAAATCTATCAATTCCATCCATAAATGTCCAAAAATGATCACGTAGACATTAATGTTGTTCCTTTTTCCATCTCTTTTGTCCAAATCCATTAATTCATCTAAAAATATCCAGCCACTAGCTTATATATCCCTTTGGTCTAATTTCTCGCTTCTATTTACCAGTCACATTTTCCATCCATAAATATTTCGGAATGAATTCTTAAACATCCCTATGGTTCCTTTTACCATCTTCCTTCTTCAATCGTGTCTCTCACCCAAACTTGTCCAAGTACTGATCTAGACATCACTTTGGTTCCTTATACCACCCCTTCTTCCTGATTCACTATCATCAAAATTGCCTTACAGACAAGACAATTCTGATGAGGGGGCAGCTGTGAACCCTTAATTTTACATCCTCATCATCCAACAACAACTTGACACCTGTTAAGATTAGTGCGATACGCAGAGCCAATACAGCAGTCTAGTTAGCCAGTTAGCCGGTAGGGATCAAGGGGGCAGCACCCTTAGAGAAAAAAATAGACTTTTAGTCACATTAGTATGAGGATACCTAATTTTTTAAACATTGACACTTTTCCCACCTAGACCAGACCTTTTGTATCAGACAGTATTTTTCCAAAATCAATCAGATTTTCTCTCAAACTGATGGTCCAGTTGCTCTAAAATATATTTCGAGCCTATCAGCATTGATCGATAAGATTTTTGAACTCTATAACTCCTAAAAACTAACTTGGAAGTTTAAAAAACTGACCTAAAATCTCAAAAAATGACCGAAAAATAATCTTCGAACGCAAGCCAAGCCGCACCATATGGAGGCCGCAGGAAAGCCTTGCAGTACTGCATCAGCTTTGTGCAACTCCACAAGTACCACTTGCATCATGTCGCAACCATCTGGTGCGGTGCCACACAGGCCTGGTGCGGCAACGCACCTGTCTAATGCAAGTGAACTCCTTTTCTACACAGAAAATGACCCTTTTACCCCTCCAGCCTAATTTTCAACACTTTTTAGCCCTACCCCTCATTGTCTTTTCAAATTTTCACTACGTAAACTACCCTCAACCCCATTTGCCTATAAATAAGCCCCCCTATTTCCTCATTTCTCTTCACCTCCAAAGTTGATATTGATGATTATCCATCAACTTTTCTTCTTCTCCCTCTATTCACTCTCTAATTAACTAATTAATCTTTTTAATTAATTAATTATCTCACCCTAACCAAGTTAATTAATCTTTTTAATTAACTAAAACTCTTTTTTAATTAATCACTTAATTAATTAATTAATCTTTTTAATTAATTAGTTAATCACTTTTAAAATCAAATTAATCATTTTCCTTAATTCACCCTTCCTCCAAATTAATTAATTAATCTTTTTAATTAATTAATCTATCCATCCTTTTCATCATATTAATTAGTTAATTAATCATTTTAATAAATTAATTAATCTTCCAATCCATCTAATCACTCGGTCTCAAAAAATGGAACTTCAGTCTAATAAAACCCCCGCTCACTAAAAATCAAGGTATCAGTCTTTTCCTCTCAAACCCAAATCAAATCAATCAATCCAATCAACCTTTAAACCCCTTCACTTAATCGCGGAACGAATTACGTAGGTTTTGATCCGCATTTGATGAAGTACATAGGCATGTTTGGAATCTAAATCCAAATCCCAATCAATCTCGTTTCCCCTCTTTAATTAATTTAATTTGTGGATGTTTCATTTTAATTTTCTCATTGCACTCATACTATGCTCATGCATTAATCATGATGTTATAATTATCAGATAATATTTGTCATCCATGAAATTAATTTTTTAGTCAAATTAAACTTAAGAGCCAAATTTAGATTATTTAAAATTAAAAACCTAGTCCCCGAACTCAACCTGGTTCGAAGACTAGTGATTTTTATCCTTAGGCAAATTAATTAAAAATTAATGATTTTGAGTCAATTTGGGTTTTTACTTTAATATTTTTTCAACTAAATAAAATTAAGATGGCAACTCCTAAAATCATTTTCAAAATCAACCAATCTGAACTTGAGGGTTCCATCGTAAATCTAAACCCGAATGAGCATCCCGGTTCCCTCTAACGGATCGAGCGGGTGCTCGAGCGAGACCTCACACTATGTTAGTATTTAGCTTTGATAAGGATTATAGAGGATAAAGCTAGATCAGTGTTTAGCTTAGGTAAGGACTACGAAATATGAAAGCTAGGTCAGTGTTCAGCTTGAATAAGGATTGTGAAAGATGAAAGCTAGGTCAATGTTTAGCTTGGGTAAGAATTGTGAAGGGTGAAGCTAGGTCAATGTTTAGCTTGTATAACGATTATAAAGAATAGAGCTAAGTGAGTGTTTAGCTTGGATAAGGATGAGGGTACCATAGATGGGTTTATTTTTACCATGAGTTTGACATGGGTTTAGGTGAACCATGAGTTTTAGGTTTAGGTGGACCATGGGTTTTAGGTTTTGACTATGGGTTTAGCTGGACCATGAGTTTAGGTGGACCATGGATTTTGGGTGTGAAGATATTTGGATAGGTTTTAGACTCTTCACAAGGTTCAAGCTATGCATGCATATATGCATAAATGAAAAGGTTTCATAATAATGACATACCATCCTATAAGAAAGTTCAATGAGTCATTACATAAAAGGTTAAGGGGGGTTTGAAAGGAACTCGTCACACTAGAGATGCCATTTACTTAACCACATGTGAGTCAAGGAGTCTTGCATGGGCCCAACGATACATGTATACTCGTTACACCTCTAAAAGGATTAGAGGATATGTTATGGGCTAAATGATTTTACTATCAGCAAGCAAACCTAACGAAGGTTGCCTAGTCGATGTTACTTTCTATCCTTTGTTTTCCTAAGAAGCTAGGGTTTTTTTTGGATAAGGAGTCCGATATAGTGATGCATGAAAAGAGTTGTTTCACATAAAAGTCAAACTTGGTATTTTTCCAAAAGTAATCCACTTTATCTTTTATTTGAAAAAGATTTTGAAGTCCCTAGTAGAGTTGCCAACTGTAAGGCCTCACCCGAGCACTAGTCCGATCCACTTAGGAGAATCAAAATGCTCTTCAGGAGAAACTCTACAATTGGAACTCGCTATGAGTTTAGAAAATTGGGTTTTACAATTTGTTATTCATAAAAGGGAGTCACCACTTTAATTTACTTATTTTAATTGGAGAAATTAAATGAAAACCCAAATTGATTGACTCGAATATGTTTGATTTATCTTAATGGAAAAGCACTAATCCATGAATGACCAAAGATGGCTCAAGAATCAAGTTTTGGTATTTAAACAAATTGAGAAAATACAATTTTCTTCAGTTTGGTTAAAAGTTGCAAAATAACTCTAAAAAAAAAAAGGCAATTTTAGTGTATGCATGAACAAGAGTAAAAATGATGAATGAAACAGTTATAGATGGTAAAATAAAATGACAGTTGCAAATAAATAAGCAAAAATAAATTTTATTTAATTATTACAAAACCAAAATGAATGAAATAAAGAGGATCTTTCTTTTAGCCCTCATGAGTGCTAGGAAAAGCGTACGTACCTCTTGAAAAGGTGATCATTCCTCTAGCTCTTATGGGATTCTAGGAAAGGCACACACTCCCTAACTAAATTAAAGAAATGAACATAAAGAATAAAAAATAAAGCGCATATATAAATAAATAACAAAGTAAAATGAAACTTAAACTGTAAATATAAAGGGGAAAATATTATTAAAAAAGATTTAGGAGTTTATGCCCTACAGAATGGCATGTTTGCATATCCTATTAAATATGAATCAAATCCCACGCAGTTCTCCCTTCTTGCAAAGGAGGGGTTTTGAACAAAATAGTGGTTTAGTTTATTAATTTAATTCTGACTTTAAATTAATAAATTTTAAATTTTTTCTATTTTAGACCTAAAGAAAGGTAGAAGAGAGAGAATTCTAGATATGAATTTAGAATTTTGGAAATGGAAAGAAGAAAAGAAACTTACCTTTATTTTTCTTGACTTTTGGATGAATGGGGTGAGCTTTACTCCAAATCTAAGCTTCACCTTGGATTAGGAGACCTTGAAGCTGAACCTTAAACAAGAAAAGTTAGCAAAATAGAATAATAATTACAAATTAAGAATTTGGAGTGAAAGATTTTAGTATTAATTTTTAATTTTAATATAGCAAAATTTTAGCATAGACAGAAGAGTATTAGGTGAATTTTCATCTCCAAAATCCCTATAAAGAGAGCTAAATGGATGCTCTATTTATAGAGGATAGGTGTGAGGCCTCGCCTGAGTACCTGTCCGATCCGTTAAAAGGAATCGAAATACTTTTTGGGAGAAACTCCACTATTAGAACTGGCTGTGAATTCAAAAAATTTAGTTGCTATTTGTTGTTTGTGAAAGGGGGTCACCACTTTAATTCACTTATTTTAACTAGGAAAATTAAAAAAAATCTAAATTGATTGACTGCAAAAATATTTGTATTTATCCCAATAGAGAAGCACTAATCCGCAAGTGATCAAAAAGGATTTGGGGATCAGGTTTTGGTATTTAAACAAATGTTTGGCTAAAAATTGTGAAATAACTCTTTAAAAAAGGATAATTTCAGTGTATGCATAAATACGAGTAAAATGATGAATGAAACAATTATAAATGATAGAATGAAATGATAATTGTAAATAAACAAGCAGAGAATAAATCTTACTTAATTATTGCAAAATCAAAATGAATGAAATAAAGAGAATCTTTCCTCTAGCTCTTATCGGTACTAGGAAAAGCACATATTTCTCAACTGAATTACAAAAATGAAAATACAAAATTCAATACATACAAATAAATAACAAAAATAAGGGGAAAATGTTATTGAAATTTTTTTGGAGTTGATGCCTTATAGAAAGGCAGCCTGCGTATCCTATTGAATAGGAATCAAACCCTATGATGTTCTTCCTTCTGGCGAAGGAGGGATTTTGGACAAAGTGTTAATTTGATTTATTAATTTAATTTTGATCTTTAAATTAATAAATTTTAGATTTTTTTTTGTTTTAGACCTAAAGAGAATTATATATCTGAGTTTAGAATTTTAGAAATGGAAAGAAGAAAAGGAATTATACCTTCGCTTTCATTAACTTTCGAATAAATTGGGAGAGCTTAACTCTAGATCTAAGCTCCACCTTAGATTTAAGAACCCTGAAGTTGAACCTTAAATAGCAAAAGGTTAGCAAAAACAAAATAATAATTGCAAATTAAAAAATTTGAAACGACAGCCTTTTAGTATCAAATTTCAAAGAGAATTTTAGCATAAAAGGTGGAGCAATAGAGGTGAGTTTCTGCCTTAGAAATCATCCCCAAATGAGCTTGAAAGAGGCTCTATTTACAGAGCTTCCGACAGGGCGCTACCGGATGCCAGGCAACACCGGTGGCCCGTCGGAGAACCGGGCAACACTGGCAGCATGCCGGCCATTTCAGTGCCGCCTTACTACCAGCACGCCTGGCATGCTGCCCGTGCTGTTGGCACATTGGGCATGCCACCCAATGTGGTGGCACTCCTAGCGTGCCGCCAACTCTCCGATTCAACTCGATTTCACACTGTTTTGGTTAGTTTTGATCCATTTCTGATCTGATTTGAATCTGGTTTGATTTTATGGATTTATAATAAAAAATTGGTCATCTTAAGGTGAAAAATTCAGGAAAATTATTTTCTAGTGGGGTGCTGGCCCTTGACCCCTGCTTGCTAACAAGCTAGCAGGACCACTGTACTCACTCTGTATAACGCACTAATCTTAACAAGTGTCAAGCTACGGCTGAATTCCAAGAATGCAATTTTGAGGGTTCACAACAGGTGAAGGGTCCGGCGGCCGCACATGCAGCATGTCAGCCTATAGGCATGCCAAGCGCGCCGCTAGAGCCTATCTAACCCTGACTCGCCCAGATCGACCCGATTTTACACTATTTTTTGGCCGATTTTGGTCCGTTCTGATCCGATTTGAGCCTGATTTGATTTTATGAATTCGTAATAAAAAATTGGTTGATTGGAGGTCCAATTTTGAGGGTTCACACTGCCTTGATAAGTAGGGGGGTTTATGGTGTCAACATTGTAGTAGCGCCCATATTTCTTTGATGTAGTTTTGTTTTGTCTTGATTGATAGTCTCTTGGTGCCCACTCCTTCTTAGTGCATATTAATTTTTTATGTACCCTATAAATTCTAAACTTCCATGATTTCCATATATGCTTATATATATATGTATGTGTGCATTTTATGATTTTATTGAGTTGACGATTCACCTTCTTGTCTGTGGAGTCAAGAGGTCTTAAAGAGGGAAAGTTGAGCTTCATTATGCTTTCTCTTTGAAGCTATTCATAATGCATTAAATATTCACAGTTGCTCTCCCTATGTAAATTTTATGTGTTTACTATCATTTTATTGTTTTATAGATGATATTATGATAACATAAGAACCTTATATAATTATGTATTGATGTTATTTTTTTAAGATTTCTTAATTATGAGAGGTTGTATAGATTTTTTGTAGTTTTAAACTTATCTATGCCCTATGATCATCACATGTGGTTTGGAGTGTGATAAAAATATACATATAGGCCAAATTTATTATGTATGGACCAACTAATTATAAAATTTTATATATATGAGGACATACAAAAATACAATGATATGATTTAATATAAATGAGACCTATAAATATGACTTAATATACTTTTGTTGACGTGGTTTCATGAAAGTTAATTTTAAAACTATTCTTAAAATTTAAAGCATTATGCGGAGTAAATTTTCTTCTTAACAATTATTGGCTCTAGGTATATATATTTGAAATAATGAAACCGAAATCCTATAATTATATCAAATCTCAAGGGTATTAGAGTAATTTAATTGACATATGTCAATACTTTCATTTGTATAGCTTTTCTGAGCATCCGGAGAGAAAATCAAATTTGAGTCGTCGCACATTAGTTACATATGCCATTACCACCGTGTTATACTTATATCTAGGTGTGCCATTTTGAAACATAAAACAAAAATAAAATAAAACAAAGAAATTAACGAACACACGCCATAATTAATATACAAGCAGATTTCATATATCATATTTCTTCTTGTAAAAGCTTAGTGTAATTGTCTTGTTTTTCATTTGAGTACTCTATGGATTACATAATGGCCTGTAGGACTTTCCAGTACAATGCAGTATTACTCTGATTTACACACCCAAAAAAAAAACAGAGTTTTTCCAATTATTTGAACAAACATAAGATGTAGGAGTCAAAATCAAAATGCATAATGTGGAAGTCCTCGACTAGCCAATAAATCAAGATTCTGGCTGGTGCTCGAGTAGTCTTCTGAGCTGTAAGTTGCGAGTCCGAACCTTCTCATAGGAGCTAAATAAAAAAACAAGATTCAAGATTCAAGCCACCATCCACAAGAAAAGTGTTGACCATAATGTAAGTGAAACTGATGCAAAAGCATAAGTCCACAGCATTATAACAGAACATTCACTCTGTCCAGTTCCAAACAATTGTGTCATTGTACCTGCAAAAATTATAATAAATATAACAAAACAGACAATTTCAGAATATCTTTTTTAATTAACTAAAGTCAAACTCATAAGTTAAAGCCTACCTATGTTCATTGCTGGTGGAACTGCAAATTGCAGTAGAAGAATAAACTGATATAACGGATCTGAATGCACCATGCCTAAATTTATTGCACATTTAACTATTACAACGCCCATCATAGGCAGCATAACATAACGAACTGCTAAAATTCCGACTATGAGTGACCACCGAATTCCTGACCCTTTTAAACCTGAATTACAATACTATTAGGATCAAATTAGAACTCGAACTTGCAATCTCACAGCTCTGAAAACAACTACACATCAGTAAGTTATTTAAAAAAAAAAAAAAGAAAAAAAAAACACCTTTTAGAAGGTTTGCTCCAACTATCAGAGTCACAATTGGGATGGCTGCATCCCTGCAATTAAGTAAACCAAGATTCAAGATTGGTGAAATGTAATATCTGATCAATGAAAGTCAGGATGTGTACCCAAGTAAATAGGCAGAGTCTTCAAGTACATGAAGAGGAGCATTAGAACCAATCAACAACTTTCGAATTTGAGGTACTACTCCGATCACAAATCCCACAATCTATATATGCAACAAACGTTCTGTCAAAGTCAATAAATTAGACTAATTTCTGTTTATTTTACAAATCATAATGTTTTTGGGAAATGAATGCTACATTGACTAAATAGAAAAAAAACTTGAAAGGATTTATAGGTGGGTGGGTAGTGGACTTAGAGTTAGCACAAGCCAATTGGTTTTATGGAGTTGTCCACTTATAAGCTCATGAATGTGTAATCCCATGTCACTAATAATAGGCAACACCTACCGCTCCATTAGTTGATGGTGCAAATAATGCCTTGAGATTTAGTTTTCCTGAAATCTTCCTTGAGTATTTCTTAATCATGTATGAGACTTGCGTCCATGAGAAACTCTACAAGTAATCGAACCAGTAGTAATATAAATAATTAAATGCAAATCATCTTTAATTCTGGCAAAAAGAGAAGACGATGAAAAAAGAACCTTAACAATTTTCTGATTCTCTGTCTGAGGAAGAAGTAAAACTGACGAAAGGTCAGCATAAATGTTATTCCCAGTTCCAGTGCTGGTTTTTGTGTTACTTTCACAGTCTGAGTCAACATTTTCAAACTCTTTGTTTGTGTAGTTCTTCTCACTAGAGTAAACCCTCATGATGTTATAAGCAACAGACCATAAAAAAATGGCTCCTATCTGAAGTGTCAAAAGCAGAATTCAATTTCTTCATCATAGTCAGACAAATTAATCAAGAAAAATATTTTTTCTTTTATAAAATTAATCATAGTGTTACAAAATTTTATATCAGAAAATATTAGAATCAATAGTTAAATATCATACTGCCATGGAAAGTGAACCATAAGCAATCCCATATGAGTAGCAAACATCTGGTTGTCCAAATGGACTGCCTTTCTCTTTACAAATTGCTGGAATGATGATCAAAGGCAAATTTCCCATGTTTCCTGTTACAACAACCAATCTAAGTTAAATATCAGCTCCTTACCAAAAACCAGTCTCGAGTTCAAGCTCCCAGTAGGCGCCAAATTTACCAAAGAAAAAAAAAAAAAAAGAAAGAATAGAAACTACAGTACGTAATTATTGATGATACCCAATACCCAGATTATTATATCGTCTATAATGGTTGAAATAATTATTCTATATTCATCACTAACCCAGGGAATGGATCAATTATTATACAGAAATGCCCACCTGCTGCACAGCAACCCAGTATAAGGCCTCTTAGATGCTGTGGAGGGGCTGTGATTTTTATTAGTATCCATCCCAATGCTGATCCGATAATAAAAGTAATAAGGATATTGACTGGCATGAACCATCTGCAATAATTAATAGACTAGATATTAATTAATCAAATTAAGCAAACAGAAATTAAATCATATAGTGAACAAGTGATATATCAAAGAAACTAACAGTCAAAAAAAGAAAAACTCACAACAATGAAATACTTTCAAAGGTGATTGTTTTAGCCAAATTACTACCCACAATTGCTGGATTAAACACATAGAAAACAACCTGGAAATGGAAAGCTATGATCAGTAAATTGATTTGATAAAAATTAAAGACAATTTATTATATGGCTTGTTATTCTTACTGAATTAATTTGCTTCCTTGCATCCTCTCCTAAGACATTAACATGGTCCAATGCCAAGAAAGAGCCAAGTGCTGTGATTAGGAGTACTTTCAAAACTGGCATAGAAGCAATGGTAAACAGATTGAGAAACCGCATACTGACACAGTCTCTCCAAAGCTAATCTTTATATATATGCTGCTGTGAATATACATAGGAAAAAAAAAAAAAAAGAGTTGAAACAGTCAAAGAACAAAAATGAAGGTAACCAAATGAATGTTCATGAACAGAAAATTCTTGTTTCGCAGAACACTTTCCCTGCTTATTTTCTTTTAATGAATTACATTTTTAAATCTCATAAAAAAGAACAAAAATGAATGTAAAAGAAGAAGTGTGTTCATGATCACCTGCTTTATGTCTATAAAGAAATAAGAAGAAGAAGAAGAAGAAGAAGAAAGAAATTAGATCTTGTGAGAAGCAGAAAGTATTTATTATAAGGCAAATGGAAGAAGGCTAAAAAAGTCTTAACAAGCATGCTGTAAGCCTGTAACTGTTCGCTTCACTTTTTTGTTTTGTTCAATGAACTTAGGTTTTGAATTTAATAGGCTATATCAATTAGTAAAGTGAATTTTCTATGATTAAGGTAAACTTTGAGACTAACACGTCTTCATAATTAGGGAATATTTAGGAGTCGTTTAGTATAATAGATTTTGTAAAATTCGTAGATTATAATTTTAGCTCTTTATTTAATTTGAAAATTTGAGTTACATTTTATAGATTTATTAAAATCTATCATACTTCAAATTGTTTATTTTTTAGAGTTTTGAAACCAACATGAGAGGTGGGTTTTAGCTAAATATGTGAATTTGAGCAAATAATGGATTTTATTAATAAATTTATATTCCTAAATTACCATACTAACATTTTAATATTTCAAAACTAACATTTATTTATATTCCAAAATTACCATACAAACATTTTAATTTTTCAAAACTAATATTTATCTTAAAACTAAAATTATATTTATCTGTAATGGATATTGAGGGTAGATTTAAAAATCCATAGAATTATAATTATTTATACAAAAATGAGTTTTGTGGTTTTCAATACTAAATCCTATTATTTTATTCCTGTAAATAAATATGACATGTATCAAAATTTCATGATTTCATATTCCATGGATTTGAGCAAGTTTGTAGTTTCAAAATCTATTATGCCAAACGAAACCCTAGTTTATTTGAATTTATTCCTTTCATATTAAATTGTGTATTTTTTAATTGTCTACTTGGTCTTTGCTTTAAAAAAAAAAAAATCTGCTTGATCTTTTGTTAAATATTTTTTTTGTCCATAAATTATAATCCACATTTATTTTAACATAAATATTAAGGATTTATGTTTCTTTTACCATTTTATTTTTATTATGTCAAATAATAACATTAATTATTCTAAAATAATGTAATTGAATATAAGTATTTTAAAGGGTATATTTGAAAATATAATAATAAATTTAACTTGAAAAGAAAAGTAGAAAAAGAAAATGGACTATTTTTTGGAAATTTCAAAAAAAAATGAATTATAATTTGTGGACAGAGAAATAACATAAAATGTGTGGGTATATTAATAATAAGAAATATAAATAATCAAAATGACTTACACAATTTTGTATTCTAAAACCCAATTGATTATGATCACAATACCTTACTTTAACCTGACTTCAAATCTCTTTTTGAAAGTTGGAATGAGAATGAATAGGAAAGAAAAATGGGTCAGATAAAAGTTATTTTTTATTTGAGAGTTTAATTAGTTCGGATAAAAAAGGATATTAAGATATTAATTATCCTTTTAAACTTGTATTTATTTTCTCTTCAAAATCAAGGAAATAAGAAATTTCTCTTATTATTAAAAATAACTTTTAATGTTACTATTTACCTTATAATAATTAATATCCTTTTTTATCTTCAAAACTTCCAAATAATAAATATTTATTAATCTTTTCTTTTCCTATCTCTTTTTTTCATGAAAAAAAAAAAAATTCTTCCATGGCAGACCGCAGACATAAAGATAAATCTTCCATGGCAAACCACAGACAAAGATTTTGGCATCTTTATAATAAATTCAGTATTGCATATAATATTTCTTGGAAAAAAAGGGATAAAGTTTAAAAATTCCTTTTATGTTTCTAATAAAGATAAGAAAAAGAGGAGTCAGTTTTTCAAAGCATGGAAAAGGAGGGAATAAGATGCAATATTGAACTTATCCACAAAGAACAAAAAATTCTATTTTATTTGAATGAGAGAACCAAAAAAAAAAAAAAAAATCCAACATATCAATGAAGAACAAACATTTCTATTTTATTTGAATGAAAGAACGAAAGAAAGTTACAGTTATAAACATAAAAATATTTTTGTATTAAGAGTTGAAGTTATGTACAATTCTTTTTTTTTTTTTTTTTTTGCCAAATGAAGTTGTATACAATTCAATTCGGTCAGTAATGAATTCTAACTCATAAGAAAAAAATAAAGAGAAATAATTTTCTATTTTTTTCACGTCTATCGTTTATTCTTTTTATTTTTGCTCATTTCTTCTTTAATATATTTTTAGCCACACATAAAATTAGATTTCGAATGAAAATTATTTGTACTGATTTTTTTTTTAAATTTGGCTTCAGTTTAACAAACAACTTTCTTTATAATTTTTTACGTTAAATTAAGTCCAATTTAATTTAGTTGTTCTTAGTAGTTGTTAGCTATTACTTGTTATTGATAGTTGATAATTAGTAACTATTGGCTGATAGCAGGGTTAAATTACACCTATTGTCCCTAAATTAAGGGTTTAGTTTCACCATTGTCCATAAATTTTAATTTGCAATGATAAAATTTATGAATTTCAATTCGATTGCAACGATTGTCTCTGAAACAGTTTTTCAGCTATTATTAGTTTGCCGGGAAATCAACGTGGCATCTAATAACCAATTTTAAATTTTTTTCACTATTTCCAATGCATTCACATCATTCTCCACTTTCTTTTCTCTTTCCATTCTCTTTCTTTTCCATTTCTCTCATTTCTCTTCCCCATTTTCGATGATCAACCTATTAATCAAACTATTTTCATCACTAAGCACCAAAAATTAGCAATTTAATATCTAAAATCCTCAATCCGGCCATCTTCATCAACAAATCAATAACACAAATCAACAAATAAGTAAGGAAATTAAAAAAATCAAAAAAGAAAAATGGAAAGCAGCAAATTGAGAAATGGAGAGAGGAGAGGGAAAACAAATATATCCCATTGGTTCACCCATTTCAAGTCACCATTTCTCAATACCTCTAGCTTTAACAAGAAGCCAACCTCCAATGAGTTCAAAACCACCAGACCCATTGTAAAAGCCATCGAATGGCACCGCACACCTCGCCTAAAGCAACCACTGTGCAAGATCTTTTGATGCAATTTTGGCCCATTCTAGCCATGTCTTGCAAAGGTTCCATTCCTATTGAGTTGGTTTTCATTCAAGCTTCGTTTTGATATCCACCATGCAGCCAATCAGAGAAAGAGATCAAAAAATTGGTCACTAGAGCTTCCCAGGCCATTTCCAACCAAACATAGGCGAAAAGAAGCAAGTAACTATGATTTCTGACTTCAAGGCACCAAGACACTTCTAGTGATATCTCTCTTGCAGTGAAAGCTCTCCCTCCTAAATCTAGTTTTTTTCTTATTTCTTTATTTGTTTTCGTTTTCTTTTATGTTTGCTTTTCCTTTTCGCTTTGATTGTTGATCCATTTGTTGATTTTCTTCAAAGTTTTGGTGAAGAAGAGGCCCAATTTGTTAACTTGGGACTTCCTTGAATGGAATAATTTGTGTTTCTAATTTTGCTAATTTTTGTTGGATTTTTTTGTGATGAAAATGGTTGGATTAATAGGTTGATAACCAAAAATGAGGAAGAGAAATGAGAGAGAGAGAGAGAGAGGAGAGTGGAGTCTAATGTGGATGCATTAGGAATGGTGAAAAAAGTTAAAATTAGTGATTAGATGTCTTGTTGGTTTTCTGACAAGTTAATTATTGAAAAACTATCTCAGGAACAATTATTGCATTCAAATTGAAGTTCGTAGAATTTATCATTGCAAATTAAAGCATAGGGACAACGGCAAAAATAAACCCCTAAGTTCAAGGACAACGGGTGCAATTTAGTTTTGATAGCAGCTGTTAGCTATTAGCTATTACTGATAACTAGTAGCTATTGGCTGATTGCTGATTGTTGTCAAGTGTTTGGCAAAATTATTATCGATTTTTCTACCAAGTACCCTAAAAGCACTAGTTAATAGAAGTTATTTCATACAAAATATGGTTATTGTAAGATTTGGATTCTTTATTCATACTTTTAGGTACATGAATTACATGTATATATATAAGTTCTAAGATTCTAAATTAGGAAACTATGCAATAACATATCCATATAATCAAGCCTATAATTTAGTCCCTAATTAAGTATATATAGATTCTATAACACTCCCCCTCAACCTAGAACATAGATATTAATCACGCCCATGTTCTTGCGAATATAATTGACTCAAGTCCCATTTAAAACTTTTGTGAAAATATCTATTAATTGTTCCCCAATTTTCATATGTCTAGTTGAGATTAGATTTTGCTATATTTTTTCATGAATGAAATGACAATCAATCTCAATATACTCAGTACCTTAATGAAACACAGGATTATAGGCAATATGAAGGACAAGCTGGTTATCACACTATAATTTTGTTAGTGTTAAGGATTGAAGACCAACTTCTATTAAGAGCTGATATATCCATATTATCCGACACATAGACTATGCCATAGCTCTATATTTTGATTTTGTACTGAATCTGGACATAATATTTTACTTCTTACTTTTCTATGAGATCAAATTCCCTTTAAAAAAAAAAAAAAAAACACAGTAGCTAGTGTTAGATCTTTAATCAATCTTAGACCCTACCCAATCTCCATCTGATAAGCATTCAATTTGAGTATGACCATGATTCTTATATAGTATCCCTAGTCCAAGAGCTCCCTTTAAGTAACATAAGATTTATTCTAAAGCTACTTAATGTTGAACTATTAGGGATGACATGAATTGACTTATAATACTAATAAAGTATGCAACATCAGGATGTGTACTATAAGATAATTCAATTTTCCAACCAATCTTTTTAATTTCTTGGGATCTTCAAATAAGTCCCTATCTTTAGTAACTTGAAAGTTAGGAAGCATTAGAGCATTACATGGCTTAGCTCCTATCTTACCAATCTTGGTCAATAACTCTAGCACATATTTCCTCCAAGATAGGAAAATCCCTTTCTTGCTTCTTATTACCTAAATTACTAAGAAATACTTCAACACTTCTATATCCTTCTTGTGAAACTGACTATGGAGAAAAGTCTTTAAAGATGAGATGCCCATAGTATCACATCAAATAATGACAATACCATCCATATATATAATGAGGAGAATAATGCCAGATGCAGATCAAAAGTGGAGAGGAGGCTAAAATTACCTATCTATGATTTGTGCAACAAGAATCAATGACCCATTTTGAGGAAGAGGAAAAAAGACATGCATTTGATTTACCTGACTCGACAATGGCAATGATAGGATGAGATGAATTTTTCAATGCTTCTTAGTACCAAGTGAATTTAGCAAATTCATCAACATAAATTGTAATAGTCTGCTCAGATGATGAGCTAGGTGTAGCAAAAGCAATCACAACATTAGCTGAAGATGATTTCTAATTTTTATTATGCGATTTGTGGCATGTGCCTTTGGTATGGCTTGGCTCATAAAAATAATAGCAGACAACATCCCTTACATCATGACTTTGATTATTCTTACTACTAGTACCCCTCTGCATTATTTCTAGAATTTGATCAGCCATTTGCAAATCCACTCTGATAACTAATAGGAGAACTAGAAGCTAGAATTGATGAAGTAACATGAGTGTTGGCCTCTATAGGAATTACTCTAGTAAAGACTTCATGAAGAGAGAAGAAATCTTTGCACTAGAAAGAATATGGGATTTAACAACCTCAAATTAAGAATTAAGCCCAGCCAAGAAACTCATTATTGACATTTGCTCTTGTTGAGCTTGCTAAATTTTCATATCTGGATTAAAAGGCAACAAAGATTTCAATTCTTCATAGGTTCTTTTAAAGTTTATAAAATAGGCTTAAAGGGACTGCTCTTATTGTTTAGAATGATAAAAATTCTTACAAACTTCATAAATATGTGAAATACTTCTTTCCCCAGAGTACAAAAATTCTAAATATTCCATTAGTTCATTCACATACAATGATTAATTAGACTCACAACCTCAATGTCACTAGAGTTTCGGATTTGCAAGAATAAACGAGCATCATCTCTCAACTATTTTTGGCGAGTTTTATCTGTCGAATGATCCTCAGTGAGATGATCATCCTTAGAAAAACTCTTCAAATAAATCCTAATAGTCTTACACCAATCTAGATAATTGAGACTAGTCAACTTATGTTATGTTATTTTAGACATCATGGGAATGACATTAGTGAACCAAATTCTTTTGATCTTCAGTCATCAAAACAAAGTGCAAGATTTAAGTGATAATAATCAACTCTTGAGACTACCCACCAAAAATCATAAACCCAGATCAAAAATAAGATAGATCGCAACCCAAACAGAAGTAGCACAACCAAAAGACAAAAGAAAAAATAGCACATATGCAAAAACAAAGTACTAGAGAAGCACAAATGAGAATCTCAGTTAGAAAGGTGTCTACTAAAACAAAAGAACACAATAAGATGCTTGAAAGAAAGAGGCGACACCGAAAAAGGCTGACTAGAGGGCATAATACTATCACAAATGCCCACATGAGTTAGTGCGTCGGAATAGGGACAAATACTTCAAGTGGCACATGAGCCTCACATATCAGTCTTCTAGTCACCGGATTCTAGATAGAGGCCGATCAGTAAGTGATGCTTCTCCCTAGGTAAATGGTGATGACTAACAGTCACTTTAAGTGGGTGATCCAAGATTTTCAAGCTACTACTAACTTAGGGCAATAAAGAAAAATAGAACCAAAATTTTTCAGAATTGCTCACTCGGGCAATTTCCAAAATTACTCTAATACCATGTAAGATTTGGATTCTTTATTCATACTTTTAAGTACAAGAATTACATGTATATATATAAATTCTAGGATTCTAAATTAGAAAACTATACAATAAGAGATCCCTATAATTAAGTCCCTAATTAGGTATATATAGATTTTATAATAGTTATAAAGCATTTATTTCATATAAATATAATTAAATTAATATAAAAATTAGATAAATGAGAAAATAGTGTAGATTTTGATAGAGTTATATTTCGTTACAATCATTATCATCCTTAATTATAGGTTAAAATATGCACTTTCCACTTATTTAATTTATATTTAAAATTTATTTATTTAATGATGCCAAATTTTTTTATTTTTTAATCTAGTGCCCTTAGGATACTTTAATTTATATTTAAAATTTATTTATTTAATGATGCCAAATTTTTTTATTTTTTAATCTAGTGCCCTTAGGATACTCATTAGAAAAATCGAATTATTATTAGTTGTTATTGTTAATATATTTAATAACGATAAATATTAATATTTAATTTTTATTTAAAATATTATTTTTTAATGTAATAATTTAATTATTTACTTAAATGAGAATAAATTATTTCAAAATGAACTTTAAATTGAAGCTTTTGAAAATAATAATTATTTGATTATCTAACAGTTAGCCAATAGCTAACCGCTATCACTAAAAATAATAATAATAAAATGTGTTTGATGTAGCTGTTGAAAATAAAATAAAATAACAATCGCATTAAAAATTTTTGTTAAATATCCATCAAGTACCATTAAAATAACTTTTAGTTATAACGGTAATTTCAATATTATTAAAGCAAATACTCATTGGTGTTTGTATTGATTTCATTACCGCATAAATTGTGAGCAGCCACTTTCAAGTTTGAAGAAGAGTGGGGTGGGCATATTACTGGATAAATTATAATTTATTCTTTGAATTTTAACAAAATGAACGCTAAGATACTTTTATTTTGAAAAATTAATGAATGTATCCTTGCATTAGATTAGTATTTCATCTCAATGTTAGGTTATTCCATCAAATTTTAGTTTTTTTTTTTTGTTAAGTACACGTGAAATAACTAAAATACTCTTCAATTACTCCTAAATTTTCCAATTTCGTCCATCAAAAAAATAACTCAAATTTTTAATTCTATTTTCAATAAAATTACTTTAAAATGTATAAATTAAACTAATTAACACTTTCAACTCATAATTTAAAGTGATTATTATTTTAATTGCATCCTCTAATTAATTTATTATAATTCTCAATTTTTAATTATTAATTGTTATTTTTTTAGGCTGGTTATGATTAGAGTAATTATTATTTTCATGGATAAATTATTATTTTATCATTAATATTTGGCCTAATTAACTAACTCATCCCTCATTTTTAAAAAAACTAACGAATTGGTTCCTCACCTTTGGTTATTTTAGACTAATTAGTCCTTTCATTCATTTTTTTTTTTTGTTAAAATTTATAAAATGATAAAAAAAACCTTGTATATATAATAAATATAATTTTATTTTTATTTTTACAAAAAAATTAAAATAATAAAGGTAAATAATTATTTATATATTTATATAATAATTAAATTGAATATCATCAAATTATAAAATTATTTATTATTATATAATTACATAATAAGTATAATAAAAAAATTTTATATTAATAAAATTAAATAATAATTAAATAGTTAAATGATTATTATATAATTATAAAATTATTATTTAATTTTATTAATTTGAATTTTTTATTTTTAAATAATAAAATTACAGTTATATTTATTATATATATAAGGGTATTTTAATTATTTTCTATAAATTTAACATAAAAATATAAAAAATTAAATGAAATGACTAGATAGTATGACAGAACTAAAATTAAAGGACTGATTGTTTAGTTTCTCAAAAAATAGAAACAAATTAGTTAATTAGGTCAAATATGAGAGACTAAATAATAATTTGCTCTATTTTAATTGCATCCTATTAATTAATATTTTTTTCAAGCTGGTTATGAAACATTTAATTGATTATGGTTTTAATTCCATTAGTAATTTACAATTGAACTCCATCAAATATTAATTAATTAAAAAAACTAATAAACAACTCAATATCATAAAAAGAAAAAGGAAAAATAAATTAAAAAACAAATTAACAAGCCATGAATAGTGAATACGCATTTCATGCGGCAGCGGCCATCCGCATGCTACATCTTCTTCGTTGGCTAGACAAAAATCAATGACTGTAGAGCTTAGACCCTAGCCCCACTATTGTTGACGTCAGTCAACTTTTGCCTTCTCCGATCATCACCAAGCCTGATTTTGGGTCTTACAGGTCGATCACTTGCAAGTGCTTTTGTCCCACTTTCCTCCTCCAACTACATAGCCAAAACACATACTATATCACTAAATGTAGATCCAGTAGAATTATTCATTACCCATTCCATAAAAACATTCAATTCTCACTCACAAACAAACAAAAATCAAACATGTTAACAAAAGTTAGAGACAGAGACAAACACACCATCCATGAAAGTCAAGACACCAGCTGTTCTCATCTTTATTCAACACCTAACATGATCTACAGGCTCAATAGTCAAGATATCTTTTTGCAAACACATGTATAAACTCCATAATTAACGGTATTTATAACTTATTCTAACACTATTAATGAATTACTGTTAGAATAAGCTATAAATACCTTACATATTCTCTGTAAATAAACACAAAAAATATAACTTACTCTCTTTAATTTTCATTAGCAATTATGTCTGATATTTTACATGGTATAAGAGCCTAGCTATTCTCGGTTTTCTGCATTTTATTTTTACTCTGTAAAATGAATTACTGTTCATTCAATTACATACAATGCGTTGATAATTTAAGAAAAGAATACCATTAGGAAGCTCTCATCATAAGCTTCAAAACAAGACCAACCGGAGCTCCAGCAACCTTCTCACGCGCCTCCACGCGCCGCCTGAAGAATCTGCCTAGAAATCCACGTGCCACCATGAGCACCAAAGGTACAAGACGAGACACGTCAGCACTTTGACACGTGTCAACATCCCATTGATCCACGTCATCGACACGTCAGCGGCGGTTGTCCAGTCAACATCGACACGTCATCATACACGTGTCAACCACGTCATCAGACACGTCAGCCGCCACAGTCCACGTTTCGCCCAGTCATCTGACACGTCATCAGGTGACACGTCATCATCCACGTGTCCATCCACGTCATCAACCACGTTATCCAACTATGTACTTTTCTGCCACGTCATCTTTTCATGTGTCTGCCGCGTCATCATTCCACGTCAGCACTCCGCATCAGCGCCTGTCATCAGATACCAGCCAATCAGTGTCCGCCACGTGTCATATCGGTTCAGTTCAATCAAACCATTTGATTTTAGCTTTTACTTGCCGGTTCAACCACTTCTGTACCAGTTTTTAGATATCAAGAACCGGTTCCTAAGGTCTTTCAACCTCCTGATTTCATTTTTGCTGTCAGATTTGTGAAATTCTTTCTCTATAATATAGATATGGAGAAAATTAATGTTGCTCAACCTATTGTGACAATTTTAAATGGCACTAATTATAATCTTTGGGCAAGTAGTATGAAAAGTTATCTTGTTGGAATCAAATACTGGAGAATTGTCACTGGTGGAACTCCCAAACCTGTCCATCTTCAAGATGAAACTGAAACAAAATACAATGATCGTGTTGATGATTGGGAAAGCAAAAATCATCAGATCATTACTTGATTTCGTAACACCTCTGTTCCAAGTATTCACATTCAATTTGATCAATTTGATACTGCCAAAGAAATTTGGGATTTTCTTAGCAACAGGTATATAATTTCTGGTCTTGCTCATCATTATCAGTTGTGGAATACTCTGAATAATATGAAACAAGAAGTTGGATAATCTGTCAATGATTTCCTAAGTCAAATACAACCTGTCTGGAATCAGCTCTCCCAAGCCAAAATTACCGAAGATCAACTCCATCTGATCCAATTTCTCATGGCTCTTCGGCCTGAATATGAACCTGTTCGTGTATCTCTGTTACACAGAGATCATTTTCCAACACTAGAAACGGCTGTCAAGGAGTTAATTTTCGAAGAAACTCGTTTGCAAATTAGCAAACCGGCTTCCTTTGATCAGGCTCTGGTTACTCATAGGCCATCATCGACTCACTCACTGCAACACTGTAAGAATTGCAATCGACCTGGTCACTCATTCTCTAACTGTCCAACTATTGAGTGCAGATACTGCCACAAACTAGGACATGTCAAAAGCAACTGTCTTACTCGTCCAACAAAACCAAGAGACAATCATCCCAAGTACAGAATTAGCTTAGACACCAGGTCCTCCAGTGCCAATGCTGCTGTCTCTGACAACTCCTCTACCTCCATCACTCTCTCTGACCTTGAATCCATATTCAAAAAGGTTATATCTTCCAGTGCCTCCTTTTATAGTGCCATGTCTGTCTACTCAGGTAACGATCGATGGTTAATTAACTCTGCTTGTAGCAATCATATGACCTCTGATCCAAACATTTTTCAGTCTAAAACCCAAAATAACTTTCTGGCCCCTGTTCATACTACTGATGGAAATAAAATGGGCATCAGTCATGTTGGAACTATTTCTACATCTACTCTTACTGTACTTGATACATATCTCGTGCCTTTCTTAGCTATTAATCTTCTCTCTGTTGGTCAGATATGTGAATTAGGATTAACTGTGCACTTTGATTCTAATGGTTGTCAGGTACAGGACCCGAAGACGAGACAAATTGTAGGAAGTGGAATCAAAATCGGGAGGCTATTTGAACTTCAATTTCTTCAAATACCTCACAATGCTCTGTCTGCCACAAGTAGTTTGTCTCCTTTGTTTCAATGGCATTTACGACTCAATCATGCCTCTCTTAGTAAACTTCGTCCCTTAATTTCAAATGGTACTTTAGGAAATATAAAAGTTGCAGAACTTCAATGTACTCATTGTCAACTTGCAAAATAACCTGTGTTATCATTTAATAATAATGATTCTATTTGTGATACTCCTTTTGGACTTGTTCATTCTGACATTTGGGGACCCTCTCCAGTTCCAACAGTTAGTGGCAATCGCTATTTTGTTATTTTCATTGATGATTACTCATGTTTTACTTGGCTCTTTTGTATGAAGCATAGATCTGAACTTCCACAAATCTACATTCATTTTGCAAAAATGGTTCACACACAGTTCTCTTGTCCTATTAAAATTTTTCAAACTGACAATGCTATGGAATACAAAGAGTCAAGTCTTTTGCAGTTCTTTCATGACTAAGGAACTTTAGTTCAAAGATCCTGCCCTCATACCTCTCAACAAAATGGCAGAGCCGAATGCAAACATCGTCACATCTTAGATTCTGTAAGAGCTCTCCTTCTGTCATCAAAATGTCCCAAAAAATTCTGGGGAGAAGCAACTTTAACTGCTGTTTACACAATTAATCGTCTCCCCACTCCTATTCTCAAAAATATTTCTCCTTTTGAGCGACTCTATGGTAAGATTCCTGACTATCATTCATTAAAAATCTTTGGATGTGTTTGCTTTGTTTTACTCCAGCCTCATGAATACACTAAACTAGAACCTCGTGCTCGTCTTTGTTGTTTTATGGGATATGGCATAGAACATAAAGGATATCGATGTTGGGATCCCATCTCCAACAAATTGCACATATCCCGACGTGTGGTCTTCTGGGAAAATACTATATTTTCCATTATTTCTAAATTTCATGACTCTACCATAAATCATGTATTTACTAATCCATTCAATGAGTTCTATCATGTTCATGATACAGAGCTGCCTTCTGATATTGATTATGCTCCTCCACAATTAGTCTCGTCTGAAGAGAATGTACCTGCTCCAACTATTGATCCTGCACCTACTCCTGAACCTGATCGTGAAGTCAATCTCCGTCGATCAACCAGGGTAAGAGAAACACCTTCTCACCTTCGAGATTTTCGCTGTTATTCTGCTATTGCTACACTTCACGAACCTCACTCTTATCGTGAAGCCAGCACTAACCCTTTATGGTAGCAAGCTATGACTGAAGAAATTCAAGCATTGGAGAAAACTCACACTTGGGAACTTGTTGATCTCCCTCCTAACAAGATCCCTATTGGCTGTAAATGGATTTACAAAATCAAAACATGCTCAGATGGATCTATTGAACGTTACAAGGCTCATTTAGTAGCCAAAGGATATACTCAGGAATATGGCATAGACTATGAAGAAACATTTGCTCCAGTTGCTCGCTTGACTTCCGTCCGTAGTCTTTTAGCCATAGCAGCAGTCCGTCAGTGGAAACTATTTCATATGGATGTCAAAAATGCTTTTCTTAATGGTGATCTATTTGAAGAAGTTTATATGAAACCTCCTCCTGGTTACCATTCTCCTCATAAGGTTTGCAAACTGAAAAAGGCTTTGTATGGCTTGAAACAAGCTCCTAGAGCATGGTTTGCCAAGTTTAGTTTCACTCTTACTAAATTTGGCTTTGTCTCTAGCAAATATGACTCAACACTCTTTGTTCGACATACCAGTCGTGGAATTGTGCTTCTGTTACTTTATGTTGATGATATGATCATTACAGGCAGTGATACAACAGGTATTTCCGAAGTTCAAACAAATCTCAGCCAACATTTTGAAATGAAAGATCTTGGAACTCTCAGCTATTTTTTGGGCCTTGAAGTTTCTCACACTTCTCAAGGTTACTACTTGTCTCAAGCAAAATATGCCTCTGATTTGCTTTCTAGGATTGGTATTACTGATGGAAAAACAGTATCTACCCCTTTAGAGCTCAACTGTAAGCTTACCCCTCTGGATGGCACTCTTCTTAATGATCCTACCTTATACCGCCAACTAGTTAGAAGTCTTGTTTATCTTACAGTTACTCGACTAGATATCTCATATGCTGTTCATCTAGTTAGTTAATTCATGACTGCTCCACTCTCCTCTCATCATGCAGCAGTTCTTCGAATTCTTCGTTATATTAAAGGAACACTTTTCCATGGTTTACATTTTTCTGCTGATACATCTTTGGAATTATCTGGTTATTCTGATGCAGATTGGGCTGGTGACCCAACTGATCATCGTTCTACCACTGGTTATTGTTTCTTTTTAAGAGATTTCCTTATTTCTTGGCGAAGCAAGAAACAAACTGTTGTTGCACGCTCTAGCACAGAATCAGAATATCGTGCACTTGCTGATACAACATCAGAATTACTATGGTTGTGTTGGTTGTTAGCAGATATGGGCATCACCCATTCATCTGCCACTATACTTCATTGTGACAATAGAAGTGCAATCCATATTTCACATAATGACGTGTTTCATGAACGGACTAAACATATAGAGATTGATTGTCACTTTGTTTGCCATCATGTCCTTCAAGGCACCATTCAGTTCTAATCTGTACCATCCGTTAATCAAACTGCTGACATTTTTACTAAAACTCATCTGCCTACTCGATTTCAAGATCTTCTGAGCAAACTCAAGCTAGCATCTACTATACCACCATGAGTTTGAGAAAAGTCAGAGACAGAGACAAACACACCATCCATGGAAGTCAAGACACCAGCTGTTCTCATCTTTATTCAACACCTAACATGATCTACAGGCTCAATAGTCAAGATATCTTTCTGTAAACACATGTATAAACTCCATAATTAACGGCATTAATAGTGTTAGAATGGGCTATAAATACCTTACATATTCTCTGTAAATAAACACAGAAAATATAACTTACTCTCTCTAATTTTCATTAGCAATTCTGTCTGATATTTTACAAAACAAATATAAATTGCAAAATCCACCCAACCATAAAGTAATCAATTATAATAAACAAATTTCCATTAAATCAAATCACTCCATTACTAAAAGTTTCAAACTTTTTTCAAAATCTAAGCTCTGAACACTATTAAAAATCAACCTAAATCAATCGCTAGTGCAATTGCAATCAAATTAGCTTCAAAATCGTTAAAATGGTGTCAGGTAGGTTGTTTTTCAATTACTTTTGTATAGAATACTTTTTTTTTTTGAGCTCTACAATGTAGATATGAGAGAGTTAAGATGTTGAATGGCATTATCTTTAGACACAAAAGAGTTGGTAGGATCATTGACACTGAAAATAACAAAGGAGACTTCCTTCTCTACAACTCGGTGATTAGCTCGAATCGTTTTCTTATAGTGCTCAAAGGGGACTCGCAAGAATTGGTGTTTGAGTTTTACAAATTCTAGCATAAATGTGCGAGTCATTAACTTAATGAAGCCGGTGCATGAGATGGGTCTATTTGAATTTTTTGTGTGTGAGTTAGTGAGTCAGTGACTGGATAAGGGAGAGAGGGTAGAGATCGAGTGGGATAGATGGGTCTTTGTGGGAAAGAGGTTGCCAGTGAGCAGTAGATATGATGAGAGTGAGATGGAAGAGAAGTGAGTATTTTTGGGCTGCGATTAAGTTTATTGAAGGTCTGAGAAAATAAAAAAGAAAATAATGATATTTTAATCTTTAAATTTATTTTTTTTTATTTTTTAAAATTTTTTAATGGAATTTGACTAAAAATGGGATGGAATGACTTAACAGTGAGATGGAATGTAAATATGAGGATGTATTCATTAATTTCTCAAAATAAAAAAATTTTACTGTAAATTTGACCAAAATTGAAGGATTAAATAAGTAATTTACCCTATTCTTTAATACTGAGTCCAGGGATAGATGAAAAGAGTCCCAAAATTTCTTGGATGCATTTAATGCTCACAATCGGTGACTAAAGTTTGCGAAATTGACAAGAACAGTAAGTGGATATTCCAAATCTGAATTTTTGTAAATGATACAAGTCACTACAAGTTACAGGCATCCAAATTACGATCCCAGACGCAAAGGTTGATACCTTCTAAAAGCACTTGGATTTGTCAGTTTACTTGTGAGTACATCAAACTACGGCCCCACGTGATTGAACTATTTTTTTTTTTTTTTATCCTTAACTAATTTATTTTAAATTTTAATTTAATGGACCGGTTGGCCATTGCATTAACATTCACGTGAAATTTATTTTTTAAATTACATATAAATCTCATATTATCATAAAGTGATACGTATTATATAATAATAATAATAATAATAATAATAATTTAATTTCTTTTAGCAGTGGTAAACATAATATGTTGGCCAGTCGAGAAAAATACTACTATTAAATTATTTTTATGAAACAAAAATTCATCAAGAGTGTATCTTATAATGCACTTTAATTAATCATTGATATGATATTATTAATCAAATATTTTAGTATCTTGTTTGTTAATTAAATATTGATATCTTTATTTAAAATATTTTTGTAAATTGTCCCATCACAATATTATAAGATGACACAAATTCTTCTTATGAAATCAATTGCAAATTATTTTAAAATAATTTTTTTTATAACGCACCGTTACCTAATCATTATATGAAAAAAATTGAATTTCTTTTTATAAGTGCTTTTATATTAATTAGTAAATTCAATTAATATTTAAACATTACATATGATAAATTAATTAAAAATTGAATTTAATAAATAAGTGTTATAAAAAAAATAATCTAAGATTTTATTATTTTATTAATTTTTATGATTTAATTAATTTTGTTTGTTTTGAAAAATGTTTAGGATCAGTTCTCCAATCTCAATAAAATGACAAAAGAGGATCGTGGCAGCTTAGTCCCACAGCCCTTTCCTGTGACCTTCCTATTTCTCTACCTTTTCTTCTTGTCCTCCGATACGGTAAAATACTACAAAAGTTAGCGGCTGCCATTTCCTTTCTTCAATTTTCAAAATCTATTCCTGTTTCCCTGTAGGTTTCTTTTTCTTTTTCTGCCCCTTATTCTATTGATTTTTTTTAAAGAATTTTTAACTTTGAGTAAAAGATTTTTCAAAATTGGTTTAAAAATTAAAAAGCATGCATGCACTTAATTTAATGACCACTTGTTTTTTTTTTTTTTTATTTATTTATTTAGGGAAAATGACCATTTGCATGTTATATAATTGAAAGCCTCAAGTGTTTTTTATTCAAAAGAATAAAAGAAATAATATTCATTTCAACAAGAGTTCAAAGGCAGAGTTGAAGACATTATACTCAAAATCATTTCATGAATATCAATTCTAAACTATACAAAAAAATTTTCTCAAAGTAAAAGTCTTCCACAAAGAATTTTCTGTAAAATATGCATGTGTATCTTATTGCTTCCAAATAAATGGAAGTTGATAATTTTAGTTTCACACTTTTTGCCTTTTTGGTCAAGTTTAAATTAAGGATTTTGTGTTTCCTACATATATACTTCACCCTTTTTTTAACTGTGTTTAGTAAGTCAAATTAAATACTTTACCCTATATCACTTCCAAAACCCATTAATTTATTAAATTAGGGATGAAAAAAAAGATAAAATGCTCTTTTATTATAAGCTATAATTATTAGTCTCTTAATCGTTAATTTTGTATTTATTAATTCTATTTTATTAATTTTCTATTGAACATATGCGTATAATAAAAAATAATAAAAATAAGAAGTCTTATTTTAGTAAGTTAAACTTTTTAATTGTAATTTGATTTTGATTAAAATTTGAATTTTATATTTTTCAACTTTAAAAACCGCTAAAGCAACTTTAAAAACGACTAACCACATTCATAATTTATCTTTTCATTGCCTGCAATAATTAGGTAAGAATTAAGATCCAATCTCAAATCAAATGCTTCGGTCACACTTCAACTCCATAAATCCCTCTTATCGAACATCATGAAATACCATACCTTCAATCGACGCCGTAATTTAATGGGTCTACCCCACACCAAACCCTACCATGGTCATGCCTTAATCAATTGTTAGTAGAACTGGAGCTTTTTAATTAATTAGTTGATGATGCTGCGTGCATTGCACGGAAATAAATGCTTGAAAATTTATTTTAAAATGAAAAAAAATAAAAAAAAAATTTATCCATTTTATTCTGTTTTACAGTTTAAGAAAATATCACTAATTATTTACTAACTCATAAATTTGATTATATTTTTCTATTTATACTTTTACTTATACTCATTTATTATTATATTTTTTATTAATTTTAAGAATACATAATTACTATATCTTTTAATTATAAGGTTAAAGTGGATAAATACCTATATCTATTTTTAAAGTAGATAAAAATTTTGAGATATCATCAAAAGAAATAGTAAACAATCTTTTTAAAATAGAGAGAGTACTATTATTACAACAAATGAGAGTGATTAAATATTCTTCAAAAATCTTTAATTACATTCAATTTTACTTTGAGTCCAATTTTTAAAAACTTAATCGTAATACCCAAGATTTTCATAACTCATTAGAGTTATAATAATACCATAAAGTATAAATTTCTATGAACATAGTACCAATATTATAGTGATGAGATGAAGAAACCCTTTTTGATGTTAAGTGCATGATTGTATATCTTTATGAAGTGTGAATATTCATGTGCATTTTATTAAGTTAATTTAAGGTAATATGTCTTAGTTTGAGTTTATTATGATATGGAAAGGTAGGATTTGAAATGTCAAGTGAAAGAGAAAGGAAAAAGCTATGGAAAATTTTTAGGTTCGGAAAACGTGTTCGGACGGGCTTGTTAATAGGCCTTGGACTCAAGGCCCAAGCCCATGGATTGACCAGCTCACCAAGGTCCAAAATTGGTGGGATTTAACTTAACTAAGGTTAGAATAAGTTAACTAAGGGTTAGGGTGAGGTTAGGTTAGATTAGTCACTATTTGGATGATAACCATCTTTGTTGACTATTGTCAACTTTGACACCTAAGCTAATCCACTTTCCCATCACCTTGTCCACATGCATTTTGGTAGTTATGAAAATTATCATTATGGTGCCAAGTCACCATACACTTAAGGACAATCTTAACCATCCATCTTGATCAATCTTAACCATCCATTTTAGGTAAAAATGTGACCATTGATCTTGTGAGATTAAATCACCGCCATTGATTTCATTTACATATAAAGTGAAAATATGTAAATTCCTCTCATTTGTAACCTAGCATCAAAATCACACCCTCACCAAAAACTAAATTCTCTCAACTTGTTCTTCATCATAGGACCAAATTCAAAGCATTTCAAGGTAAGATTTCATGTTTAAGTGTTTCTTTCCTTGTTTCTAATCTAAGAATGATGAGTTATTAGCAAGTATATACTTTTCTTTTGATTTCTATGGTTGATTTTGATGGAGAGATTCAAGGGACGATTTAGGTTGCATGTTAGATGAGGGAATATGAAAATGGGTGAAATTTGGGTTTTAATAAGTAAGAGGTAACAAGGAAACATTAAGAAGATTAAGGGGAGTTGGACAGACACGGGTGGCCCCACCACTGGCGTTCCAGCCGTGTGATATGGAAAGTTTAGAATTTCATCCAGAAGCCTCCCACGGGTGGAGGCACGGCTGAGGTTTCACTCGTGGGAAGCCATGTTTTTAGCCATATTAAAATAGTTGGTCTTAGTGTTCATGACTTAATACTAGATTATTTTATTAATATTTTTATAGATTTTCTTATTCATAATCCTATGATATAAGATATTGATGAATGATATGTTTATATGAAATGGGTAGAGTTTAGTTAGAAGGTTAAAGGAATAAAAATTAATGTATATTGTTTGGATGTGTTTGTAGAATTGAAAGGCAAAGACATTGCTTAGGATACCGATGAGTCTCATTATAGTTTGTGTTAAGTTGTCAATATGGGAGCAAAGGAGTAAGAGGTGAGTATTTAATAATATTTTTCAACTTGAGCTTTAAATATAAGCATAAATGTTAATTCATTTCCAATTTGGAATGTATTGCAATTCTTTGGCAAGTGTTATTTACTTTCTTGATTATTGAGCTAAAGTGAATCATACATTCCTTTATGGCACTTGGCCAAAAGAGCCTATATTGTTTTGATCTCATACTGTGACCAATAATGAGAATCTAATTGTTATTGATATATTATCCATTGAGTTATTTCGTGGATAGAAAGGAAAAATGTTATAATGATACTATGATAAGCATAATACCCCTCTGATGTGGAGCAATACATCAGACATTATGCACAATAGTAATGGACCCACAGATAGAGTAAAGAATATCCGAACCCTAGTTGGGAAGGGTTTAATGTCCTTAGTACGTATGGCCTAATTAGTTATACGTGTGACAAGGTTTATGGGAGTGAACAAGGCGTATGCTGCCACTCGATTGATTATGGGGGAAACATATCGTTTCTAAAAAAGGAATTATTCTGCTAAAGATATAATATTTGATACATACATATGGGAAAATTATTTCATAAAAATAATTTCTGATCCACTTTATTCTATTGCTATAAAGAATCGCTTTTGAGCATACACCATTGTTTAACCTTTGATATTATTCTGTACTCACTGAGTTTTATCTTACCCCATAGTTGTTGTTTATTTTCAAGACTAGCTGATAGATCGGCAAGGTAAATTTCAAGTTTTGCATCTCTGTTTGGAAATTACACTGCTATTTTGGTGTTATGTTGTATATACTATGTTATATTTTGAAAGTTTCACTCTAGAGCTCCATGGATTGTAAGGCCTGTAATAATGATATAATTTAGGATATTCATAGTATGTATATGGGTTGATATTATTTTACTTTAGTCTAAGTAGTTGAGTAATGTATGAATGAGTTATAACTAAAATAATGATAAATGTTATCTTATAGATGAATGATATGGTAATTAATGATAAGGAATGATTGTCTTGGTTCTGATTTTGGGATAAGGGTAGCATGGTTTTCCTCAGAACTTAATAACTTATAAGAAGGTTCTACGGGTTTAGATGACCTTAAATTTCCCTATGCCCTAGGATAGTCATACCTTAAAGATGGGTCATGACATTAATGGACTCTATTGTTTGGAAATTTAGGAGGCAAAAATTTTATTATCAATTGCCAAAATAGCACAAGAATAATGCCAACTAAGGGAAGAATATTCCCACCTATTGATTTCCCTCTTTGTTACATTTATTTCTTTGTTCCCTTGGCTTTTAATATTTATTGCTTTAAAATCCTCCCGATCGGTTACTTATCCTCCATCTCACCTTTTTTTTTTTTTTTTTGCATATTATTGAAAATAAAATTTGAAAGGAAAATAGTGGAAATCAAAATATGATACTAAGATGAGAGATGAATGTTACTATACAGTGTGCACTAGAGAAAATATTCTAATTGATTAAAGATGACAGTTTAATAAATGATGGTAGAGATGGAAGTAATTATTGTGGAGATAATGGAATCACAAATAATTATAGCAATGAAAAAAAAAAAGAAGGAGGAGAAAAAGAAGAAGAAGAATGTAAGAATCTAAATTTTTAATTAAATTAAACATTTGGATATTATAGAAATTTATATTTGATAAATTAAATGTGAGAATAATAAATTTCATACTTTGGTATTTAAAGATTAATTTTTAAAAATTTTTAGAAGTTAATTTTTTTACATTTAATTATTTTTAATAAATCTAAAGATGGTTATATTTCAGTTTTTAATATATCAAATTAAAGTATATTTTATAAGAAATTTAATAACTATTTATTTGTAATTTTTGAATTTAAAATGAAT
The DNA here is from genome assembly GCA_947687605.1 of Reutealis trisperma. Lineage (NCBI taxonomy): Eukaryota > Viridiplantae > Streptophyta > Magnoliopsida > Malpighiales > Euphorbiaceae > Reutealis > Reutealis trisperma. The sequence continues at coordinate 83,989 of CANTUT010000661.1, read as the reverse complement.
TTTCTATAAATTTTTAAAAATTTTTCAAAAAAACCAACCAAAGACTGCCATATGGCAGCCTTAGGATAGCTACATGGAAGTGTAGAAAATTAAATTTGCACAAATTCACTTGCAGAAGGAGAAGGAGAAGGAGGAGGGAGAGAGTGGCTAAGGCAACAATTTTCGAATTAGATTCTAACCAAATTGCTTCCATACCACCATGTAGACTGCCATGAGTTCCTATGATTTCCTCTCAGTGCCAGCTTTCATTTGATACCTTATTTGCTGCCTGAGACTCTCTAGAGAGAGAGAGAGATTGGAGATTGAGAAGTTTATGACTTTTCGATGAGATTCTAACTAATTTTCGGCAAGTGAGAGAGAGTTGTACACATTTTGAGTTCTTGATGCCAAACCAAGCAAGTTGGTATGTTGTTTCCCTCCATCCACCACCACTGGCGGTAGCATGTCACTGGCTAGTGGGCTCCATGCACCACCAATGAACCAAAAAATTCTAGTGTGTTATTCTTCACACTTACATTGCAATTCCGAAGCCATTTCATAGAAATTCAACTCCGGTAAGTTTATAATGGCTTGCTATTGATTTGATTTAGTATTTTAAATGCTTGAAATATTATTATAATGTAATTGTATGTTGTAATATTTAAATTAATAATTTGAGTTGTATATGAGATTTTATGAATTTGTTTAGAACTATTTCATGAAAATAAATTAATTAAATGTCATTATAATTAATTTGATCTATATATATTATTATTACGATTTCTATAAATTTTATCATGTGAGTTTATTTATATGTTTTTCTCCAATATATAGATTTACAATAAATTAGAGGATTTATAAGTTAAACTAAGATTTTATTGATAATTGAAAATTTATAATTATTAAGTATTAAAATGATTTTTATATTGATTTTAATTGGATACGAAATAAATTTAATTTATTTTAAAATCTTATATAGTTATTTAAATAGAATTTTTATAAAATTATTAGTATGATTTTATTTGATTTTTAATTTGAGAATTTATATTAATTTCTATAAAGTATTGAGCTGAAATTATTATGTAATTTTAATATACATATACATATATATATATATATATATATATATATATATATATATATATATATATATATATATATATATATATATATATATATATATATATATATATATATATATATATATATATATATATATAAAAGGAAATTTTTAATTGAATAAATACACATTGAAATTTTCTGAATTCTCATAAAATTATTGAGACTGAAGTTATATTATGAATTGTATGAATTTAATAGAGACTTAATTGAATCATCGATAGCTTTCTAATAATTAGATAGTTTATTATTAGTAAGTTAAGTATAATTAGAGTAATAAGCAATGGAATTAAGGTTATATAGTTCTTATGAAATATGTTTATGCTATGGAAACCAAGTTGACGGATTTGTAATTGGTTGCAAATTTCTATAAATTCTAATAACTTGTTCAGCCTAGTTTTATATTGTTCTAATCCATTAATATTATATGGTTGACAGTTTTTCTTTTAATCGTACAATTAATTAATTAATGAATTTCGTATTGATATGGATTTTCATAATCTTATTTAATGAATTTATATTATGAATGTTGGCAGAGGATGTGAATAATTATGGTGATAGAGGTGCAGGCGGGACCATTGAGAGGAGACTGGTTGACGTGTATTGTGATTATTATTTCAAAGTGTTTATTCTTTTGTTTCATTAGGGAATGTTTAGTTTTAAAGGAGACACTGTCGAAATTTTGTCAGGATTCTTAAATTTTAAAAATAATCTAAATTAGGCTTTCTCAAGTAGTATTTGATTTATTCTATTTGTCATTATTTTCTTGATGATATTGTTACTTCTACATTGAGTTCCACATATAACAAAAATTAATTTTCATCTTTCTTCCCGTCAGACTGTGAGTTGATGTAATTCAATTTAGCCTTGCATTGAAGAATTTTCATCTCTGTGTAATTGAATTTATAAATCATTAGTTGCATTAGAGCTAGAAGCATTATGTTTGTATATGTTATATATGTGTTATTGAATGTGAATATTATGCTTTGTGTTTGGGATGGAAATACGATGAAATGAATCCAACTCATACTAACATAGGTAATATGAATAATAACATGATGTTATGATTTATGATAATATTAGTGATGTTGACCTAGTTCGAACTGGCCTCACTATGGCGGTATGTTTAAAATTTAAGAGAGCTAAGGGAGAGGTCGGCTCCCCATTTATGATGGATTAGATGAGAGTTGAAATTACATACTGTTTCCATCATATATGTACTATATGTGGAATGATGATTATATGCTTGATGTGATATTCATATAGATTACAATGCACATGCATGCTTGATTAAATTATATCATCTCATTGAGTACAGCACTTACCCCTGTTCAACATTATTTTTTCCAGGCTTAGTTAGCTGTAAAGTCAGATGAAGTTGAGTTTACTATCGACAATTAGCACAATAATTCCTCCTTCGCAGTTGCCTCGTTATTTATTTTATGTATTGTGAATTAAAGTTTTAACTCTAGAATTCCGCATTGTCATTCAATTAAAGGAATTTTTTGTAAAATTTTAGAATAGTTGGAAATAGTAAAGTTTTGCTTTTATTTGATATGACTATTTTATAGATTTGTTGTTTAATGTTTAGTCAAGCTTACTATGGCTTCTAAAAGCCTTATGCTTTTTGTTTGCCCAGTGCTAGTCAGGTACCGCTAGGTTTGGGTCTTCACAAAGAAAGAGAAGGAGAAGAATGAGAAGAAGAAGAAGAAGAACAAAACAATGATATTAATGTTGATTTAGGTCCATAAGTGGAGATTTTTTTTTTTTTAACAATATTCATGATTTATTCAATTCATATAAATAGCATAGTAGATTGAAAGGATTTTAAGTTGCAAAGAAGTCTGCTTCAAAGGGTACTGTAAGGTCTCACCCGAGCACCGACCCAATTTGTTAGAGAGAATTAGGATGCTTATTTGGGTTTAGACTCACGATGGAATTCTTGGGTTTGGATTAGTTGATTTTGAAAACGATTTTGCGAGTTACCACCCTAATTTATTTTAAATGGAAAAATTAAGGAAAAAACTCAATTCACTCTAATTCATTAATTTTTAATTAATTTAAACAAAGATAAAATCACTAGCCTCAAACCATGTTATGTTCAGGAACTAGGTTTTTAGTTTTAAATAATCATGATTTGCCTCTTAAGTTTATTTTGAATTAGAAAATTAATTTCATAAATGATAAATATTATATGACAATTATAATATCATGATTAATGCATGATCTAAAGGAATATTGGGTGCAAATTAGGCGGAAGTAACATGGTGGGTGAAATTTCAAACATTTTAAAATTTCAATTTCACCCAAATAGATCCAACAAACATTCATGCAATCATCTAATTAGTGTGCAAAACACATATGAAAGAAAGAAGATCAAGTAGTAATCAAATTACCTCTTGAAGCCTATTAACTTTAATTCTTCTTTCCTCTCTAAAAGCTCCCCAAATATTGAGCCTCTGGATTATCCACACCAAGCTCTACCTCTAAGGCTCACTTTGATTTGCTTAAATGTTCTTAATTCTTTGTCTTGGTAGCCCAATTGAATACAAGATCTTCAAATACAAATCTTTATGATTTGATTTCTTCTAATTGTTATGGATAGATCTTTTCAATATAAGAAACTTTTGTTCTTTCACAAAGAACAAAGAACAAGAAATGAACAACAAGAAATTTGAAGAACACTTCTTCTTTTTCTTTTTCTCTCAAGACTTAATTGCTAAGGTTTCTATGGAACAGATGTATATAAAAGCATGTCAAATTAAACAACATCATTTCCTTTATATAGACAACAACTGTGTTGATTATTAGAGGACAAATTAGATACTAAATTTGTTTTATACTTTAGGGTTAAATAGAAAAGACCATATTACCCTTTATGGTTCTATGATTATTTTCATTAAATCTTAAATAGTTAAAAGACCATTTTGACCTTGGTGGATTTTCTGTAACCCCTAAACTCATCATATAGGCTTTGGGGTTATAGAATTTCTCTAACACCTTAATTTCTCTCTCCATTTTCTTAAATGGGCCTGGGCTATTTAGAGTTTTGTCCAAAATTAATTCTTTTAACTCATCCATAGTTTTAATTAATTTAATCATTGTCATTTATATCATATATAAATTAGGATTTAGTTTGTTACAACCCGCTTATTAAGCCGTGATGGTCCCTAGGGCATAGGGAGACATAAAGTCACCTAAACCTGTAGAATCCCACTTAACTTATAATTCTTTACCATCTATTATGTAGGACCTTATCCCAAGATCGTAATCTAATTACCTTTCCTTGCTACCCATTACTTGCTTATCATTTCCTTACTAACTTATAAAACCATTTACAAACATAACTTGTAAAATTTCTAAAGTTGTATTTCATATTATTAACCAAATTCTTAGTATTTCATATATTATTATGATAGTAATTACAATACAATTCACATTACATATACACCCCATACATATGAGTGCTAATCCTTCAGTAACCATGGAGCTCTAACAGTGTTTTTCATAACCAAGAGTCACAACACTGAAAATTAGCAGAGCAACTTCCAAGCGGAAGAATACATCTTAGAATTTACTTTGCCGACTCATCAACTTTGCCTGAAAAATTTGAACAACTAAAGAGTAAGACAAAGCTCAGTGAGTACATAATAATTCAATATAAATGGTGAGTACAAAGGCCATTATCAAGAAGAGCTCTTTATGGCAATGGAATGATTTTTTTTAATCAATGTTGTCATTATGATTCAATCATTTGAGATGGAAATAACATCTTTAGCAGAAATAATATTTTTCTTGGAAGTGGAATGCTTCCCACATATATAAATTTAGGAGTGGCAACCTAAGCCTTGCTCACTCACATGTATCACATTACACAAGATTGATCAGGTCTTACAGTTAGGCATTCCCCCTTAACAGAGGTTGGGTACTCTCACCCTACCCGCAGACTTATACCAAGTGCACATGGTCCGATGTATTTCCCCACATCAGAAGGTATTTCTGCTTATCATTAGGCATCAATAGCAAAGTTCATATAAGGTTTACAATAAAGGATTCAATGATTCACATTATGAGTTCAACATGATAGGTTCACAATAGTCAAATGTCACAAAGAAGCATCATATCAAATGGCTCAATATTAAATGGCAATTCCAGCTCATCAAGGAATTGGAATATTTCAACAATTATGGTTTGACCAATAAAGGTTCAAAGCAAATGGCACAAAGTCATATTATATTATTAAGTACTCACCTTGGACTTTTTTGCTCCTATTTACGTTTGATTTTGATGCAAGTGGTGCTCTTTGCACTCTTAGATATTTTCCTTGTCCTTATCTTTAGATTCTATACATTGCATTTCAATTACACATTAATTGCTTCTTTGTTATGTTGTTAGTTCAAATTTGGCTTAACTTGTTAACACTTTCATTTTGTTCATTGTAGCACCCCCTTATTACTTTACAGTCAAGACATACTATACATATACTTGTTACTAATTCTAATACTTTTCCTTAGTTGTTTTCCAATGGCTCACTTAGAGAAAGATAATTCCTTTCCTTCCTATTTCAACTTTCATAATAGTCAATTTGAATTAATTTAAGCAATTCCTAACATTCAAGAGAACTAATTTCACTTCCACCATTAAATTCCATAAATGAACCTAGTTCATTAAATTTGGAAAAATCATTTCCATTCATTGGATTTCAAAATTAACCTTACACAAATTATGTTAGATCATTCTTAAACTTAATTTCCCCTTAAATTTCATGAATTCAAGTTCAATACTTAAAATCCCTAATTTTTCCATAAACCCTAGAATTTGGGGAAAACCACCAATACATTATCCAATCTTCAAATTGATCATGGCATTATAAAATTAGTATAACATAAAACCTATATGATCATTCAATTGCCAATATCTAGCATTAGAACACCAATCCCCCCTTTAGACTAATTTCATGCTACTAAGACTTTCAAATCTTGAATCAAGTTTCCAAAGTTCATTTCAACACTTCTAAATCATTATTCTTCATCTAAAGTAACCATAGATGTATTCAAATAGAACTTAGAACACCTCATTAATCATTTCCTAGTGTTGGTTGAAACATATATCTAGAGTAGAAGATATTTTATATAACCAAGATACAAAAATCAATCTTAAAACATAGATATGAGAAGATGAATATGATTCCATACCTTGGTTAGCTTTGGTTTGCTAAGGTTCTTGTTGCTTTTAGTGTAGAGAGAATTTCCTTTTGTGATTGTAGAATTTTGGTGTAGAGATAAACAAAATGATGATCATAACATAAACTTTGCATATATATATATATATAATGAGTTGGATGGTGGAGATTTGATCAAACTCAATCCAATGGCTAAGATTTAATCTTGATGGATGGCTATGATTTGATCAAGGTGGAGGGGTCAGATTTTCTCTACAATGATGATGATCATCATTATATGACTTGTAAAGAGCAAAATGAATGTAGACTTAGGTGTGGGTGAAGTGAGAATTCAAGTTGGAAAAGGAATTGACTTAGTAAAAAATGGTGACTAGCTTTTCCAACATCTAACTTAACCTTGGTTAGCTATTTTTAACTCTAGTTAAGTGTATATTCATCCATCCTTAGGCCTTGTGGGCCGGCCATTCAATGGGCTTGGGCTTTTGAGTCCAAAATACCATTAACAAATCTATATATGCACATTTCAAGTTTGGCACTTAATACATTTTCCATTCCCTTTCTTTCACTTTAGTATACATATTTCTACCTTCTAATATCATCATATACTCTAGACATTATTAGATAAATTCTATACATATCATAATTCACATTTACTAGCCTTTCCATAGCATTGTTCAAGTATGTATATCATGTAAGCTCATTGGGTCAAACTAAGTTTGACCTTTATTATACCATTGTAACTTTAATTGAATTTAGCTTCTCATATCACTATTATCATCTCCCAATGTTTTAGGAGATGTCAACAACCATTTACTAGTACTTTAGATTCATATTTCAAATCAAGTATTAACATAGTCACATTAAGTCAAACTCGGTTTGACTTCCACTTTATCATAAAGGTGCTTATCAAATCGATTGCATTCTTTACTTGTTGTCATATTATTTATTAAAATTACTTTTTATGATATTCTTATGATTCTTGTGGTGTCAAAAAGGCCTTGAATGGCATAGTACATGAACATTATAATGCCTCTATTACTAACTCTAATAGGTTAGGGAAATCTTGGGTGTTACATAATTAATAAGAAATCATTTTAGATTTAAACTTCAAGACATACTAGGGTCTTTGTAAATTTAACTACAAGTTCAATCTTTTTACCACTAATCAATTAATTAATCACTTTAATTAATTATTATGGTAAACTTTTTATTCTTGGGAGGAGAATACTTTTGGGTGTGTGACTTTCTAGGTTCTTGTCTAATTAGCAATGGGATTGAGAAAACACTTTTCTCTACTAATATGAAATCTCTATTTCACCCTTAGTCCCATAAGTCATGAGTGACGCCTAGCATAGCATATCATGACTACCTAATTAGAATGAATGTAAGTGTTTAATTATGTATTTATTTCATGTACCATTGATCATAATTAATATGCACTAAAATCTCTTCATTACAAAATCCCAATCTTAGTTAGGGTCATGGATTTGTCAAATCCTAATACGCTTTGATATATGTCTATATTTTGATTCTAATTCTTGATAAAATTGATTCCTATTAGAAACCCTTTCTAGTGAATCTTTACTACCTTGGCCAAGGATTTGATTATCAAGAATAATCAAATAACATAAGATTTCTTTCTTGTTTATTCAAGTTAATGAATTCTCTCTTGGCGATCACTTACTTCTGTAAATAACTAGTTAGAACTATCACATACCATATGCCTATACTTGAATAGCATTAGTATGTACGTAGTAATAAATTCCAACTATCAATGAATGAGATACAGTGTCCCTCAAATCAAAGGTCTATATGTATAATTATGACCTAGATAATGATTTATTGACTAGTAATAAAACTTCATGTTATTATTATCTAATGTCATAGTTCAATTATTCATCATATGAATATTCACATGTTTATATCGATAACATGTGTCAAACAGCATGATGCTCACTGTCTCTACAATCATAAGTATCATATACTAATTATAGATTATAAACAGAGGTGATGGTTTTTTGAAATTAATGATGCCTAGTCATTAATCCTATGACCATGAATATTTCAAAGTATTTATTTAAGAGTGATATGCCATCTATATTCTCAACACTTGAGAATAGATCCTCTTTTGAAAATACTTATGGACTACAAATATACATTTAATACAATGGAACAATTTCATTTATAAACATATATTTTATTACTGTTTAGGGATAATATTTCATATTTACATAACATATACATAGGTTTAGGGCATCTACTCTAACAATCTTCCACTTGCACTAGAGCCAATCAGTGCAATATCTAAATCCCATCTTATCATGATGAAATTCTAATTGTTGCTAACTCATTGCTTTAGTAAGTGGATCTACTATATTTTCAGCTAATGCTATTTTCTACATGGCTATCTCACCTTTCCCAGTTATTTCTCTAATAATATGATAGTGCCTTTCTATGTGTTTATATTTTTTTATGAGACCTTGGTTCCTTTGCTTTAGCTATAGCTCCATTGTTGTCCTAGTAGAGAGGAACCGTTGACTTGCAGCATTAGGTGCAGCAATATACTCAGCTTCGGTAGTGGAATATGTAGTAGTTGATTGCTTGGAATTTTTTAGCATATTGCTTCTCCATTACAGGTGAAAAAAAAAATCTAGAGTTAGACTTTCTATCATCAACATCTAAGTGGAAGTCAGAATCTATAAACTCATACATCCTCAAGTCACCTCCTCCATATATCAAAAAGTTCTTTGCAAGTACTTAAAGATAGCTTTGATGGCAGTCCAATGATCTAATCCTAGATTGGATTGGAATCTACTAGTCAAACTAACAGCATATGTGATATTTAGCTAGTACATAATATAACATACATTAGGCTTCTAATCGCTGAAGCATATGGAACCTTAGCCATATGTACCATTTCTTCAAGTGTCTTGGAAGATAGCTTTAGAAAGGTGGATATTGTGCCTCATAGACAACAATCATTTCTTAGAATCTTGCATTTTGAACCATTTCAACACCATTCCAAGTATTGACTTTGACAAAGCCCTATTATTCTTTTTGATCTATCTCTATAGATATGAATTCCAAGAATATAGGTAGCTTCTCCCAAGTCCTTCTTGAAGAAAGTTTTGGATAGCCAAACTTTTACCGTTGTTTACATACCAATGTCATTTCCAATTAATAGTATATCATCCATGCATAACAATAAAAGTGAGTGCACTCCCACTAATCTTCTTGTACGCACAGGGCTCATCTTCATTCTTGATGAAATTAAATGATTTAATTGCCCCATTAAAATGATGATTCTAGCTCCTTGAAGCTTGCTTAAGACTATGAATGGATCTCTTAAGCTTACACACTTTAGAATGTTCTTTAGATTCATAACCTTTAGATTATTCCATGAATATGTCTTCCTCAATGTTACCATTAAAAAATATAGTCTTGACATCCATTTGCCAAACCTCATAGTTATAGTGTGCTACTATAGCTAATAAAATCCTAATGGATTTAAGCATGGCTATAGGTGAAAAGGTTTCCTCATAGTCAATGCCTTGCTTTTGATGAAACCCTTTCGCTATTAGCCTAGCTTTGAATGCCTCTATGTTCCTGTTTGCGCCAATCTTTCACTTGAAAATCCATTTGTCTCCTATAGGTACTATACCTCAGGTAGATCAACAAGTTCCTAGACTTGATTAGTATACATGGAATATGTTTCAGATTTCATAGCTTTTAGCCATTTTGAAGAATTTATATTTGATATAGCTTACTTAAAAATAATAAGATCATCACCATGATCAACTTCTTTATGAATGAACAACCCTTACACATTACCATGAAGAAATCCATATCTCTCTAGAGGACAAGATATTCTACTAGGTCTCCAAGGTTCTTGTGTGGAGATATCATCAATTGGTGTTGACTAATCACGAGATTGATTATTTATTTTATCATTTTGTTGGATTTCTTTAGATGATCCTTCATCCAAAATTATCTTTCTTCCTTTGCCACCATCTTAAAGGAACTATTTCTCAAGAAATATGAAATCCTAACTAACAACAATTGTTTGCTCATAATATATCATATCTCATATGAAGTAGTAGGAACAGATTTGGAAGAAACTCTATGAAGGATATAAATGGCAGTCTGTAAGACAAATCCCTATAAAGAGATGGGCAAGTCGGTATAGCTCATCATAGAATGCACCATATCTAATGAAATACGATTTCTCCTTTCGGACACACCATTTAACTATAGCATTTCGGGAGGAGTTAATTGTGATACAAATGCCATGTTCTTTAAGGAAATCTTTAGACTCAGTACTTAGGTATTCACCTTCTGATCATAGGATTTTAATACCTTTTCCCATTTGTTTCTCAACTTCACTTTGAATTCTTTGAACTTTTCAAAGGATTCATATTTATACTTCATTAAATATACATATCCTAACCTTGAAAGGTCATATGTAAATGTAATAATATATAAATATCCACCCCTTGCCATTTCACTAAATGGACCACATACATCACTATGTATAAGTTCCAAAACTTCTTTGGCTCTTTCCTTTTGTCCAACAAAAGGTGACCTAGTCATTTTTTCTTGGATACAAGACCACAAATTGAAGTAGGTTCACCACCCAAATGATTAACGATCCCTTTTTTCTCCAATTTTGATATCCTATCTTCAGCAATATGACCTAGTCTAAGATGCAAAATTTGTTTTGACCTAGTAATTTTATCATGGCATTTATATTACTTATGTTAGGAGTTGTATTATTATTACCATTATCTAAATAATAAATATCATCAAGTACATAACCCATGCTAATGATTCTATTACAACAATAGATAATATAAACATCTTTCTTAAATAAGATTTCATAACCCATACTAGTCATTCTAGTTACAAAAATGATATTCTTATAGGCATTAGGAATGTACAAAACATCTTTTAATAATAATACATAATCAAAAAGATCAATGGTAGTCGATCCAATGGCTTTGGCCATAACACTTGCTCCATTTCTGAGCTTTAGGAGTACTTCCCCTTTTTCCAAGCTCCTACTACTTGTCATTTCCTACATAGAAGTATAGATATGAGAACTTGCACTACTATCAAGTATCTAAGCCTTTGATGAATCATGTGAAATATTGGAAATCAAATAATTAAAAGACATACCTTCAAAAGGCTTGCCCTTCCCTTTGTTCTTTTTATTGCCCTTCAAGGATTCTAAATACTTTAGGCAATTTCTTCTCCAAAGTCCATTTTGGTCACAATGGAAACATTTTCCATTACCATCCAAAGCTGCCTTTGTGGACTTGCCTTTGCTTACTCTACCACTTGGCTTGAGTTTAGAGTCTTTCTTTTTGCTTTTCTTCTTGGTAGTCTTACTACTAGAAGAAGTAACTAGAGCAACCTCCTTACCTTTACCTTTCATGGAATTTTGTGCTGTCACAAGACTATCATGTAATTCAGTAAGAGTACATTCCATCTTATTCATATGAAAATTTGTGATGAAATTAAAGAAGGAATAAGGTAGGGATTGACAGAGCAAATCCATTTGAAGGCTGGAATCTATGATGAAATCTAAATTCTCCAATTGCTTAATGACCCTAATCATCTTATGAACATGTGGCCCAACCTTCTCTCCTTTTTGTATCTTGGTTTGGAACAACTGCTTCGATGTCTCATATCTAGCAGTTCTACTTTCTTCTCCATATAGCTCACGCAAATGGATAAGAATGTCCCTATCCTTAATATAAATTTTATATTGCTTATGCAAATCATATGACATAGAAGCCAACATGATACATTTTGCTAAAACACTGTCCTATTTCCACCTTCTTAAGGTAACTTATTCCTCAAGAAAGGCCTCATCAGATAAGGGTCTAGGAACATCAAAATCAAGTACATAAGTAATCCTTTCGTAAGCAAGGACTAATTTAAGGTTACGATACCAGTCCACAAAATTAGATCCCATGAGTTTGCTATTAGTAAGTATGCTTGCAATGGGATAGGATTTGCTCATATTAATAAAATACTGTAGAAAATAAAAAGATTATTTGTGTTATGTAAATAGTAACTTTTATAATGATTTGGTCTTTAATTATAATGGTGCTCCCACTAACTTTGCAATTCCTACTCTTCCAAATAGGAAATGAAAATCCCATTGGGGTGGATTTCTAGTAGGAGATCGAATTCTTATAAGACTATCAAAAACTCTCAAATTCACATTGTCATTATCGAGAATTTGATATCTAATAAATGAAAAACACTTGTTCATCACAACTCTTTGTAAGGCTTAATCAACTTGGTTTCTAATGCTTCCGACCTTAGATACATATTGTCATTATTGGTCATACACATTAGTTAAGTCAAACCCATTGGACCAATAAGTAGAGAGAATTCAATATTGCAAGACTTAAGTACTCATTGCCATTATTGCCAAGCTATGCTTCTCATACTTGCAACATCACATGCTATCCAATAATTTTAAAAAAATTATTGTTCCAATGGAGAACATTAACTTAATATTTGATTTGGAATATTTTTGGGCTTTAATTTTAGGTATTATGTTGCACATTATTCATATTAGCATACATCACATGTAAAATATATGTCACATATATATCACTAAATGAACAATGTAAACATAAGTTTAATCATGAACAAGCTATGGGCTCAATTCCTAGCCACAAGGAATGAGTTAAAATTTAGGTTAATCAAATTACAAACATGAGATTACAACAATTGAATCTTCATGCTCCCATTAAGCATCATGATAGATTGAACCTCTTCTTGTTCTTATATCTCCACATCACCATATGTGCATTTGTATCCTTGGCATACCAAGGTGAAAATTGCAATAACAAAAGAGCTCAAAAGCCTCAATCAATTTAATTAAACCTTAAATAAGTAATTAATCTTTAATTACATTTCCATAAAAGAAAACATACATTATGATTTCCTAGTCCATGAACAACCATTCATGTCTTTCAAACAAATAATAAACATAAATATAACAATTGTAATTATCAAAATTTTATCGAATTTTGGAATATTTTCAAAACCACTTTGAATATTACATATTCAGGATTTTTATAACTTAAAATCATATTTAAAGTCATAAAATTTGTTTGATTGAAATTATAGTCCAAAACAATTTTAAAAATAAAAAAAGTTGGAAAAAAGAAACAGTGCAAATCACGACCTATTTTGTGGTTGCGATAATGGGCGCGATCATTTTTGCAGTTGCGACATGTGTTTCGCAGTCACGACTCAGTTATAACAAAAATAACGTTAAAGTTAGACTAAGTTAATCATAACACATTCATGGGAGTGACTCAATAATTGCAGTCACGACAAAGATTTTGTGGGCGCTAAAGCTAATTTGCAGTAACAGATTAGCGGGTATGAAATAGATGTAGCGGTTGCAATTCTTGGATCCGTCAACACAACATTTGTGCCGAAACTTTTTCCAACTCATTTTCAATCAACATAAAAACACCCATAGCAACATATACAATGGTTTTACATAGAAATTAGGTGGCTCTAATTCCAATATTGGGGACAAATTAAGTGGAAGTAACATAGTAGGTGAAATTTCAAACATTTTAAAATTTTACTTTTACCCAAATGGGAATAAACATTCATCTAATCATCTAATTAGTGTATAAAATGCAAAATAATGAAAAAAGATCAAGTGGTAATCAAATGACCTCGTAAGTCCTATTAACTTTAATTCTTTTTTCCTCTCAAAAGGCTCCCCAAATGTTAAGCCTCTAGATTGTCCATACCAAACTCTACCTCTAAGGCTCACTTTGATTTGCTTGGATGTTCTTAATTCTTTCTTCTCTCTTGGTAGTCCAATTGAATACAAGATCTTCTAACACAAATCTTTGGTGATTTGACTTCTTCTAATTGCTATGGATAGATCTATTCAATACAAAAAACTTTTGTTCTTTCACAAAGAATAAAGAACAAGAAATGAAGAACACTTCTTCTTTTTCTTTTTCTCTCAATACTTAGCTGTTAAGTTTCTATAGAAAAGATGTGCATAAAAGCATGCCAAATTAAACAACATCATTTCCTTTGTATAGCCAACAACTATGTTGATTATTAGGGGACATTAGATATTTAATTTGCTTTATGCTTTAGGGTTAAATAGAAAAGACCATATTATCCTTTATGGTTCTATAATTATTTCCATTAAATCTTAAATAGTTAAAAGACCATTTTGACCTTGGTAGACTTTCTCTAACCCCTAAACTCATCATATGGGCTTTAGGGCTACAGAAATTTTCCCCAAAATTTTCTCTCTCCATTTCACAAATGGGCTTGGGCTATTTAGGGTTTTGTCTAAAGCTCAAAATTAATACTTTTAACTCATCCATGGTTTTATTTAATTTAATCCTTGTCATTTATGTCATATATAAATTAAGATTTAATTAATAAGAAATTATTTTGGATTTAAACTTCAAGACATGTTAGGGTCTTTATAAATTTAATTATAAGTTCAATCTATTTGCCATTAATCAATTAATTAATCACTTTAATTAATTATTATGGTAAACCTTTTATTTTTGGGAGGTGAATAGTTTTGGGTGTGTGACTTTCTAGGTTCATATTTGATTAGCAATGGGATTGAGAAAATACTTTTCTCTACTAATATGAAATCCCTATTTCACCCTTAATCCTATAAGTCATGAGTGACGCTTAGCATGGCATATCATGATTGCCTAATTAGAATGAATGTAAGTGTTTAATTACTTATTTATTTCATATACCATTGATCATAATTAACGTACACTAAAATCCCTTCATTACGAAATCCCAATCTTAGCTAGGGTCTTGGATTTTTCAAATGTTGTGAAATTTTATTTATACTTGCAAGTACACGAATAATTGATTTTGTAAATAAGTGGTAACGAGATCGTTCCCACGGAGAGAGCTATAAAAAAAATTATAGAAAAACTTAATTAAATCATATTAATTTAATTCTAACCTAGTTCCAAATAATTTTTCAGATAATGATAAAGAAATATTAAATATAAGCATCAAAATAACACAATCAAAAGTGGTTGAACTTGTGAAATAAAATTCAGATAAAATATTACCAAGATTTCAGAATTCATCAATATTTAATTAATAATTTTATAATATATTGATTTTGATTTTCAGATGATAGTTTAGAAATCAATCTTTCTATCTTCTATTGATTTTATCACTAAGCTCAATTTTATTAAATTCTCAAATAGATTTTCCTTCACTTCAAAAGTATAATTTCTAAATATTATATGTATACAATTTAATGGAAAACAAATAATAAAAAAAATTACTTTTCTTTTAATAAAAATCAAGTATAGATAATTTTCCTAACAATAAAAATACATGATAGAATTGATGAAAGGATATTATCAAATGAAGCCAAAATCATAAGCATTAAATTGTAAAATATTTAGAATCAATACAAATAGAAATTAATAATCTAACATGGATTCATCATCCACCTTAGTAAAATTAAAACTTAGAAAGACATTATTAAAATAACAAAATAAGCAAAAGAACCCATTTTAAGAATTTGGATCCTTAATATTAAAATCTCAACTTCTTTCTTATTTTCTTAATTCTTCCCCTCTGAAGCTCTTCTTTTCTAAGCCATTTCCCTTCCATTTATAAGCATAAATGGCTAGATGAAGAGTTGATGATGAATGAAATGATTTTTCTTCCTTAACATGAAATGTGTGACTTTGAACTTTGAAATATTTGTTTTTCTAAGTTGAATTGCATATGGATATTTGGTGATGACTTGAATTTTTGCAATTTTTCTCTTCCTTAGTATCAAATATATGACTCTGATATTTGAATCCTTTATTTTTCTTAGTTGGCTTGCATAAGGATGGTTGGCAAGTTCTTTAGTCTCCATTACACACTTGAAGATGATATCCTTTGTCAAAAAGAGAAAATGGCTTAGTTGGTTTTGTTGAAAAATGATTTATTTCACAAGATTTATAATTAATATTATTATTTTTATTAGTATACATGCAAGTAAAAAAAAAAACTATAATTTCATTCAATTTTCAAGCTTTCACCGTTTTATTTCCTATTTAATATTAAATAAAAATATTTATTTAATAAATGAATAACAAAAAAAAAATTTTTAAGGGTTATTAATATGTATTAAATTATGCTTGTCAAATACCCCCAAACTTAGATTTTGCTAGTTCTCAAGAAAAAGACAAAACCTAAACTAGTCTACTTTCGTAAGAAATTACGATTGCATTTAGTATATGCAGTAAGCCTTTAAACCCTTAGGTGGCCCATAAAAGATGAATTGTAGTCTCGTAAGGGCTTCCAGTAGTGATACCCACAAACACTTGTAAAACTCTAAACTTTCAACTATTTATCTTAGAGAAGAATAAGAATTTCGCAGCTTTGCAATCAAACAAGAATTAAATTGAATCCATATCCATTCAAAAGCTAATTCATCTTGCAACAATCATACTCGAGTGAGTGTGTAAAATAGCCAATGTTAATGGTAAATGTGATATGCATGCTTCAAACATGTAAAATTCTCATAACCTTACAACAACAATCATTCAATTTCTAATAAAGAATTAAGTATCATAAGCTTCCCCATTGGTACAAATCTCCACTACTTTGAAGGCATCACATGATATCAAAAGGTCTTTAATATTGATTGTAATGGGGCTGAGGGGTATTGATGTGGCTAATGAAAAAGGATAAAAGATCACACAAGTTCTAAAGACTTCATAGAGTTAAATACATTATAATATTTTATAAGAGACACTTCTCAAAACCCATAGAAGAATATAAAATATAGCCAAATTATTATATTGGCCTTTACTTTATTCTAACCTCTACTTGTAATATCTAAGCTTTGATCTTCAGAGTTAGGATTTTTTTTATTTTACTTCTTTTTTTTAAATATTCATTACTCTACAAATTTGTCTTATTATTTCTATCCCAAACTTTTAAGAAATGTCTCTTGCTCATGAAATTTGTCTTTTTAGTTCTAATTCATCTTTAGAATAAGGGTAAAGATATAATCATGTTTAGACCAGGTGAGAGATGTGGTTACCAAAGAAAATAGTTAATCAATGTAGGCTCAAATTGGCTCACTAAAGGGATGTTCTCTTGGAATATCAATTGGGGAACTAGTTATTTGGCTTTATGGTGAAAATCTTAGTTCCTTAATCATTTCACAAGTGATGCTCGATCAATCGTTCACCTCAAAAGATCTCAAGGGAAAGTTGTAATATAAAATTCTTTCAAATCGAAATTAAAATGATCATCAAGGTAAAGGTATAAGAACACACCTATTCTAGCATACTTATCTTTCTATAGAAAAATCATGGCTATTATGAGAAAAGAGTTGAGTATAATCATTGTGAAAACAAATTAATCAAAGAATGTCATCAAAATTCAAGTCAATACTCATTGTCAGTTAAAGCCATGACATTAAAGTCTAACTCTTATCACAGTAATTGGAATTTTTGTTTTTGAATACTAGAAAAGAAAATCACAAAAAATACAGATGAGTATTAAGAGCACAAAAGTAACTCTTTACTCTGCCATATGAAGTTTTAGTGAATTAGACCTTAGAAACAATTGAGAAAATATAATTTTTTTTTTTAAAATAATAGTTTCTCCACCCCAAAATTTAGCTGAGACATTATCTCCAATGTCTACTATAGATAAATAAGGAGGATAGGACTTCGCTTGATCAGGTGTAACAAAAAATGCAATAAGAAAAACTATAAGTTACAACCAAAGATTCAAATCTAGTTTATGCTTCTTACTGTCCCTAGTCCTGGGGTACCAAACCACCTGCGCCATCAATAGATGAGGTTTGTGTACAAATTTTTGCAGTTAGTCAATCAATTGATCAATAGTTAAAGCAGAGACTAGGATGCGTCGATTTGCTGATGTCATAAAATCCTGTTCCACAGCGTGATCAAGAAAAGATAGTAAACTATTATTAAGTAATCCCAAGGCTTATGAAGAACAGTTAATTGGGTCTAAAATGCAATGGTGAAGATATCTTCAAATGTTTCTAAACTACTAGATAATAGGATAAAAACATCAACATTGAGATTCATATATGCCATTCATTCGTACATGCTTATGACTTTTAACTCATTACCTATGGTTCCACTGATGATGTGTTTATTTTGAGCCAAAGCCTTTAGAACTATTCCTAGGACTTTGCTACCTCCAATATATGCATAACTTGTGACACAACCCTTTAACCCTAAGCTACCTCCCCTAAACACCAAATCAAATTTTCGTTCAGCTCAAATCCTACCAAGTTCAGTAGTTGCTATCAAGTACTCTCTTTTCTTGCTAGAGTTTGGACTAAAAAAGACACAAATAGTTTTGAATTTGCATGTTGAGGATTCTGCCCATTTTTTTTTGGTTTATAGATTTCTTTAAGGTGTTATATGCATATTGAAAATAACGAATATACATATAAAGAAACTAGCAGAGTAAAAGAACAATTCAATGGGGTAAAATAACTGTTCAAAGAAAAAATACAAAAATAAAAAAACAAAAATAAAAACAAAAATAATCAATCCTATATGTACACTTATAGCAGACTCCCATTCTCTTAGCTCTCATCTTCTTTGAATAAAAACTTCTCCCCGTACTTGGCAAACATTTAATAAATGATTCATCAAACTCACCTGCCAGTTGTGCTTTGGCTTTTATAATCCAGTGAATTTCTTCAGGAAGATTCAGAAGTCTAAATGCCTTAATTCTTTCCAGTCTGCATTTGTTAATTTTCCTGAGTACATCATAGGAAGAGTTAGAAACTTGTTTATGAGCATAGCAAGAAATGCTTCTATATCTAGCTAAAAAGTTTGTATTATATGCTTACAAAACAAAGAAGAAATGTTAAATATAAACAAAAATTAGTCACACAAAGAAAAAGAAGAAAAAAAATGACATAAATGAATTGAATTGATCTTAATAAATAAGACCGCTCAAAAGTGCTTCTTCCACTGTTGTTAGTTCTAGTTCCAAAAATGGTTTTAATCTTTGTCCATTGACTTTAAATACATGATGTGGGTCAAACTTAGTACCCTAGTCCTTAAGACTAAGTATAGAGTAAGTAGGGTGTCGAACTCTGGGGAATTTGGAGAAATTTTATATTAACTAAGTAAATACTAAGATGGATAAGCAAACAAAATCAAAGAAGATGTTGATTTATTCTAACTAATCTAAAATACTAAAAATTATTTATTACTTTAATTAATAACAACAAACAATGAATATTAGAATTACAACTCAGAATTAATTTTGAACTATAAAAGTTAACAACATATAAATACATGCAATGATTGGAGAATATGACCAATAATTCTTAAAAGCAACTCTGATTGTCAATTAAGAGTATTTTAATTTAGAGTCTATAACCATTTTCATGTCATTATAGAGATAAACTAAAATCATTAAGTTTCATGCCAATTCTTTAACCCCTTGAAGTGGATTGCTTGTCTCCAAGTACTCTCCTAACCCTTGAGTAATTTTAATTGCATTTCCACCAAAATGCTTCAACTCTTATTATAAACAAAATGATTAACAAGTTATATATGGTGATCAAGCTACATAACACAATGTAAGATTCAATTGAAATTAAATCACTCATGAATATTAAGAATGTAGTTGATAAAATTAATTCATCATTGCAATTCTAATAAGTAGGAATTTAGCCAAAATACATAGTGTCAAAAACTAAATGACAACAAGAGAACATTTCAAGTATCAAGTAACTAATTCTAAGAAAAGGGAGAGGAAACTTTTTGATGAATTCTTCAATGCTCTTCAGGAAATTACTTGATATTGAGTAGCCTTCTTAAGTATCTTTCTTAAACTCTTGAAAATGTCTTTTCCTTAATACTTTAAAATAAAACTAAAATGACACTAAGTATTTCAAACAAAAACTAAAGTATTCTTCATTCAAAATCATAGTTAATTTCAAGTATTTATAGACTCCTAAGTGTCCCAAGTCATGCCTCTTATAAAGAGATGTAATTATGAAAAGGTATGTAGAAAAGGTGTGGTAACTACTAGGCACCAAATGTCACGAGTCGACACCATCTTTCTCTATCACTAGTCGACACTAATGGGCACAACTTGTGACAGTCTCAGCCCTTTCTCCCTTTGCTTTAGGTTGCCTCTTTGCTTACTTTATGGCCCCATCTCTACTCCTTGCACCCAATTCTCCTTAAAACCATAGTTTTAAACTTATGATGGCCTGTAAAACTTAAAAAACAAGATCAAACATACCAAATTCCAGAAATAATAAGTAAAAGCAACACATGTAACACACAAACTATGTAAATAAAGTCCTAAATATTTATACTATTTTGCATCACATCAATACATCACCACTTTTTAGATTTTCAATTTCAACTACTCCATGTGGAAATGTAGTGCGAACCAAAAATGGGCCTGACCATCGAGAGCACAACTTACTAGGAAATAGATGCAAATGAGAATTGTATAAAAGGACTTTTTGACTAGGAGTAAAAGACTCTCTCAAAATATTTTTATCATGGGAAATTTTCATTTTGTCCTTATACCATTTTGCACAATCATAAGCATCACTTCTAATTTCTTCTAACTCATTCAATTGAAGCATTCTTTGAGCACCAACTTTATCTAAAGAGAAATTTAACTATTTGATTGCCCAATATGCTCTATGTTTGAATTCAACTAGTAAGTGAAATGGTTTTCCATAAACAAGTCTGAAAGGGGACATTTCAATAGGGGTTTTAAATGTTGTACGATAAGCCCACAATATATCATGCAATTTTAAAGACCAATCTTTTCTAATGGGGTTAACTATTTTCTCAAGAATACGTTTGATTTCCTTATTTGAAATTTCAACTTAACCACTTGTTTATGGGTGATAAGGAGTAGCTACTTTATAAGTAATGCCATATTTCTTCATCAAATGCTCAAAATGCCTATTACAAAAGTGTTTTCCTCCATCATTAATGATTGGTCTGGGTGTACCAAATCTAGAAAATATGTGTTCTTTCAAAAATTTCACCACAACCCTATGATCATTTGTTCTACATGCACTTGCCTCTACCCATTTAGATATATAATCAACAATAATAAGGATGTACAAATTACCAAATGAATTAGGAAAAGGTCCCATAAAATCAATACCCCAAACATCAAATAATTCAACCACAAGAATTAGATTTAAAGGCATCATATTTCTATAAGAAATGCTTCTTAATTTTTGGCATTGACTGTAAGAATTACAATATACATGGGTGTCTCTAAACAATGTAGGCTAATAAAATTTGCATTGCAAGATTTTTGCAGCAGTTCTTTTTGCACTAAAGTTGCCTACACAAGCATGGTCATGATAAAAAGAGATAATTTTTCTTTGTTCACTTTCAGGTACACATTTCCTAATCATTTGATTTGGACAATACTTAAACAAGTATGGATCATCTTAAAAAAATTTCTTTACCTCAGCTAAAAATTTTATTTTATCTTGGTTACTCCAATGGCTTGGCATATGACTAGTAACAAGATAATTTACATTATTAGCAAACCAAGGTAACTGTGATATGGACATGAGTTGTTCATCAGGAAAAGTCTCTTTGATGGGAAAATCTTTATCAATAGATCTCACTATCAGTCTAGACAAATAATCAACCATAACATTTTCAAAACCTTCTTGTCACAAATTATAAGGTCAAACTCTTGTATTAATAAAATCCATCAAATTAAGTGACATTTGGCATCTTTTTTTGACAAAAGGTATTTCAATGCAGCATGATCAGTATAGATGAAGACTTTGGATCCAACAAGATAAGATCTAAATTTGTCCAAGGCAAGCACTATAGCAAGCAACTCCTTCTCAGTGGTTGAATAATTGAGTTGTGCATCAGTAAGAGTTTTACTTGCATAATAGATCATGATGGGTAGCTTATTGACTCGTTAGCCTAAAACAACACCAAGGGCATAATCAGAGGCATCACACATGATTTTAAAAGGAATACTCCAATTAGGTGGTCTAATGATAGGTGTAGATGTCAATAAGATTTTAAGCTTTTCAAAGGCTTGAGGGCATTTATTATCAAAGATAAAAGGTGTATTTTTTGCAAGTAAGATACAAGGGACGAGAGATTTTACTAAAATCTTTGATGAATCTCCAGTAGAAACAAGCATGACCTATAAAGGATCAAATTTCTTTTACAGTGCAAGGTGGAGGAAGGCTAGAGATTAAGTCTATCTTTGCTTTATCTATCTCAATTCCTTATTGTGACACTACATAACCTAAAATAATTCCCTTTTTAACCATAAAATGACATTTCTCTCAATTTAACACAAGATTTTTCTCTTTACATCTAATCAAAACCAAGGTCAAGTGATGCAAACATTCATCAAAGCTAGAACCAAAGATAGAAAAATCCTCTATGAATATCTCAAGAAAATCCTCAACCATATCAGAAAAAATACTTATCATGCATCGCTGAAATATAGCAGTTGCATTGCATAACCTAAAAGGCATGCGTCGATAAGCAAAGGTCCTAAAAGAACAAGTGAAAGTGGTTTTCTCTTGATCCTCAAGTGCAATTAGAATTTGGTTATATCCAGAGTAACCATCAAGGAAACAATAGTATGCATGACTAGATAATCTCTCAAGCGTTTAATCAATGAAATGAAGTGGGAAATGATCTTTCCTTGTGATAACATTCAACTTCCTGTAATCAATACAAACATGCTATTCAATTTGGATTCAAGTGGGAATTAGTTCATTTTCATCATTTTTCACTACTGTTATGCCATATTTCTTTAGAACTACCTACACAAGACTCACCCATGAACTATCAAAAATAGGATAAATGACACCTACATCTAAAAGTTTTATCACCTCAGCTCTAACAACATCTTTCATATTGGGATTTAGTCCTCTTTGGAATTCATGGCTAGGTTTAGCATTATCTTCTAAGTGAATTCTATGCATGCAAATTAAAGGACTAATACCCTTAATATATGAAATTGTCCACCTTATTGCTTCTTTATGATCTTTCAAAACATTAATCAGCTTGTTTTCTTCTTCAACCTCTAAATCAGATACTATGATAATGGGCAAAGTTTCTGATGGTTCTAAAAATGAATATTTCGGTGACTCATGCAATGGTTTCAAGTCTAACTTTTGTGATTCAGGAATTGACTCTTTAGATTTTGTGGGTTTTTGGCTTTCCATTGGTTTGTATCCATTAGTGGAATAGATTCTAATAAAGAATTCACCTTATTAATTGAATTTTCAACATATCATTTCACACCAAATTGAGTTAAACATTTCTCAAATGGATCATTTTTATTCATTTCCAAAAAAAAAAATCATTGATTACACTCCCAATCATATTAACTTCACACAAATCATTATTGTCAACTAGTTGACAAGCGACATTAAACACATTAAGTTTAACAATCATATTCCCAAATGACAATTTCAAAACACCACTTTGACAATTAATAATTGCATTGGATGTGGCAAAAAATGGTCTTCCTAAGATGATAGGACTTTGATCCTTTAAGTTTTCAATAGGTTGAGTATCAAGAATAATGAAATCCACTGAAAAGTAAAACTTATCAACTTTGACCAAAACATCTTCTATGAAACTTCTAGGAATTTGGACAGACCTATCAGCTAATTGGAGTATCACAGTTGTGGGTTTCAACTCTCTTAACCTAAGTTCCTAATAAATAGAATATGGCAACAAATTCACACTTGCTCCTAAATCAAGTAAAGCTTGGTTGATTTCATGATTACCAATAGTACAAGAAATTATCGGACAACTGGGATCCTTATACTTAATAGGAGTTTTATGTTGGAGTATAGAACTCATATATTCAATCAAGAATGCCTTTTTAGGAACATTTGTTTCTCTTTTTACTGTACATAGATTTTTTAAAATTTTGGCATAAGCAGATACTTGTTTGATAGCATCAAGAAGAGGGATGTTAATGCTAACTTGTTTAAATACCTCTATAATATCACTATATTAGGTACCTTTCTCTTTTAAGACAAGTCTTTGTGGGTAAGGGGCTTTTGGAACATAAAGTAATGATTGATTGTCTTTTTTATTTGAATCTTTGGATGATGAAATTTCAAGATGACTCTTTTGACTCTACGTATAATTAGGTTTGACTATGCCTTTTCTAGACCTAAAAGTAGTTATGGATTTAACTTCTTCATTAGAACTTGATGAACCCACCTCATATTGACCTTTTGGATTTGGAATAGGTTGACTAGGAAATTTTCCTTTTTCCCTTTCAGCTATAGCAGTTGCAAGTTGGCCCAATTGTGTTTCAAGTTTTTGAATGGATTCCAAATTTGATTACAAAACTTGTTAGGTTGATTGTATGAACTATTGTAAAGTATCCTCTAAAGAATGTTTCTTTTGTTATAGGGCAGAGAATTGAGAAACATTTTGAGAATACTGTGGATTGGAATGACCAATGTGCTAATTGGACATATTATATTAATGACGTTGATTCATTAGAGGCTGGTTCTGTCTCCATGAAAAATTAGGATGATTTTTCCAATTTGGATCATATGTGGGGTATATGGACTATCAGATGATTTTCCATAAGAATGGGATGCATTTTCTTGTTTAGAGAATGCTTTCTGGTAGTTTGGCATTGAAGGACAAAATTGAATAATATGAGATGTACTAGAACATAAGGCACACAACTCACTCCTAGTGTTTGTTTGAGGATTCATGGATTGACTTAAGACTAAGGCTTCCACTTTCCTGGATAAACTAGCTAGAGTAGTTTTCAAATCACTTTCATCTCTCTCTCTCTTATCTAATAAATGCCTCCTCTCTTGGTTACATGATTGGGTTTGGCTTTAGGATCTAAACAATTTCATTGCTGAGAATTTACAGCTAATATTTCAAGTGAATCCCAAGCTTGACTTGCTTGCAGATGCAAAAATTTTCCACCATGTATGGATTAAATCATTTGATGAATTAATGGAATTAAACCATCATAAAAATATTTCACCAATTTCCAAATTTCAAAACCATGATGGGGACATTTTAATATCAAATCATTAAACCTTTCCCAATACTCATAAAATTCTTATCCCTTTTTTTTTGGTAGAATTCAGAAATTTCTCTCCTAAGACTATCAATTTTGGACATGGGAAAGCATTTTGACAAAAATTTATTAGCTAGTTGATCCCAACTAGTAATTGTTCTTGCTTGAAGGGAATTTAACCAGGCTTTTGCTTTATCTTTTAGTGAAAATGGAAATAGTCTAAGCCAAACTGAATTATCAGAAAAATTTTGGAAGTGAAATGTGGAACAAATATCTAAGAATTCTTTAATGTGCATGTATGGGTCTTCTCTTTCTAAACCATAAAAAGATGGTAGCAATTGAATTATGGATGATTTGAGCTCAAAATGAGTTGTATTATTTTCAGATAAAACTATGTAAGAGGGAGAATTGACAATGACAGGAGAAAAATGTTCTATAAGAGTTTTTTCTCTTTCAACAAGAACATTATTATTTCTTGGATTTTTCATATTTTCATGATTTATTTCATCTTCGGACATTTTTTATTGATCATTCAATTTTAATGTCACTTAAAGATAATTCTTTTTTAACCAAATGATACTTTGAATCACGTTCCCAATCTAGTATAAACTAATAAAATAAAATAAACTTATTTTACTACCAACTATTAAATGAAACAAAAGAAAATAAAACTAACATAATAATAATAATATTATTATTATGAATAAAAGAAAAAATAATGAGAATGTAGCAAAAATAAAATAAAATAAAATTTCTCTTTCAAAGTTTATAAAAATGAAAAATATGCAACTAATAAAGCTCCTAAAAAAAATTTGGGGGTCACAATGGACCACTTAAGTCCTAGTTTCCTGAGGCAAATGAGTAATTGCCCTTTTTGACAGAGTTTATTAAGTTATATATTTAATCATATTTATAAACCACAAAAAAAAAGGACAAAATAAACAATGTGAATTAACTTTAAATAAAATAAAATAAAATTCAAATAATTCAACGTAACATAAAAAAAATTAATTCTAATTTTTTTTTGTTTTTAAACAATAAAGATGCTAAAAATATTTTTTTAAAAAAATAATTAAAAAGAATATATATACATACACACACACACCA
The DNA here is from genome assembly GCA_947687605.1 of Reutealis trisperma. NCBI lineage: Eukaryota > Viridiplantae > Streptophyta > Magnoliopsida > Malpighiales > Euphorbiaceae > Reutealis > Reutealis trisperma. Next base: position 57,498 of record CANTUT010000661.1, on the reverse strand, counting down.
AAAGTTAGAGAAAAAAATTGAAAATTAAAACAACTTTTTGCTGAAAAAATTTAATTATACATAGTAACTACTTAACCATGCAAAAAAAAAAAAAAAAAAAAAAAAAGAGACTATGCAAAACACGTGAATACTAATTGAGTTGCTACAATAATCTAACTAAAATTTTCAACACTATTCCAACTCAACTCAATACTATTGAAATTGAAAACAAAAATTCAAATATGCAAAAATTAACAAGAAAATTATTACAATAAAAATTAATATTATTTTATGACTAAACAGATAAAAAATAACGAAATAATAAAATAAAATAAAATAAAATAAAAATTCACAATAAGTGAGATTTAACTAGTAGAAAAATTAAACCAACTTGGATCTAATGAGCTTTCTTCTTTCTTTTTAATGCATCTCTGGCAATGACGCTAAAAACTTACTGTGAAATTTTATTTATACTCACAAGTGTACGAATCACTGATTTTATAGATAATTGGTAGCGAGATCGTTTTCATGGAGAGAGTTATAAAAAGAATTGTTAAAAAACTTAATTAAACTACATTAATTTAATTCTAATATAGTTTCAAATAATTTTTCAGATAATGATAAAGAAATATAAAATAGAAGCATCAAACTAACACAATTAAAAGTGGTTGAACTTGTGAAATAAAATTCAGATAAAATATTACTAAGATTTCAAAATTTACCAATGTTTAATTAATAATTTTTATAATATATTGATTCTAATTTTTATATGATAATTTAGAAATCGATCTTTCTATCTTCTATTAATTTTATCACTAAGCTCAATTTTATTAAATTCTCAAATAGATTTTCCTTCACTTCAAAAGTATAATTTCTAAGCATTATATGTATACAATTTAATGGAAAACACATAATCAAAGAAAATTAATTTTCTTTCAATAAAAAACCAATTATAGATAATTTTCCTAACAATTAAAAATACATGATAAAATTGATGAAAGGATACTATCAAATGAAGCCAAAATCATAAATATTTGTGAGGCCTCACTTGAGCACCGGCCTAGACTGCTAGAGGGAACCGGGATGCTCATTCGGGTTTAGACTCACTATAGAACCCTTGGGTTCGGATTTGGTTGATTTTAAAAATGATTTTTGGGAGTTGCCACCTTAATTTTATTTAGTTGGGGAAATATTAAGGAAAAAACCCAAATTGACTCCAATTTATTAATTAATTTGTCAAAGAATAAAAATCACTAGCTTTTGAACCAGGTTGAGTTTGGGGATTAGGTTTTTGGTTTTAAATAATCTAAATTTAGCTCTTAAGTTTAATTTGACTTGAAAATTGATTTCATGAATGACATTAATAATTGCAAATAAAATGTATGAATATGGCATAAGATGGATGCATAAAAATTAATGAAACAATAAACATTTACAAATAAAGGAGAGTATTTCCTCTAATCTTTAGAGATTTAGGAGAACCACATGATCACTCCTTAATCACATTGATAGAAAAATGGGATGCCTTCTCTAACCCTTATGGGATTCTAGGAAGACCACAAATTCCCTTACAAAATGTTGTAAAAAGATAATTAATTTAAGAAAAATAAGCTTAATTTAAAAGAAAATTGGATTTGAGATTTGGACTTAAATTCCAAACGTGCCTACGTACCCTGTTTGAATAGAGATCAAAACCCACGTAGTTCATTCCATGATTAAATGGAGGGGTTTAAAAAAATGATTTTTTGGGTTTGGAGAATGAATTTGATTAAAATACCTTGAATTTTGATGGATGAGATGGAAAAAGTGTTTTGCCGGACCGAAATTCTGTTTTATCAGACTGGACAAATGAGTTGATTGATGATCAAAGAAGATGATGGATGAGTAAATTAATTAATTAAAATAATTAATTAATTAATTAAAATAGTGAATGAGTTGAAAAAAGGCTTTTGATTTAATTTAAAAAAGAGTAATTAATTAATTAAACTGATTAATTAATTAATTAAAATAAGGGATGAGTTTAAAAAAAGAGATTTTTGATTTAATTAAAAAAATAATTAATTAATTAAAAATATTAATTAATTAATTAGCTTGTAAGTAAAAAAAAGATTTTTTTAGTTAATTAAAAAGATTAATTAACTTGACTTTGGGTGAGAAAATTAATTAATTAAAATGATTAATTAATTAATTGGAGAATGGATGGAGGGAGAAGAAGAAAGAAGGTTGATAGATAGCTATTAATATCACCATTGGTGTGTGGAAATGAGGAAATGAGGGAGCCTATTTATAGGCAAATGGGCTTGAGGGTAGCTTAGGTAATGAAAATGTAAAAAGACCATGAGGGGTAGGGCTAAAAAGGGCTAAAAAAACGTTGAAGGGAGGTATTTTGGGAAGTGCACAGCCCACGCCGCCGGGCAGCTGGTGGCGCTGGCGTCGATATGGGCAGCTCCCCGCCGGCGGGGGCAACGGTGCCGCCCAAGCCGGTGCCGGCACTGCCAGCGCCTTGGTAGGCGCGCCAACTTAAATTTTGCTTCTTTTGCTCGGCCAAATTTTTGAACTTCCGGATTAGTTTTCAGGAGTTCTAGGGCTCAGAAAAATAATCGGTCAGTTTTGATAGGTTCAAAATTAATTTTAGAACATTTAGGCAGTCAGTTTAGCAGAGAATCCGATCAGTCTTGGAAGAATACTGTCTGGTACAAAAGGTCCGATCAGGATAGAAGAAGGCGTCTGATTACGTCAAAAATATCTCGATCAGTATTGGTGAATTCAGAATTAATTTTGGAGGTGTAGAAATGAGGGTTCACAGTTGCCATGTCACAACCCGACTTAGGAAGCTATGACGATCCTAGGACACGGGAAGACATAAGGTCACCCACACCCGTAGAATCCTTAGCTTATGTAAAATTACTGATCAAATACCCATATCTTATTCAATTAAATAAAAAATTATAAAATTTGCGGAATAGGCCCATAAACTTCTTACATCTTAAAAACAGTTCTTATAAACCAAAGTAAAAGGAACATTTGAAGATAATTCAACAAAATAAAAGTCCAAATAATCCCAAACTTAAAACCACAAAACATCAATTTCCAATCGATTCTCAAGTACTTCGCTTATTACCCCCGGAGCGCTAAACCGAAGTTCACCAATACAAATGAATAAAGCGAACTCTATTATCTTCTAGGCAAAGCAACCACTCAAGTGGAGGAATAGGCTTGAGTTAGTTACCTTGATCAATCTTGCCATCCTGAAATACATAAACATAGAAAAGGGTGAGTAAAAGACTCAGTGAGAGTAGATGCACACATAGGGTATGTAAGAAAATAAACATAGGCTCAATAACATAACTTGGTTGTAAAGATGAGGAATAAACAATAGGGTAGCAGAAACAACTTATAACTTATCTTAACTTAGGAGAAGGGGCTATTGCCTTCTCCACTCAACTTATAGCATAAGACTGATTAGGCCCTATGGCTAGCAATATTGAACCCCTACTAACCGAGGTCTGGATACTTTACCCTATCTATGGGCATACCTTGTGCACAAGTCCAATGTTCACCCCACATTGAGAAGGGGTGTTTCTGCAGGCTTGGAAAAGTAAACAATAACATGTACATAGCAAGAGTTTAACTTATATTAGGACTCTTATGAAAGAGTCCTACTTAGCTTGAAAGACTCGGTTTAAGGTTCACAACGTGATTACATGTCATAATATAGCTTAATGTGAGTTTTGGGTTCAAACAATCAACTTAAGAAAGAGTCCTACTTAAGGTGGGATTCTTAAGCAAACATAGCTTATGAAATCTTAGTCAATCAATGGATGTGCAATCATGAAGGAAATCATTCAATCTCAAAGAAACCATTTCATATTTACAAAGAAATAAGAGTGTGCATTACAACTCACCTTAAACTCCTGTGCTCCTAGTTAACTGAGCTAAGTGGACCGCAGGGCTTGAACCTCTTTAACCTTTATAGCATAAATCAAATAGTTCTTATTTAATTCATATAGTCAATAATTTATCATTTTTATGCATATTCTTACTTAACTTACGTGGTTGACTTGAACTAGGACTCCTAGTCCCACTATGAATATTTGATCAAACAAAGTCAACTTTTAATATTTTTCCTTATTTTGACTTTTAATCTTGACGATTTAATGTCTTAATATTATTTTAATATGTTTTAATTCATCTTAGGTCATGGTCAAACTTTTGACTTTGACTTCTTAAGGTCAACCCTATACTAAAGGTACACCCTAATGAAAGTCTTAATATTTGACTTCTTCATGCTAATTGACTTCATAAATTTTGAATTTATTTATTTAATTATATAATTATGTCCTTAATTCGATGTTTATTTTTAATTTATTTAGAAACTCAATTCTTAGGTCTAGAGTTCACCTCTTAAAAGATTTTAACTTGCCCATCCTTCAATTGCTTGTGTTCTTGTTATCAATTTCAAATTTTATTGCTTAATTATTTAATTAATTTATTTAATTACATAATTTTAATTAAAACTAGACTTAATTAACTTAAATTGGAAAGCTCCCAAATTTAAATTGTTCATAGATGTTTAAGAATATTTTTAAAATTCCATTTTGGATTTATCAATAATTCGAACTCAGATTTTACTTCCAACAATTTTTATGTTCAATTGGTTCTAAACTCAACCAAAATCTAGTAAAAAAAATTATAGAATTTGGGAATTAATTTCCCCTTCTAGGCTGAATAGTTCCTGCATAAATTTTATTTTTTTTTATTTTTCATGTTCTTCACCATCAACCATACTTTTGTTTGCAATCAATTCCCTTTTTCATTCCTAGGCACAATACTTTTCTTAACTCAACAAATACCTATCCTATTCTACCAATTAATTCAATCCAACACCACATTTCCATGATTTATAAACATTCTTAATTGCTGTAAAAAAAATAAAAATTTAAATTAAGAAAAATAATCCTTCTCACCTTAATTCACAAGGATAATTTCACTCCCCTTCTACTAGCCTTAGCCAACCCTTCCAAGATTGAACAACAAAAATTTTAAATTAATTTTTTTTACAATAGATATAGAAATAATTAGCCCATAAGAATTAATAAGATTTAATGTAGAGGAATTTTACCTTGTAAAAATGTTGCTTCTTTATTGTTGATTCTTGAATTGATTGAGAGAAAAGGAAGAAGAAGAAGTTTGTTTTGTTTTTTGTTTTTTTTTCCTTGGTGAAAGAGAATGGCATGAACAGCATTTGAAGAGGGAGGCAGCTGCTGTCACTTTAAATTCTAGGGTTTTTTTTTTATTAATTTTAAAAAATAAAATACCGATTTTTAGGTTTCGATGCAATTTTCTTATGCTTCTGTTAAGAATTTGGAAAAATGTTCAACTGGACTTTGATTCCAAATATTCTTAACTTTCATTTGGTATATTTATTTATGACTTTGGTCAAATGACCAAAATACCCCTGAACAGTGGTAGCTGCTAGGGTTATTTTTGGTATTTTCGGGATAACTTTTCCATTTCTTATTCTTTTTTCATTCAAATGAAAAGCATTGCATTTTATGTAATATTTGGGATTTATTTTTAGTATTTTCTTGATTTTTAACTCAAATACCCCTGGTCCACTGTCTTAGGGTCAAAATGACCAAAATACCCGTATAGTTGAAATATCCCCTATTACTATCCTAACTTATTCCTTACATTATTAAACATCATAAACATATTTTGAACATAAAATAAGTCACATTATACTATAATTAATGCACATTAGATCTTAAAATTGCTATCTTTAAGTAGGGTGTTACATTCTTCCCTCCTTATAAACAAATTCATCCTCAAATTTTAACGGGGACTTACCAGTAGATTAACCAAATAAATAGGGATATCGTTGACGCATAACATCCTCACTTTCCCATGTGCACTCTTCTACGTCATGATTTTGCCATCTGACTTTCACCATGGTTAACTCTTTATTCTTTAGCTTCTTTACTTGTCGGTCCATGATCTCCGTTGGCATTTCCTCATAAGACAAGTCACTATCTAGTACCACATCTTGATACTTTAGCTCATGTGAAGGGCTAGACACATATTTTCTAAGCATCGAGACATGGAATACTGGATGGACATGGTCTATAGCTGGCGGCAATGGTAGTCGATATGAGACTTCACCCACTCGATCCAAAATTTCAAAAGGCCCTATGTATCTAGGTGACAACTTGCCTTTCTTGCCAAACCTCATAATTCCTTTCATAGTTGAAACTTTCAAGAACACATGATCACCAATTGCAAACTGTACATCTTTCCTCTTAGGGTCGGCATAGCTCTTTTGTGGCACCTTTTCGGCCGTATCCCTTAACAAGTCAGGCATCTCTACATGCTTATCTCCCACTTCATTCCAGCATATTGGCAACCGACATTTTCGACCATATAATACCTCATACGGTGCCATGCCAATTGAGGAGTGATAACTATTATTGTAGGCAAACTCTATCAATGGCAAGTGCTTGTCCCAACTTCCACCAAAGTCCATGACACACATCCTTAACATATCTTCAAGTGTCTGGATAGTCCTTTCAGATTGTCCATCAGTCTGGGGATGAAATGCAGTGCTGAAACCCAACCTTATGCCCATTGCTTCCTGTAACTATTGCCAGAATCTCGATGTGAATTGAGGACCTCTATATGATATTATGGATATAGGCACCCTATGCAGTCTTATAATTTCCTCAATATAATGCCGTGCATATTGTGCCACTGTATAAGTGGTTCCAAGAAATGTGCAGACTTGGTGAGACGGTCTACTATCACCCATATGGAATCACAGCCCTTCTGAGTTCTTGGCAAGCCTACTACAAAATCCATTGTAATTCGCTCCCATTTCCATTTTAGTAATTGGATCTCTTGAAGTAAACCAAATGGCTTTTGATGTTCTGCCTTAACTTGCTGGCAAGTCAAGCATGAAGCTACGTATTCAGCTACATCCTTCTTAAGTCCCGGCCACTAATAAATCATCTTAATATCTTGATACATCTTGGTTGCTCCTGCGTGCATATTGTATAGTGCCAAATGAGCTTCACTCATTATCTTATCTCTTAACCCATCTATATTTGGGACACAATACCTTACTCCATGCTTGAGCATACCATCTCGAATCACAAACTCCTGATTCTCCCCCTTTTCCACTTGTTTTATAAGCTTTACTAAGTAAGGGTCCTTTCTTTGTGACTCCTTAATCTCATCTATTAGCCTAGGCTTCACTTCGAAGTATGCCACTAGACCACTTTTACCCTCATTCTCCAATCTCAGGCCTTGATCAAGAAGTTCTTTCAACTCCCTCACCAAAGGTCTCTTATTTGCTGCTATATGAGCCAAACTCCCCATAGACTTACGGCTTAATGCATCAGCTACTACATTTGCTTTACCTAGATGGTATAGAATTTGACAATCATAATCTTTAAGTAATTCAACCCATCTCCTCTGCCTAAGATTTAGATCTCTTTGCTTTAGGATATACTGAAGACTCTTATAGTCTGTATAAATCTCACACTTCTCTCCATATAAATAGTGTCTCCAGATTTTCAAGGCAAATATCACTGCAGCCATCTCCAAATCATGGGTCGGATAATTTAGCTTATGTTTCTTAAGTTGTCTTGACGCATAGGCTATAACTTTACCATTTTGCATCAAAACACATCCCAACCCAATGCTTGAGGCATCACAATACACTACAAAATTTCCAGCTCCTTCAGGTAATGCCAACACTGGGGCCGTGATAAGGCACTCCTTAAGCTTCTAGAAACTCTTCTCACACTCATCACTCCATTGGAACTTCACTTGTTTCCTTGTCAACTTCGTCAATGGTGCTACAATCCTTGAGAAATCCTTAACGAATCTCCTATAATAGCCTGCCATACCTAAGAAACTCCTTATTTCTATGATCGTAGTAGGTCTTATCCAATCAGCTACAGCTTCTATCTTTTTGGGATCTACTTTAACTTCTTTTTTTCCTACCATATGCCCTAAAATTTACATGCTCTAGCCAGAATTCACACTTTGATAGTTTAGCATAGAGTTAGTGTTCTCTTAATATTTGCAACACTTGCCTTAAATGCTCTTCTTGCTCCTCCTTCGACTTAGAGTATATCAAGATATCATCAATGAACACTATTACAAACTTGTCAAGGAATGGCTTGAAAACTCTATTCATGATATCTATAAAAGTAGCTAGTGCGTTTGTAAGGCCAAATGGTAACACCATAAACTCATAGTGGCCATACAGCATCCTAAATGCTATCTTGATTATATCTTCTCCCTTGATCCTCAACTAATGATACCCTAACCTTAAATCTATCTTTGAGAAATGGCTAGCTCCTTGCAATTGATCAAATAAGTCATCAATTCGAGGCATGGATACTTGTTTTTAACAGTCACTTTGTTCAACTAGCGATAATCAATATATAATCTCATTGACCCATCTTTCTTCTTAACGAACAACACCGGTGCACCTTAAGGTGAACTACTTAGTCTTATGAAACCTTTATCCAACAGGTCTTGCAACTGCACCTTTAGCTCCTTCAGCTTTGTTAGTGCCATTCAGTAGGGTGGAATAGAGATTGGTTGCGTGCTAGGCAACTGTTCAATAGTGAACTCAATCTTTCTCTCTAGAGGCAATCTAGGTAAATCTTCAGGAAACACAGCCGAGTAGTCCCTTACTACAGGAATCTCATTAATTCCATTACCACCTTCCTTACTCATATCTACTACATGTGCTAAACAGGCCTTACATCCCTTCCTTATTAACCTTTTTGCACCAATCGTTGATATTAAGTTCATAGGAATCATCTCCTTACAACCATAATATGTAAACTTATCTCCCTTTTCATCTACAAACTTTAACTCCTTTCTCTTACAGTCTATTTTGGCATTGTGCCTTGATAGCCAATCTATACCTAATATCACGTCTATCTCCAATACCTCTAACACTCGTAAGTCTACAGATAATAACCTACCATCAATCTCAACCAAACAACTCCTATAGATTTTATTCACAATTACAGATTCACCTAAAGGGGTAGATATTTCTAAGGGTTCATGCATGATTTCACAGTCAATTCCCAATTTCCTAGCAAAGTGCGGTGAAACAAAGGAGTGCGTGGCACCGGTATCAAACAAACACTCAGCATTCACAAACTAAATAGGAATGGTACCTGTCACTGCAGTATTTGAATTGTGATCAGCTTGTTGATCAAGGGCATAGACTCTGCCCTTACCTCTCCCATCTCTAACAAGTGCATTCTCTTGTGCCACTCCTTTTCCTCTTCCAGCAGGTAGTCTGTTATCCATTCTGCCTCCTTGTATAGTCTATTGAGAGGCGATTGGAGCAGTGTTGGTCCTATTCAATTGTGGACAATTCTTGATAAAATGTCCCATTTGCCCGCAATGGATGCAAGCTCCAGTGGTCCTTCTACATGCACCCAAATGGTGCTTCCCACATGTCTTACATATAGGATACGAGTTTGTCTTCTGTCCAGTTGGTGTTGATGCCATAGAAACACAAACTGCAGGGCCCCTGCCTTGATTTCCTCTTTTAGACTGTTGAGAAAAACTGGTTGCTGCTTGTTGTTCCTGGCCTCCCTTGGAATAGTTGTTAACCTTGTAATTGCTGCTTTGGCCCTTATTCTTGTTCTTGTTTCTATTATCCCTTTCAACTCTCTCAGCTCTTTCTGCCTTATACCTAGCTTCCATTAGCTTAGCCTTGTTAATTACTTTGTTCATAGTAGTGAAGTCTGTAGCAATGAGAGCATTATATAAGGGTGTGATCAACCCTTGCCTAAATCGTTCAACTTGGCTTTTCTCAGTTGGCACAATGTGTTTGGCATATTTACTTAATCGGTTGAACTACTTAACATACTCCACTACACTCATGCCAGGGCGTTGCTTAAGTTGTTCAAACTGTAAAGCTCGATTCTGCCCCTCCCCCTCAGCCAAATACTCATCTATGAGTTCCTGCTTAAATTCTGCCCATGTCATGAGAACCTTCCATTCGAGGTTCAATCTTTAGCTTGTACCATAGCCAAGCATCCTTCTTGAGCTGTAATCTAACTAGCTCATGGCCCTAGCATCAGAACAAGGTAGCCTTTTAACCAGCTTGTCCACTTCATCCAAAAAGTCTTGGGGATCTTCACCTTCCTCCCCATTAAAAGTGGGTAGCTTCAATCTCTTGAAATCCCGGATGCTAACCCCTTCATCATCCCAAATTCTCCGTTGCCCTCCCTGACCAACTGGAGGTGGTGGTGGTACTTGCATGACCTTTGGTTGTTGTTGTGGCTGTTGTGGCTGAGATTGTTGAGCTCTTACTTCCTGTAGTTGGCGACGCAATTCTTGAATCTCTTGCCTCATAGCTTGCACTTCCTCACTAGAGGCTTGCTCGCTAATTAGAACCCTCTGTCTTACTTGTGGGGGTCCTTGTGATCCTGTCTGAGCCACACTTTCACCATTCGGCTGAGCCCTAGCAGCTCGTGCAGCAGCTCCCATAGCAACTCTAATTCTATTCTGTGCAATGTTAGCGGCAGCACATACGTTATCATGCTTCCTCTTAGGTGCCATCTATAGTTATCATAAACTAGTTCAAGGTCAATATGTCATAATGTCTTAACTTATTCTAATGCTAGCATACATATATGTCAAATCATACTATAATCATATACATAGACTTATCATTCACATACTTGTGCTTATTATTATTGTCAATAGCATGCTTTTATTCCATAATTTCTATAAACCAATGAATCAATCCAATAAAGAAAACTCTTAATGAAAGAATCAACAATAATAAATGAATCAACGTCCTACTCTAGCATGCCATATCATAGTCAACTATTTTATCAATTAAATAAAGACTAAATAATATCATAACCAATAATGGAATTGCTCCTATGGTGCTCTAGGTGCACGTGGTCTAGCTCTATCAGTAGAGTATGTAGTTCGCTCGGGTGAATAGCATACAGGAGCGCATGCAAAAGTGGGGCAGAACACTCGTCCTCGTCCACATCCTCCACATCTCGAATTTCCATATGAAAGCTGCCTAGAGGCCTGTGAGACTCTTATATCAGGAGTAGGTTGTCTTGAGATGTGAGTAATCCCAATTCCAACATTCTCTAGATCTTGTCTTAGCTGCTCTATCTCCAATTGGACTCCCATGCTTTGATGCACTAACTCAAGATTTTGTGTCTTGAGCATCTTTACCTCTTCTCGCAAGGCAAGCACTTCTCCTTTACACAGCTCGAACTCTCTAGTCAATACCTCCCATGGATCCTCAGGGTCAGGTTGTAACTCAACAGGTATCTCCTCCTCTGGGTCCTCCTTGGGGTCCTCCTCAGGATCCTCCTCAGGGTCCTCATCCACCAAATCATCATCAATCACAGTCACAGGCGGAGGGTCATCATGATCACGTCTCATCATCTTAGGTCTGGATCCTCGTGTAGGGGTCTATGAAATAAACACATATCACAAAAATAAAACACAGTAATACATATATGATAACCTAGAATTGTGATTAACGCTGAATTTTTCCTAATGAAGGACTTCAATGACAGTAAGGAATCCTATTGCTTCAAGGTAATCTTAAATTCCTATGAAATCTTGAACCTAAGGCTCTGATACCACCTTTGTCATAGCCCGACTTAAGGAGCTATGACGATCATAGGACACGGGAAGACATAAGGTCACCCACACCCATAGAATCCTTAGCTTATGTAAAATTACTGATCAAATACTCATATCTTATTCAATTAAATAAAAACTTATAAAATTTGCAGAATAGGCCCATAAACTTCTTACATCTTAAAAACAGTTCTTATAAACCAAAGTAAAAGGAATACATTTGAAGATAATTCAACAAAATAAAAGTCCAAATAATTCCAAACTTAAAACCACAAAACATCAATTTCCAATCGATTCTCAAGTACTTCGCTTATTACCCCCGGAGCACTAAACCGAAGTTCACCAATACAAATGAATAAAGAGAACTCTATTATCTTCTAGGCAAAGCAACCACTCAAGTGAAGGAATAGGCTTGAGTTAGTTACCTTGATCAATCTTGCCATCCTGAAATACATAAACATAGAAAAGGGTGAGTAGAAGACTCAGTGAGAGTAGATGCACACATAAGGTATGTAAGAAAATAAACATAGGCTCAATAACATAGCTTAGTTGTAAAGATGAGGAATAAACAATAGGGTAGCAGAAACAACTTATAACTTATCTTAACTTAGGAGTAGGGGCTATTGCCTTCTCTACTCAACTTATAGCATAAGACTGATCAGGTCCTATGGCTAGCAATATTGGACCCCTACTAGCCGAGGTCTAGATACTTTACCCTATCAATGGGCATACCTTGTGCACAAGTCCAATGTTCACCCCACATTGAGAAGGGGTGTTTCTGCAGGCTTGGAAAAGTAAACAATAACATGTACATAGCAAGAGTTTAACTTATATTAGGACTCTTATGAAAGAGTCCTACTTAGCTTGAAAGACTCGGTTTAAGGTTCACAACGTCATTACATGTCATAATATAGCTTAATGTGAGTTTTGGGTTCAAACAATCAACTTAAGAAAGAGTCCTACTTAAGGTGGGACTCTTAAGCAAACATAGCTTATGAAATCATAGTCAATCAATGGATGTGGAATCATGAAGGAAATCATTTAATCTCAAAGAAACCATTTCATATTTACAAAGAAATAAGAGTATGCATTACAACTCACCTTAAACTCCTGTGCTCCTAGTTAACTGAGCTAAGTGGACCGCAGGGCTTGAACCTCTTTAACCTTTATAGCATAAATCAAATAGTTCTTATTTAATTCATATAGTCAATAACTTATCATTTTTATGCATATTCTTACTTAACTTAAGTGGTTGACTTGACCTAGGACTCCTAGTCCCACTATGAATATTTGATCAAACAAAGTCAACCTTTAATATTTTTCCTTATTTTGACTTTTAATCTTGACGATTTAATGTCTTAATATTATTTTAATATGTTTTAATTCATCTTAGGTCATGGTCAAACTTTTGACTTTGACTTCTTAAGGTTAACCCTATACTAAAGGTACACCCTATGAAAGTCTTAATTTTTGACTTGTTCATGCTAATTGACTTCATAAATTTTGAATTTATTTATTTAATTATATAATTATATCCTTAATTCGATGTTTATATTTAATTTATTTAGAAACTCAATTCTTAGGTCTAGAGTTCACCCCTTAAAAGATTTTAACTCGCCCATCCTTCGATTGCTTGTGTTCTTATTATCAATTTCAAATTTTATTGCTTAATTATTTAATTAATTTATTTAATTACATAATTTTAATTAAAACTAGACTTAATTAACTTAAATTGGAAAGCTCCCAAATTTAAATTGTTCATAGATGTTTAAGAACATTTTTAAAATTCCATTTTGGATTTATTAATAATTCGAACTCAGATTTTACTTACAACAATTTCTATGTTCAATTGGTTCTAAACTCAACCAAAATCTACTACAAAAAACTACAGAATTTGGGAATTAATTTCCCCTTCTAGGCTGAATAGTTCCTGCATAAATTTTAATTTTTTTTTTATTTTTCATGTTCTTCACCATCAACCATACTTTTGTTTGCAATCAATTCCCTTTTTCATTCCTAGGCACAATTCTTTTCTTAACTCAACAAATACCTATCCTATTCTACCAATTAATTCAATCCAACACCACATTGCGATGATTTATAAAAATTCTTAATTGCTGTAAAAAAAATAAAAAAAATAAAAATTTAAATTAAGAAAAATAATCCTTCCCACCTTAATTCACAAGGATAATTTCACTCCCCTTTTACTAGCCTTAGCCAACCCTTCCAAGATTGAACAACAAAAATTTTAAATTAATTTTTTTTTACAGTAGATATAGAAATAATCAGCCCATAAGAATTAATAAGAGTTAATGTAGAAGAATTTTACCTTGTAAAAATGTTGCTTCTTTATTGTTGATTCTTGAATTGATTGAGAGAAAAGGAAGAAGAAGTTTATTTTGTTTTTTTTTTCCTTGGAGAAAGAGAATGGCGTGAACAACATTTGAAGAGGGAGGCGGCTGCTGGTCACTTTAAATTCTAGGGTTTTTTTTTTATTAATTTTAAAAAATAAAATACCGATTTTTAGGTTTCGATGCAATTTTCTTATGCTTCTGTTGAGAATTTGGAAAAATGTTCAACTGGACTTTGATTCCAAATATTATTAACTTTCATTTGGTATATTTATTTATGACTTTGGTCAAATGACCAAAATACCCCTGAACAGTGGCAGCTGCCAGGGTTATTTTTGGTATTTTCGGGATAACTTTTCTGTTTCTTATTCTTTTTCGTTCAAATTAAAAGCATTGCATTTTATGTAATATTTGGGATTTATTTTTAGTATTTTCTTGATTTTTAACTCAAATACCCCTGGTCCACTGTCTTAGGGTCAAAATGACCAAAATACCCGTATAGTCGAAATATCCCCTATTACTATCCTAACTTATTCCTTACATTATTAAACATCCTAAACATATTTTGAACATAAAATAAGTCACATTATACTATACTTAATGCACATTAGATCTTAGAATTGCTATCTTTAAGTAGGGTGTTATATGCCACCTCATCAAAGCTGTCCATCGATGGGACAGTTTTGATGAGAGTGAACCCAAGCCATTGACAGATCTGAGTTCGAAAAATGATTCCGGTTACAATGAGACAATTTTCAAGAATTTTAAGACTCAATTTGACCAGTTTTGCAATACCAGTGAATTTTTAGGTTCATAATTTTCTATTTTTTGATGTAAAAGCTACATTTTCTATCTGAAAATGGGAGAATGGGGTGACTATAGGTAGATAAAAATCTCACAAACACATAGAAACTTTTGGATTCTAATTTTGAGTTAATGCTAGCTGAAAATTTACTTTTATGGGACTAAAAAATTATAGGGCATCTTTTACTGTGCATTATTTTGTCTTATATGACTTAAAATTCTATAAATAGCTCCATACTTTCATTAGCTGCAACACCATTCTCATTCTGTGCTCAAAACGTGAGCAAGTGTTCTCTCTTCCTTTTTTTTTTTTTTAAATAATAATAATAATAATAATAATAGTAGCACTACTTAATGAAAATTCCCCCTTTTTTTTTTTTAATGATAACGTTTTTTTTTAGTAGCAATAATGATGAATTTTTTTCTTTTTTTTTTTTAATAATAATAGTAGCACTACTTAATGAAAATTCCTTTTTTTTTTTTTTTAATGATAACGATTTTTTTTAGTAGCAATAATGATGAATTTTTTCTCTTTTTTTTTAATAATAATAGTAGCACTAATGATTTTTTTTTTTTTTTGCTTTCCAGGTCTAGTACTTCGCATCAATGGCTTCCTCATATGGGCGTACCACCATACCTTCCATTAGCAGACTTTGGGGTTGACTTTACGAGGTGCCAAAGGAGAATTTTGATCCATCACTCCTGCTCCAAGATCCTTAAGACCATGTTTTATATGATGGGAGCATGGCGGTCAGTTTTTTTTTTTTTTTTATCTAATATCATGTGCCTTTTTTAGATTCATTGCAGACAAAGACTATCTAGAATAGGGGTGGGCGACGTAATTTGGATATGGTGATAAAGTGCCTTGCCACCAGTGGTGCCGTCAGGAATCTTCTAGAGCTGACAGGCTTCCTCAATTTTTTGGAGTTGAGGACACCTGATTGCGTCAACATGAATTTTATAAAGGCCTTGGCAGAGAGATGGTGGGACACCACCAATACTTTTCACCTGCCTTGCGAAGAGATGATTTGTACTCCTTTTGACCTCTACATGATGACGGGGATTCGATTCGGGTCTCGTCTTCTTGACATGTGCAACATTTGGTGAGAGGAGTACACTGAAAGAGAAGTTTCTGATTTGATCAGTTTCACCCCTCGCCTGGAGAGCACCACTGTCAGGCGCACACTACTCCACAAGAAGTTAGAGGGGCTATCATCTGGAGAGTTTGTTTCTGAAGAGGCTCTCGCTCACTTGTGTCTTCTAATCATCACAGGCTGCACTTTTACTCACAACCTAAAGGATATGGTGGATCTGAATATCCTGAAGAGCCTAGTCTAGATAGATAGATGGGTTAAGTACGATTGTGACAGCGCCATCTTGAGTGCCATGTACCAGGACATGGTAGACCTATCCCGCGGGCGTGTACTGTCCGTTGGTGGGATAGCACCAATTTGGGAGGTATGCATCATGCTCATTGGATTGTATCTTTTGTTCACATGATGTCATTTTTTTCTTTGTTTCTGACTCTTTTGTGTTGTAGATGTGGGCCTACAAGTACTTCTCGTTCACCTCCCCCCAATTGATCAAGCAACGAGTGGAAGATTTTCCAGCAAGGAAAAGATGGGTGGAGCTGAACCAAGATCTCCCTCGCCCACACAATGGCATGATGTATAGAGCCTTTTTTGACCAGTTGATAGACAATGAGGTATTCCTTTTTTTTTTTTTTTCTCTTAACTCTTTTGCCGCTACTTTCTATGATATACTTATTGGCTACTTGTGATAGATTGCAAGGCCTTTTAGAGAGAACATGTCGCACGCCCCTTTCGTAGCCCTTATGAAGGGCCTTTCTTATAGAAGGATGCTATTCTGATCCCTTATTTTTGCCTGTATTACCTAGGCGAAAGGGTGAATTTTCAGACATTAGGGTCATGGCACGTGCCCATCCCTCCACCAGCGGACATGCGCTTTGGCTTAAATGTTCAAGCTGCCCTTAATCTCTTCTTTGGTAGGGAGGCATACCGCTTTCATCTCCTCAATGCTCCCTATGCTGATTTCTGCCAGCAGTTTTTGATGCGCAAGGTCATGCCATGTGGGCGCTCTTCCATTACTCCCAGCACTAGGAGAGGGAGCATCCCCCTGGCTATTTTTGAGGCTCCTAGTTCCAGTACTTCCTGGGGCCATGCTCAAGGGATAGGTCATGGTGCAGGCCCTAGCCAGAGTGCAGACTCGGTGCCATGGGCCACAGAGTACCACATCTCTGATCAGATTCCTTATTACGCGACAGACGGTACTACAAAGATATGGATGATACCTGACATTGTTCACCCTAGAGTGCAAGACATTCCCACTGGCATCGAGGTATGTTTCTATTCTCTTAACTCCCCTACGTACAAAAAGGATTTGTGGTAAGGCTTCTGTTATGTTCGTGCCCCTTTCTTGAAAAGATTCAAAAGATCTGATGCTCTTTTATGCAGATCCCTTGGGAGTTTGCTTAGAATATCTATCGGATGTCTTGGCGGATGGAGCTAGCTATAGGCGGCTTACTTACCTGCCTTGATATGTCAAAATCTAAGGGGCAGGGTGATGAGGATACCCACCGGAGGTGGAGGAGAGGAGACCGGCACCAGTGATGAGGCTGCTGATGTAGAGGCTCATACTGACCTTTATTTTGCCTTTTCTTTCGGATGGTTGTACCGTACCTATTTATGACTATGCATGTATTTCTATGCTGTACTTATGTCAAGCATGCATGACTTGACTTATCTAATGCTTTTTATTTCCCCTTATATGCCTATCTTATGAATGCATGCTTTCAAATGATGATGATGAATGTATGTCGTGGATGCAAGTTTATACTTAAATGCATGTCCCTATGACCAATTTATGACAATTTACAGCCCCATTTTCCTCATTACTTTGAATGATTCCTAGTTGAGAGAGGTTTCGAAAACCTTACTATACTTTTCTGTCCCAGGGAGGGAAGAAAATGATTCAATTTTTACTTCTCAGAGATCAAAGAACCATACTGTGGCATTTCGAGCATCGACAAAATGGGTTGGAATAGTGATGAGCTGTCAAAATTGACGGCGGTGCCACTTTTGTTCTGGGTAGCATCGGTAAAGGGTCTGACAGTGCGCCACCGAGTGATGGGCGGCACCGCCTAGTGCCTCGACGGCGCCGCCAGCCTATCAAGTTGCAGATCCATTGGCTGAGCAACTTTTTGACCTTTTCTGACTTGATGTGACATCTAGGGGCCTATATAAGGGTAGAACTTTTGAGGCAAATCCATCCATTTTTCATTTGAGAGCTGAAACTCTGCCCATTTGTCGACTTTCTCTTCCTTTGCTCGATTTTCCACCACCTTCTCTTCTTTTCTTTCTTTTTCACATGGAGCCATATTTCAGTCATTACATGCACATGTGGACAAGAAAAGTCAACAAAGTAGATAGGATAAACTTGGGTAGGTACAAGATATCGACTATGGTGGCGTTGAGAGGGGTTTGGGTGGACCGGGATTTTTTGAGAGCGTGTTCTCAGTTTTGGGATCCGGTGGCCTGAGTATTTCAGTTTGGTATGGGTATGGAGGAGCTATGCCCCACATTTCAGGAGTTTTGTGCCATTCTTGGTAGTGATCCAGAGGCAGCCCTAGTAGTGCCCGAGTTCAGGGTTAGGCACTATAGAGTTTTTTAGGAGTTTTTAGCTCTGCTAGTGGATACTGCCAGTCGGATAGTGGTAGAGGGGCAGGTGAATCTGACTGCCATTATTAAGGAGTTTCATGATCTCGGCGACCAGGGTGACATAGGGGTATAGAGGCTCAAGATGGAAGCTTTAGTTTTCTACTTGACAGCCGGATATCTGTTTCCTGGGCCCGTCGATTGGGGAGATGCCAAAGTGGTGGGTTTAGTACTACAAATAGAGCAAGGTCGCTCTATTATTTGGGCTGTGTTAAGCCTTGACTGCTATGTTTAGGGACTGGAGAGATGGACTGTATCTCCAGTAGTGCTTCAGGTGAGAGAAAGAAATTTGTCGACTTCTATCCTTTCAAGAGTGGATATTTTGTGCTTATTAGGATTCTACTTTGGCTTATTTTTCAGGTGTAGCTGATGGACCACTTGAGGGTAGTTGCCGCTTCGACCAGGAGTCCATATGCAGCCTTTCAATATCAGATGCGACCCATTCTGGTGAGGCAAGGATCAATTAGAAAGTGGATTGGATGGCTCTTAGAGCTTACCCCAGAGGACATACTCTAGCACTGCCAATGGTATGGGATTAGGTCCTTTATGATGATGAGCCATGGGTATCGAGTAGTATGTCTGCTTGGTTTGGCCTGGACATCATTCTATCAAGGTATGAGGGTCTTGAAGTAGATAGGTTAGACCTAGTATGTCCCTCTAGTTGTGCCTTTCTTAGAGTCTATGAGGATTATAGCCTCCATTGCCAGGGCCATTAGAGGGGGGTGGATAAGGAGCTTTCATGTGGTGAGGCCAGAGATTAGTTTTGGTACTACTGAGAGGTACCGTAGTTGGTTGATTGAGACTATCTGGCAGGTCGAGAGAGAGCACTGGGCTGCACCACTCAAGGAGACTGAGGGCAACGAGATGGAGGAGGTAGGTGCTAGAGGTATTAGCGACCAGAGGATTACTGCTAAGACAGGGGAGGTGACCCAACCTGAGAGGGACGCTAGAGGTTCCACAGGGAGATTGACCCTACAGGCTGTAGTGGTGACCCAGACTGCAGTAGAGGTGACTCAGAGGACCATCACTATGGTTAGACGCCATGGTGACACTACCTTGGTCACACAGAGGAGGACCACAGTAGTGAGTGCAAAGAAGGGGACTACTATTGCTAGAGTACAGAGGAGGACTCCAACTTCGACACAAGGGAGGATTATAGCTATTGGCTCAGGAGGTACAGGCCCTCAAAGGAGAGTCTTAGATATGACTTTAGGGAGCAGTTCTGGAGTTACTGAGACATGGGGTAGACTGGGTAGAGCGGTCATTGAGAGTAGTTCAACCATAATGCTATGGAGGGGGACTCAGAGACCAGGATCAGAGGAGTGAGTGACGATTGAGGAGATAGTGGTGGGATCTGATTCTGAGGGAGATGTTCATCTTAGGAGGAGGGGGAGGAGGATTGACTAGGTAGAGGTAGTTGTCTGCCTATTTTTTAGTGGTTGTTCTGACACGAGCTACAGGTTTCTTTTTTGTACACTTTTGTAAGCTGACATGACCACAAAACAAGCTGTAGATATAGATAGAGGCTATCCTTTTTGTGATGATGGATTGTATGCTTTTGTAAAATCTGATCATCATTATATGAGATACCTTTATTTCTACTCTAATTTTTGCCTACGCTGCCCTCACGGGTTTTCAACTTAGCGAGCATTTTCTTTTATTTATTATTTATTATTTTATTTATTATTTATTATTGTTTTTTTTGGACAAAAGTACCAAATGTTGCATTAGGCATAATGGAGATGAGATGGTGATGCAAACAAAATATTTTTATATTATGCTTTAGACCGCACCCGAGTCGGGCTGCCTATGTATCCCTTAAATCACTTTTCCATCAATTATTTCTTTTAGAGAGAATCAAGTCCACGTAGTTTTGATTACATTGATTTGAATAGGAAAATAGATAGAAATGATATAGATTCAGATAAAGTATCTTTTTAGCTGATCTAAATTGCAAGGATTAGAGAACTCATTTTCGTCCATATCCGCAAGAATGGCGCCTCCACTACATAAAATCTTCTTTAGTACATATGGCCTAGCCTAGTTCAGACTAAACTTTCCCCTTGGGTCATGAACTGGGGCCCTAATCTCTTTCAGAATCAAATTTCCTTCCTCTAGGCCCCTGTCTTTTACCCTCCTATTAAAGTGTCGGGCTAGTCTCTATTGGTAGCCTTAGATCCTGTACAAGGCATCCATCCTTTTCTCATCGATAGCATTTAGATGTTCATGATATCCTTTGATCCAGTCTGCTTCACTCAATTGGCTTTCCCTCATTACCCTAGCAGATTGGATCTGCATCTCAATGGGAACAACAGCCTCCATTCCATAAACCAAGGCATATAGGATTGCCCCTGTCGGAGTACGAACGGTAGTTTTGTATCCCTATAAGGCAACAGGTAGTCACTCATGCTAGTCTTTATACTTTTCAATAACCTTTTGCAAAATAGTCTTTATGGTCTTATTGGTGACCTCAACTACACCGTTGGTCTGTGGCCGATAGGGAGAGGAACGGTGATGCTGAATCTTTTTTGTCAAGAGTAGGCAGACTACCTCCTTTTGAAAGTGAGAGCCATTGTCCGTGATTATTTTGAAGGGGGTTCCAAATAGATAAAAGAAATTAGTTTGGATGAAGTGTGCCACCTTCTTCGCATTTAGGACCTGATATGGCGCTACTTCAATCCATTTTGTAAAGTAGTTTACGGCCACTAGAGTATACTTATGTCCACTGGAGGACTTTGGAAAATGAAATACCCTGAATTTTTATTTATTTTATAAAATTCTATTTTTGTACGGAAACGTATTATTTTATTATTTTTCTTATTAAAGTAAGAATTGGAATTATATTTTACTAAATTATAAATATTCATACTATTTAAATATGTATTATTAATGGTAATTTTATTTAAGTATTATATATGTATATACAATTGAAGAAAGTAATATGTATATTATTATGAAAATGTTAATGTGAGTTTTTGGAGAAATTATAATTGATATTGAGTATTAATAAAGGTATTAATTAATATTATAAGTTAGTTATAGTATTTTTATTAGAAGTTTGGATTTCTATTATAATTACTATATTTATAAATAAATTTTATTAATTGAACTATTATTATCATTCATAGTATTATTGTTATATATATGAGTTTATGTTGTAAATTATTAACAATAATAATAATAATAATAATAATAATAATAATAATAATATTATTATTATTATTATTATTATTATTATTATTATTATTGTTATTATTATTATTATTAGTATTATTATTATTATTGTTATTATTTTGTGTATATATATATATATATATGTGTGTGTGTGTGTGTGTGTGTGTGTGTGTTAGTGTTATATTTATTTAAATATATGTGTTTTGGTGTTAAGAAAAGAAAAGAAAAAGAAAATGGAAATGGTGAATGGTGTGTGGCCATGTGGGGAAAGGAAAAAAGAAGAAATAGAAGAGAGAGAGAGAGAGGCAGAGACGAGCGAGAGAGAGCAGTAGAAAGGGCTGTGGTGGAGTGCACCACCAACCGTCCGGCAGTGGGCTGCATTGCCACCACCAGTGGCTAGCCCACCATCTGGCAACTTCAAGGAAGGCAGCAGTGCTCCGATTGGGCGGCAAGCAGTGGCATACGAGGGGAGAGAAGTTTTATCGGTGCCGAGACTTCTATGGTAGTTTTCGATCGATTTCGGCAGCCAAATCGAGCATGGCTGGTCCTGTTCAACTCCTGAGGATGAGAGCTTCTATTTGGTACCAACCTTGCCCCTTGAGGATCACCGGAGGAGGAGATCAAAAAATGTAACCCAAACCTTTGAAGGCATTTTTCGGCGGCTGGAGGATGAGTGACGGCAAGTGGTGACCATTTTCGTGATCCTGGCATTGAGGTGAACCTGCTGGTGTGGAGCTCCCCCAAATCCGCCACCACCAATGGCAGCATGTGGCTGGCCGACGGTGGCACATGGCAGCAGCGTGTGGGGCAGTCCAGTAGTTCTGTTTTGACGTTCTAGTGGCGTGTGAGTGATACTCCCTAATGTATTATCCTGTTTCCATATACATCTGCATTTTTATGTGTATATATACATGTATATTATGCACTACTATTGCATATAAGCATATAACATTTGATTGTGAATGATGAATCAATATTCTGTATTCTATGCTGTATTGAGATTGTGATTGATGGATGGAGGTCGGGAGGATGTAGCACCACTTAGGAACTTTTGAGATGAATATGGTTATTGATACTATTATGGTTATAATTCTGTTGAGATTTAGAAGATGAGCTATGACTAGTGGATGCTGGCCAAGCCTGCTCATCACTAGGGCCGCTATTAGTCGGGTCAGGGCTGTGTGGTACAAACCAGTGACGGCCGGGCCCCTTGGATATAAGAGACAGATTATTGGATTCAGAGAGCCAGGATAGGGGGATTGGCTCCCCATATTAAGATTAGAGTGGTACTGTGGACTGTATCTCATCCTTGCTTGACAATATGAATTGTCTGTCTTTATAACATAGTGCATAGCATGTGCATTAGAATCTATCTGTAGGATACCGGTTTAATATATTAGCTGGTATCATTCACTAAGTCGGACGCTCATTCCTATTTACTTTGTTATTTTCAGGTCAGGGAATGAGTCTGTGAAGGAGTTGTAATTGAGTAAACTGCCAATTTTCCTTCGGCAGTAATTTGTAACATTGAGTATTAAGAATTATATGTAATATATGCATAGTTGTAAATATAGCTCTAGAACTCCGCAATGTTATACTTTGTACTTGTACATTGTTTAATAATCAGTTATGTATTTAAAGATCTAAAATCTGTTGTTAAGCAGAACCTTTTTGTAATTTACTACATTTATGAGATAAATGAAATAAACGAGTTGTTGGCCCAACGAGATTTTATTTTATGTTGAGATTCTTTTGGATATGCTTAACTTATTTGGGCCCATAGCCCTTTTCAGTTTTGAGCTTTTTGTTGTGTGTTACTATTAGGCTTACTACGGGCACTGGTAGCTATATGCATTTCCCGTGTCCTAGTGCCGGTCACGTGCCCTCGGGTTCGGAGCGTGACAGAATGGTATCAGAGCAGAGATCTTATGACCTCTAATGTATTCAGTGTTATGGGTCCTTATTTCTATAACATGCAAAGTGTAGGATTTCTAATCGTCTTTTTGAGTTTCTCTTGCTTCTAATTCAGCGTTAACGTGGTGTAATGATAAGATTTTCGTTATTAATGAGCTTAATGCTTATATATTAAGATTGAATGCAGTTGTTAATTATTAGTTAGGAAGTTTAATAGAATGGTCATGTGATTGATATTTTTGTTTTTCTTGATTATTAGAGTATCAAGTCTAGAGATTTACTTTGTTAGTATTTTGTAGTACTGGGAGTACTCTATTACCTAAAAGATAAGATAAGCCTTAGCTTGCTTTATTTTTGTTTATTCCGTGAAGTGATGTGATTAATTCCAGTCACATGCAAATGAACATTTGTCACCTTAGATAGAGTTGAGGACTGTAGTTGTTTGACTGGCCTCATCAGTTATATCTAGACAAGAATTTATTATTAGCTAAACCAATTTTCAAGGAAAGTTTACTGTAGTTTTGTCGGTAAGGAAACTGAGTTTATTATTTATTGGAGATACAGGTATTAGGTAATTCACCATCTAGTTCTAACTTTCTTCCTCATTTGAAATTTTTCTCTTGACCTAATAGTTACCCTTTCTAATTATCAACTTAATTTTATGGCATATTCTTCATCTTCCTCACCCTCTGGACCTAATCCTTTTCTTTATCAAGGCCTTCCCCCAGAAATTCAAAGCAATATTTCTAAAAGAGCCCTTAAGAATTTAGCCTCTGAACAGATCTTTAAGTATCAAACATGTCTCATTCGAAAGTATGGCTCTCGGTTTGTGAAGGAACTAACTATCCACCCTGACTATCCTTTTCTGAGGCCATATGCTTTTATGGACATGATAGTGGATTCATTTTGGATATGGCCTAAAGAATTCCTTTGCTTTATGTGGTATTTCCTTCATCTCTATCATATTGCTATAGAAATTCAGCCGTTTCATTTTCTGCAGTATATCCAATGTTTGGATGGCAACAATGCAGCTAACCCGCATTTGGTTACCTTCCTGCGTTGGTTTAACCCTTTGGACTAGTGAATAAAGTTTCATATCACGAGTTTGGGTAAGTCTTTTTGGATAAATGGTCCCACTGTTCGAACTATGCTTTTTTTTCATCGTCCTTATACTGCTGTGAGTGATCTTTCAGGCACCCGTCTGGTCGTGAATCCTCAAGTTCTTATTTATAAGTCCTATTATTTTTCATTTTATAAGGATGTCTTTGATTTTTCCAATTAGATTACTGCCTTTTAGCACTTTATGTGCGAGAAAAACAATGCTCCTTTGCGTGAGATGTGGCCCCCTAGTGAACCTGATGTTCCATAGTAGGATTTTTCTCCTGAGCACTGTTGCGAGATTAATAATGCTCTAGATGATTGGGATCAGAATTGTCTTAAGGAGTTGTACCGGAGAGATGGTCCTCAGCCCACAGTGCCTAATGATGATAAGTTTGACCCCACTAATCATATTTGGACTCACCTTATGGAGCTTTCTTCAGGCTCTACTAAATTTGATGAGATAGCCTTCTTCAGTATTATGATGATGATGATGATGATGATGATGATGGTATTTTATTATTTTCCTTATTAAAGTAAGAATTAGAATTATATTTTACTAAATTATAAATATTCATACTATTTGAATATGTATTATTAATTGTAATTTTATTTAAGTATTATATATGTATATACAATTGAAGAAAGTAATATGTATATTATTATGAAAATGTTAATGTGAGTTTTTGGAGAAATTGTAATTGATATTGAGTATTAATAAAGGTATTAATTAATATTATAAGTTAGTTATAGTATTTTTATCGGAAATTTGAATTTCCGTTATAATTACTATATTTACTATATTTATAAATAAATTTTATTAATTGAACTATTATTATCGTTCATAGTATTATAGTTATATATATGAGTTTATGTTGTAAATTATTATTATTATTATTATTATTATTATTATTATCATTATTATTATTATTATTATTATTATTATTATTATTATTATTATTATTATTATTATTATTATTTTGTGTGTGTATATATATATATGTGTGTGTGTGTGTGTGTGTGTGTTAGTGTTATATTTATATAAATATATGTGTTTTGGTGTTAAGAAAAGAAAAGAAAAAGAAAATGGAAATGGTGAATGGTGTGTGGCCATATGGGGAAAGGAAAGAAGAAGAAACATAAGAGAGAGAGAGAGAGAGGCAGAGACGGGCGAGAGAGAGAGGGTTGTGGTGGAGTGCACCACCAATCGTCTGGCGGTGGGCTGTACTACCACCACCATTGGCTAGCCCACCATCCGGCGACTTCAAGGAAGGCAGCGGTGCTCCGATCGGGCGGTGGATGGCAGCGTACACGGGGAGAGAAGTTTCGCCAGCGCCAAGACTTCTATAGCAGTTTTCAGCCGATTTCGGCGGCTAAATCAAGCATGGCCGGTCCCGTTCAACTCCTGAGGATGAGAGCTTCAATTTAGTACCAACCTTACCCTTTGAGGATCACCGGAGGAGGAGATCAGAAAATGTAATCCGAACCTTTAGAGGCATTTTTCGGTGGCTGGAGGGCGAGTGACAGTGAGTGGTGACCATTTTTGTGATCCTAGCATTGAGGTAAACCTACTGGTGTGGAGCTCCCCCAGATCTGCCACCAGCAGAGGCGGCACGTTGCCGGCCAACGGCGGCATGTGGTGGCAGTGTGTGGGGCAGTCTAGCAGTTCCGTTTTGACGTTCCAGCGCGATTCTTGACATTTGTATGATCGAAAATGGTGAAGGTTAACTCAAAACTCTTGTATTTCAGTCATTAAATAAGTTATTTTATGTTTAGTAGTCTATAAGTTGTGTCTAGTTAAGTGTGATCTTATCCTGATACTATCTGTTGTTGCTAGGTGTCGGTGTCTGGCGTCTTCCTAGTTCCAAGACTGCACTTTCGAGGGAAGCCAATCAAAAGCATCGTCAGTTAGGTGAGTGATACTCCCTAATGTATTATGCTGTTTCCATATACATTTACATTTCTGTGTGTATATATATATGTATATTATGCACTACTATAGCATATAAGCATATAACATTTGATTGTAAATGATGAATCAATATTATGTATTCTGTGCTGTATTGAGATTGTGATTGACGGATAGAGGTCGGGAGGATGTAGTACCACTTAGGAATTTTTGAGATGAATATGATTATGGATACTATTATGATTATGATTCTATTGAGATTTAGAAGATGAGCTATGACTGGTGGATGCTGGCTGGGCCTGCTCATCGCTAGGGCTGCTATCAGTCAGGTCAGGGCTATGTGGTACAGACTAGTGATGGCCGAGCCCCTTGGATATAAGAGATAGATTATTGGATTCAGAGAGTTAGGATAGGGGGATCGGCTCCCCATATTGAGATTAGAGTGGTACTGTGAACCGTATCTTGTCCTTGCTTGACAATATGAATTGTCTGTCTTTATGACATAGTGCATAGCATGTGCATTAGAATCTATCTGTAGGATACCAGTTTAATATATTAGCTGCTATCATTCACTGAGTCAGACGCTCATTCCTGTTCACTTTGTTATTTTTAGGTCAGGGAATGAGTTTGTGAAGGAGTTGTAATTGAGTAAACTATTAATTTTCCTTCGGCAGTAATTTGTAACATTAAGTATTAAGAATTATATGTAATATATGTATAATTATAAATATAGCTCTAGAACTTTGCAATGTTATACTTTGTACTTGTACATTGTTTAATACTCAGTTATGTATTTAAAGAGCTGAAATCTGTTGTTAAGCAGAATCTTTTTGTAATTTACTACATTTATGAGATAAATGAAATAAACAAGTTGTTGACCCAACGAGATTTTATTTTATATTGAGATTCTTTTGGATTTGCTTAACTTATTTGGGCCCATAGCCCTTTTTGAGTTTTGAGCTTTCTGTTGTGTGTTTTTGTTAGGCTTACTACGGGCACTGGTAGCCATGTGCATTTCCCATATCCTAGTGCCGGTCACATGCCCTCGGGTTCGGAGTGTGACAGGAAAATTCTCCCAATGACATCTATGCCCCAAGTAGCAAAAGGCCATGGTGTTGATATTGGATTTAGAGGAACAGGGGGCTAATGTTGGGGTTTGGCAAAAATCTAACATTTGTGACATTTCTGCTGATACTTTGCACAATCCTCATTCATGGTTAGCCAAAAGTAGCCCAGGTTTGCTATCTTTCGTGCCAAGGCTACACCATTCATGTGTGGGCCTTCCTCTCTGCCATGGACCCACTCCATAATTTATTGGACTTCTTCTTCAGTCACTCATCGCAGGTGGATGTTATCCTAGGCTCTCTTATATAGCACACCTCTATTCGGTATAAAATCAACAAACAGCTGCCTTAGGGTTCTTCAGTCTACTTTTGAGGCTCCTTCTAGATACTTACCATTTTGGATGTAATTGAGGATGTCCCAAACCAGGGTTTGGCGTCAGCCAACTGAAGATTCATGTACATGGTATAATATCTAGGTTGCCGCTTTACTTCAATAACAATAAGCCTGTGTATCTCGTTATCGCTCATATCGATCATCGAGGCCAAGGTGGCCAAAGCATTAACAAACTGATTCTTTGCCCTTAGCAGGTAGTGAAATTCTCTGCCAAGTCATTTAAGCGTTGACGGTAAGGAACCAAATGCTCTTCTCTAATTTTCCACTTACCCAAGGCTTGGGAAACAATGAGGTTAGAATCACCATAGACCTCTAAATAGTCTATCCTCATGTTAATGGCCACCTTTAGACCAGCTATGCATGCCTCATATTCTGCTTCATTGTTGGCACCTCGAATACTAGCTTAATCACCATAGGCAAATGATCTCCTTTAGGGGTAACCAGAACTACACCAGCTCCGTAGCCTTTACTATTAGAAGCGTCGTCGAAGAATAACTTCCATACCTTAGGATCTATGATCAAGATATCCTCGTCCAGGAACTCAAGCTCAAATACTTCCTCCCCCACAAGGGCAGCAGCCAGTTGGTCAACAATTATGCTTCCTTTAACTGCTTTTATTGGGACATATTTTAGGTCAAATGTTGTAAGAACTGCCATCCATCGTGCCATCTTGCTATCAAGAATCAGCCTCTCCATAAGGAATTTCAAGGGGCTCTTGTCAGCTAGCACATGGGTTGTGTATGAGCATAGGTAGTGCTGGAGTTTATGACATACCCAAACTAAGGCTAAGCATAACTACTCAATCTGATTGTACTTAAGCTTATGAGCCAGCATACATTTGCTCAGGTAGTAAATGGCATTCTCTCTGTGTGAATCTGGAGCATTCTGAGCAAGCATCGCACCTATGGCTTCTAAAGTTATCAATAAGTAAAGCAACAATGGCTGACCTGGCTTTGGGGGTTGCAATATTGGTGGGTTCAGGAGGTAGTCCTTGATTCTATCAAAGGCTTTTTGGCATTCTTCGTTCCACTAGTTAGATGCTCTTTTCCTCAATAGTTTGAAGATCGGCCCACAAGTATCTGCCAGTTGTGCAACAAAGCAACTGATATACTATAGGCGACCCAGAAAACCTCTAATCTCTTTTTCAATTTTAGGGGGAGGCATTTCTATAATTGCCTTTGACTTTATTGGATCCACCTCTATACCTCTTTGGTTGACTAAGTGTCCCAAAAATATGCTCGAAGAGGTGCCGAAAAGGCACTTAGCTAGGTTCAACTTGAGATTATACTGCCTGAGCCTAGTGAAGAATCAGTCCAGAGCATAAAAATGACCATGCCGTCCATATATACCTCGACATCCTTATGCATCATGTCATGGAATATAGTAGTGGCCATTCTTTGATAAGTTGCCCCGACATTCTTCAAACCAAAAGGCATTACCCGATAGCAATAGGTGCCCTATTCTGTCACAAAGGATGTCTTTTCCTTATCTAGAGCATAGACTTGGATCTAGTTGTAGCCCGTATAGAGGTCGGTCAAGGAGACCATTGATGCACCAGTCATGCGGTCCACAAGTAAATTGATATAAGGCAAAGGGAAATCATCCTTTGGGCAAGCTTTGTTGAGATCCCTATAATCAACACACATTTAGACCTTTCCATCCTTCTTAGGGACAGGTACTATGTTGGCCAACCATGGGGGGTAAGTGATTGATTCGATAAACCCATTATCTAACAACTTGGCAACCTCCTCTTTGATTTTTAGAGACCACTCTATCTTCATTCTCCTAAACTTCTGCTTCATAGGCTTCATGTGTTCATAAGTTGGAATCTTATGAACTGCTATGCTCGAATCTACCCCCACCATGTCCTTGGGCTCCTACGCAAAATAGTCCATGAATTCACGAACTTTTTCAGCTAATGCTTGTGTGTCAAAATATGTAGATGTAATGTATGTAATTTTTGGATTCTCCTTTATGCCATAATTGATTGATTCTTTGCCTTTTTCATTTTTTATTTCTTTTTTATTTCCTTTTTCAGATTTCTCATTTAATGATGAGTCAGATGAAGTAGAGCATAGATAGTCAGGAAAGTAAGCAAAAATGATGTAACCCATAATGACAAGTTACAAAATCAAACAAAAAGGACTAAAAGGTCTGCATATACTCACATTCAAACTCAAGGGACTCAAACTCTAACTCGGACTCGGAAGACACAGATGAGGACATAACAAGATCGGTGCTCTTCTCGAAATACCAGTTATTCAGTGGTGCTTGGGATGGTTGGATGAGCTTGGTAGGGTCAAGTTCTTGGTGGTAAGTGATCATGTGGATGGTCTCGAAAAGAGAGGGCTCCATGCTTGCTTCCCAATTCTCCTCCAATGAGTAGATGGGCTCGCACTCCTCTAGGTTAAGCCTGATATCAAAGAAAATTTCAAAATCAGGGATCAGTTTCTTAGAAATGGGACAGAACCATGGTTCAGGAAAGCCACAGTAGGGGAAATCTTCTCCTTCTTTCATTAAATATCCATTAAGAGTTTTGAAATAGGGGTGCATAGGCTAATCAAAAGTCTCACCTTGCCTTTTGGCCTGAACTCTCAGCTTGGTTTTTTCCTCCAATTCTACAGTATCTTCAGGTTTAGGCACATAGCCAAGACCAAAAGGAGGAGTGGCAGTGGGATACTCGGGAAATTGGGTGATCCCCTATTGGTTTCTTCCAAGTCCCAAACCTGGAAAATAATCCATTTTCTTCATCATATTAGCTACTGCCACACTACTCTATGGATCAAAGTCGAAAGAAACAAACTCTTTACCTTCCCCTTAAATGAACTAGATGGTATCAAATGAGAAGCCAGATAGAGGAATGGCAGATGGTTCAGGCTTGATCTCCAGGATTGGCACAGATCTTGAAATTTCATTCTTCCCATGTACATCAACTTGGACAGTTATGATATTTGTACCATGGGGAAATTTCAACTTCTTGTGCAAGGAGGAAGGAACCGCTTTCACTTGGTGGATCTATGGTCTACCCAGTAGGAGGTTGAAATAGGCTGAGACATCAATCACTTGAAATGGGATTAGCATCATCACTGGTCCAACTATGACGTTAAGGTTTGCCACTCCCAAAACTTCCTTCTTAGTGTTGTCATGTGCTCTTACCACTTGGTCCGATGGAATAAAATCCAAAGCCTCTACTCTTAGGCAGCTAGCCACCTTTAGTGGACATACATTTAGGGCGAACCCATTATCTACTAATACCATAGGCACAGTTTTGTCTCAGGTCATCACTGTGATGTAGAGAACATGGTTGTGGCTTTCATCTCCATGAGGGATATCATGATCACTGAAAGAAATGGTCATAGACTTGGCAATGTTAGTTAAAGATGCCACAAGGGTCTCTGGTGCAATATCGATGGGAGCCTGACATTGATTCAAAGCCTTGCAAAGAGCTTGGTGATGAGGGTAAGAAGACTAGATGAGGCTCCATACTGATATGTTTGCTTGGGTTTTCTTCAATTGCTTGAGAATGGCATCCTCCTCTGGTTCATTATGGGGTTTTAATTTTTTAGCTGGAGGAGGGATTTCATGACCTACTGGGTTTGAATCCGTGGGTTGTGGAGGTGGTAGGATGACTCTTCCACTTTGAATAATCACATCGAGTTCGGTGATAAAGTTGTTTAGATCAGGTACACAATGATAACCCGAAATGGGGTAGATGAGGGAGAGAGTATCAATTCCCAGTTCGTCAGAAGAAATAAGGTTAACATTCGCCTGGTGGTTAGGCAAAGGATTAGTGGTGATGTTGGGTTTAGCTTTTAGAGCAATGATATCCCCACTGTCTATTAGGTCCTGGATTCGATGCCTCAAAGCCTTGCAAGCATCTATTTTATGCCCGGGCCCTTGGTGATAATTATATTGTTCGTTGGCATTATAGTTCTTGGGCAAAGGATTTAGGGGTGGTCTTGGCTCTAAGGGTTTGACGAGGTAGGCTTCCATAGCCTTTTTATAGATGGTGCTTAGAGGCATTCCCAATTCAGAAAAACTCCTTCTTTCTAATCTCATGGGTTGATGGTAAGAAATAGTATTAATTTCTCCTCCCTTTTGAGGTATAGAATAAGTGGTGTTGGAGGTGAAATTGGTGTTCTTATGGTATCTCGAATTTGAGGATTCATCCTTGATTTGACCAGTATGAATCAAATTCTCAATTTTAGAGGCTGTAGCAATAAGAGCCTTAAAGTCTGGGAGATACTAGGTTTGCAAGTGAACTTGGTATTGTGGAAGAAGATTTTTCACGATGATGTCAATTTATTCTTCCTCAGATGGGCGGTTCACCATTTGTGCTGCCTTTGCCCTCCACCTTGTAAGGAATGCAGTGAAGGATTCCCTTTGGCTTTGTTCAGTGGTTTCTAGGTCTCATGGAGTGACATCTACTTCAATATTGTAATGGTATTGCTTGACGAAAGCATTGCATATATCATCCCAAGTTTTGTTATGATTTTTGTCCAGATCTAATAACCACTTAACGTCAGTTTCGGTCAATGACTGCTGGAATAATTGAGCAAGGAGCTCATCATACACACCAAAGGGTCTCATGGCATCCACATACATTTTGAGGTGGGTCTTAGGGCAAGTAGTGCCATTAAACTTATCCATCACAGGCATCTTGAACTTGGGCGAAACCCTGGCATTTAGGAAAAGAGCAAGGGAGTCGACATCTATGATATCCTTATGTTTTTTGATATTCTTGATGGATCGTTCTAGGGTTTCAAACTTCTCCATCAGTCTTTTGGCTTCAGGGAAGTTAGAGAAATCCCCACTTTGAAAAAGATTCATAGTGGGAGTAGGAGCAGTGGCATTCATATCCAAAAGAGGAGAGGTGGGTGTCTCGGGGGCTTTCCCCTTATTGGTGAGATTGATAACACGAGTAGTGAAAGTGGGGGCATGGCTGGTCCCAGCTTGGGTGGAGGTATGTTGAGCAGGAGGAGGAGCGATAGGAGCATTAGTCATTTCCCTTACTTTATTAATGATTGATTGATGCTGGGAATTGAGAGCATTGATGAAAGTGTCAGATTGGGCATTGAGGGCATTGGCGAAGGTGTCAGCTTGGGTGGAGGGCGGTGGTGAGTGTATTTTGAAAAGCTTCCTCTTACTTTTTGAGGAGATTAGTGAAAAAGGCGCCCATCGTGTCTTGGTCAAAAGGGTGGGCCATTGGTAACTTGAAACAGAAAATAAAAAATTGGGTAAGAAAACAAAATTATAAAGGGAAAAAGGCATAAATGCATAGGAGTGTTGGGAAAAGGATTCCCTTCACAAGGTTGGTCGCTGGGTTTACATATTGATAGGATGAGTGTGTGGGGTGCTTTGGGGTAACGGACCACCAGTTTTAGGTTTTTGACGGTTGACCTTGTCGAGTTTCTCATGTTATGCATGCATGATCATGTCGTGATGCATGCTAAAAAAAGTTTCATGAACATGCGAGAGTATCGATTATTACGATACATGGAACCTAAGGTCAAAGGCTAAGGCGACTATATGCACAAGGGTAAAAGGTGGTTTGATTTAAGGGTCCCCATCCCACTAGAGCATCGATAAACCTAACCACATGTAAGGCAAGGAGCCTCGTGTTGGTCCACTAGTACTGATTGCTCGTTATACCACCGAAATGATCGGGGTAGAATGCTTTTGCTATCTCCCAACATACTCAAAGAGAGTTTTCGAGCCGATGCTACTTGCCATCCAAAAGTTTTCCTAAAGCTAAGGTTTAGGCAAAGAGCCTTTATTATGCAAAGTGATGCATGAAAGTCAAATTATACTTAATAAGCCAAAAGAAGATTATTTTGGAAAAATTTTCCTTAACCAAACAATAATCTTCTTATTTTTCTTTTTATTAAAAAAAAAAGGTGGCAACCAGAGATTCTAGGTTCGATCCCCAGTGGAGTCGCCAGCTGTGAGGCCTCGCTCGAGCACCGGCCTGGTCTGTTAGAGGGAACCGGGATGCTCATTCGGAATTAGACTCATGATAGAACCCTCGGGTTAGGATTTCATTGATTTTAAAAATGGTTTTTGGGAGTCCCCACCTTAATTTTATTTAGTTGAGGAGATATTAAGGAAAAAACCCAAATTGACTCCAATTCATTAATTTTTTAATTAATTTGCCCAAGGATAAAAATCACTAGCCTTCGAACTAGGTTGAGTTCAGGGACTAGGTTTTTGGTTTTAAATAATCTAAATTTGGCTCTTAAGTTTAATTTGACTTGAAAATTGATTTCATGAATGACATTAATAATTACAAATAAAATGTATGAATATGACATAAGATGGATGCATGAAAATTAATGAAACAATAAATATTTACAAATAGGGAGAGTATTCCCTCTAATCTTTAGAGATTTAGGGGAATCACATGATCACTCCTTAATCACATTGATAGAAAAATGGGATGCCTTTTCTAGCCCTTATGGGATTCTAGTAAGACCATAAATTCCCTTACAAAATGTTGTAAAAAGATAATTAATTTAAGAAAAATAAGTTTAATTTAAAAGAAAATTGGATTTGAGATTTAGACTTAAATTTCAAATGTGCCTACGTACCCCGTTTGAATAGGGATCAAAACCCACATAGTTCGTTCTACTATTAAGTGGAGGGGTTTAAAAAAAATGATTTTTTGGGTTTGGAGAATGAGTTTGATTAAAATACCTTGGATTTTGATGGATGAGATGGAAAAAGTGTTTTGCCGGACCGAAATTCTGTTTTATTGGACCGGACAAATGTGTTGATTAATGATCAAAGAAGATGATGGATAAGTAAATTAATTAATTAAAATGATTAATTAATTAATTAAAATAGTGAATGAGTTGAAAAAAGGTTTTTGATTTAATTTAAAAAAGAGTAATTAATTAATTAAAATGATTAATTAATTAATTAAAATAAGGGATGAGTTTAAAAAAGAGATTTTTTATTTAATTAAAAAAATAATTAATTAATTAAAAAGATTAATTAATTAATTAGCTTGTAAGTAAAAAAAGATTTTTTTAGTTAATTAAAAGGATTAATTAACTTGGCTTTGAGTGAGAAAATTAATTAATTAAAACGATTAATTAATTAATTAGAGAGTGGATGGAGTGAGAAGAAAAAAGAAGGTTGATAGATAGCTATCAATATCAACCTTAGTATGTGGAAATGAGGAAATGGGGGAGCCTATTTATAGGCAAATGGTCTTAAGGGTAGTTTAAGTAATGAAAATGTGAAAAGATCTTGAGGGATAGGGTTAAAAAGGGCTAGAAAAGGCTGAAGGGGGGTATTTTGGGAAGTGCAAGCATGGGCTGCATGGCTCATGCCGCCGGGGAGCCGGCGCCGCCGACACCAATATGGGTAGTGCTGTCAACCTGTTGGGTGGCACGCCGTTGGCGCCTTAGTAGGCACACTGGCTTAAATTCTGCTTCTTTTACTCGGCCAAATTTTTGAACTTCCGGATCAATTTTCGGGAGTTCTAGGGCTCAGAAAAATAATCGGTCAGTTTTGATAGGTTTATAATTAATTTTAAAACATTTAGATAGTCAATTTAGGAGAGAATCTGATCAGTTTTGGAAGAATACTGTCTGGTACAAAAGGTTTGGTCAGGATAGGAGTAGGTGTCTGATTACGTCAAAAATATCTCAGTCAATATTGGCGAATTCAGAATTAATTTTGGAGGTATTAAAATGAGGGTTCACAATATTAAACTGCAAAATATTTAGAACTAATACAAAGGAATTAATAATCTAACATGGTTTCATCATCCACCTTAGTAAAATTAAAACTTAAAAAGAAATAATTAAAACAGCAAAATAAATAAAAGAACCTATTTTAAAAATTTGGATCCTTAATCTTGAAATCTCAACTTCTTTCTTATTTTCTCAATTCTTCCCCTCACAAGCTCTTTTTTTTTTTTAAGTCATTTCCCTTCTATTTATAAGCATAAATGACTAGATGGAGAGTTGATGATGAAGCCAATTTTGAAATGATTATTCTTCCTTAGCATGAAATGTGCGACTTTGAACTTTGAATTATTTGTTTTCCTTAGTTGGATTGTCTATGGATATTTGGTGATGACTTGAATTTTTACAATTTTTCTCTTCCTTAGCATCAAATGTATGACTTTGATATTTGAATCATTTGTTTTCCTTTGTTGGCTTGCGTAAGGATGGTTGGTAAGTTCTTTAGTCTTCATTGCACACTTGAAGATGATATCATTTGTCAAAAAGAGAAAATGATTTAGTTGGTTTTGTTGAAAAATTATTTATTTCACAAGATTTATAATAATAATAATAATAATTATTATTATTATTATTATTATTATTATTATTATTATTATTATTATTATACATGCAAGTAAAAAAAAAATATAATTTCACTCAATTTTCAAATTTTCACCATTTTATTTTCTATTTCACAAAAATAACATTTAACAAAAATATTTATTAAATAAATGAATAACAAAAAATAAATTTAAGAGCTATTAATATGTATTAAATTATGCTCATCATCAAACCTTAATATGCTTTGATCATATGTCTATATTTCGATTCTAATTCTTGATAAAATTGATTCCTACTAGAAATCCTTTCTAGTTAATCTTTACTACCTTTGCCAAGGATTTTATTATCAAGAATAATTAGATAGCATAGGATTTCTTTCTTATTTATTCAAGTTAATGAATTCTCTCTTGACGATCACTTACCTCCATAGATAACTACTTAGAACTATCACATATTATATACCTATACTTGAATAGCATTAGTATGTAAGTAGTAATAAATTCCAACTATCAATGAATGAGATACAGTGTCCTTCTAGTCAAAAGACTATATGTACAATTATGACCTAGATGATAATTTATTGACTAGCAATAAAACTCCATTTTATTATTATCTAACATCATAGTTCAACTATTCATCATATAAATATTCACATGTTTATATTGACAACATTTGTCAAATAGCAAGATGCTTACTGTCCCTATAATCATAAATATCACATACTGGTTATAAATTATAAACAGAGATGATGGTCTTCTGGAATTAATGATGCTAGTCATTGATACTATGACCATGAATATTTCAAAGTATTTATTTAAAAGTAATTTGCCATCCATATTCTCAACACTTGAGAATAGATCCTCTTTTGTAAGTACTTAAGGACTACAAATATACATTTAATACAATGGAAAATTTTCATCTATAAACATATATTTTATTGCCATTTAGGGATAATATTTTATATTTACATAACATATACGTAGCTTTAAGGCATTTACTCTAACATGAGCATGGCATGAGTGCATGGAGAAAAGAAAAATAAAACATCTATAAATTAAGGAGAGTATTCCCTCTAGTCCTTATGGATTCTAAGGAAACCACATAGTCGCTCCTTTATTCCAAATTAAACAAATTAAATTAATTAATTAAAAAAAGGCAAATATGGATTGATTGGATTTGGATTTTCTATTTGGATTTAAATTCCAAACGTACCTACGTACACCATTAAATTGATATCAAAACCCAACGTAGTTCATTTCATGATTAAGTGGAGGGTTTAAGGGTTGATCAGATTGATTTTAATTTAGGTTTGTGGGTGAGAGGAAAATGCTAATACCTTTGCTTTTGGCAGGCGGAGAGTTTTACCACATCGAAATTTCGTTTTATCGAGACCAAGTGATCAGATTGATTGGGAATTAATTAATTAATTAAAATGATTAATTAGCTAATTAATGTGATGAAATAGATGGATGAATTAATTAATTAAAATGATTAATCAATTAATTTTGATGAAGGGTAGATTAAAAAAAAGGATTAATTTAATTCTGAAGAATGATTAATTAATTAATTAAGTGATTAATTTTAATTTAAAAAAAGAGTTTTAGTTAATTAAAAGAAAAAATTAATTAACTTGGTTAGGGTGAGATAATTAATTAATTAAAAAATTAATTAATTAATTAGAGAGTGGGTGGAGTGATATGTCAAAATGCACACTAACAAACTGCAAGTGCACAGGTCGTTATCAAATAATAAAGTAGTGAGTATGAGTATCGTCCCATAAGGATAGTATATAAGTACTAGCGCAAACTTCAACTATTATCTAGTGAATAATCAAGATGAAGATTAATTAAACTAAGCTAAATTAACTAAGCTAACCTAAGAAGGCAAGTAAATGATATTGATGGAAATAATCTAGGCAAAACTAATCTAAATATAAATCCCCCTAGTTGCTTATGCATATCAAACAATGGATTGAATTGGACTCTCACTAAATTAGATAAAAACCTTTCTCAAGTGATTAAATCCGTAACTTCCTAAGTATTATAAGGGAATCTCTTCTCAACCTATAATCAAATAGGAGCAGCATTAAGTTTAAGAGATTAACATTCAAAGAAGTTTTGTAGGTCTCCTTAAAATGTTGTATGATATGATTTGTATTGCTGAATTTTAACCTCACACCACTGGGGTTCCAGTGGTCTCTACGACGCCAAGGGCCCACGGGTGAAATCTCAGTGGTGGCTCCACCTGTGGGAGGCTACTAGATGTTTTTTCTAATTTGCTCTTATCACACGGGTAGAATCCCAAGTGGGATTTCAGTGGTATCTGCCCACACGAGTGAAATCTCAGCTTGGATTTCAGTGGTGTCTGCCCACACGGGTGGAATCTCAGCTAGGATTTTAGTGGTGTCTGCCCATCTTCTTCCAAAAGTCAGCATTTTGGCTTGGATCTTTCACCATTGAGTCACATTTGGTTCATGGCATCATTTGGCACCGAGTTAACTAAAAGAACTCTAGAAAAACACTAAACAAATAAACCAAACTCAATTTAAGGATAAAATATTATTAAAAAAAAAGGGTAAAGTGTAGATAATTAAGTGCTTATCAAATTCCCCCACACTTGAGTATTTACTTGTCCTCAAGCAAATTAAATCGTAACAACAATAAGAAATAAAAACTAACCTCTCCAGTCAAAGAAATTCAAAAAGATTTACAACAACTTGAAATCAACAAGGCTTAAACATGGTAGCCAAATCATGAAATCTCTAAAACAAATCTTAAAAATCTGAAACCTAAATTCTGAAGTTATAAGTTTGAG
The DNA here is from genome assembly GCA_947687605.1 of Reutealis trisperma. NCBI lineage: Eukaryota > Viridiplantae > Streptophyta > Magnoliopsida > Malpighiales > Euphorbiaceae > Reutealis > Reutealis trisperma. Next base: position 18,314 of record CANTUT010000661.1, on the reverse strand, counting down.
CAAATAATTCTACAAAAACAAAAGTTCAAGCAAAGTAGATTTATAAGGATTTTTCCCATAGATGTTTGGCTACTCACTCGACTTTTCATTAATTATGCATTTCAATTCATGTTTTCTTCTTAATTAACTAAGGAGCCCAACTTGTTTAAATTGTCATTCTAACCTTTTTACGCGAACGCAAACACTTGTGGTGCCGGCCCCCAGTTACTCACCTAAAATCACACATTCAAATGGCTACTAACACTATTCATATTCTCAACTCCTTTTTGTTTAAAGAGCCAAGAATAGCAGAATATGTAAATATTTTCAAAGCTCCTTTGTATAATCTTTTTTTTTCAAGAAAAACAGTCAAGCTACCTAAAATATTAAGCATTTCTACTAAACTAGAACAAAAGTAACAGTGGAATAAAATGGCCTCAAAAAGTGTAACTAGAGATTCAAATTTCAGGCAAAAAGATTTGCAAAAATTTAATTTTCTAATCATGACCACCACATTCAATCCATACTGAAATAAGTCATTGTTATAGCAGAATTAGACCAATTTATCAATAGAGAGAGTTAATTTCAAATCAAACTATTGCTACAATTCAATTCGCTTAAATCGCAAGATTCATAAAAGATAGGGCACAATAATATACCTCTACCCCACACTTAAGTAACACATTGTCCCCAATGTGTTATAAACAAGGAAAATGAAAAAGTAAACGAGAGAATTAACTACCCTAAATGATGTACCACAGGAATCGTGTGTAGTGTTGCTTCAAATTAGAGTTTGCCATGATCATTGTTTCTGCACATAAAAATATTAAACTACAACCAAAGTAAGATCCATTCAAAATAAAAAAAAAAAAAAGGAAATAAAAAGAAAAAAGAAATAATAAACATAAAAAAAAAAACATCAATGGGTTGCCTCCCATTCAATGCTTCTTTAACATCATATTAGCTAGACGTTATCATTATTCATCCTCTACTAGTGGCGTGGAGGATTCCTTGTGCTATCTATCTCCATAAAGTAAGATAAAGAAGAATATGCAAAGGTTGTGGCCTTTGCATAGCCTTCTATCAGTAACAAAAATTATTTTTGATTCTTCATGACGTGCAAACCTGAGCTTACAAGGTTTAGACCCAACATCGAACAATCTTACCCACAGACTAGATGCAGGGATGTCAGCTTTAGCACCTAAGAGAGCTGGCATGTCACAAATATCAGCCACCTCATGCAATTCTGAGATGCTCCACCCAAATTCCCTAACATGTAGTTTTAACTCCTCCACAAAACAAATTTCCCTTTCCAAAGAAAATTTAGAGACTGCAAGTACTGACCACATACTTAATTATCTAACAAATATACACTTAGAGAAAGTTAGCAAAGGTCTAAGATTAGTTGTGGCTAGGTATTCATTTGATGGAATTTAGGGTATAGGAAGGGTGGTTATTGGGGTTGTGAGTGGTTTATTTCTATTCTCTTCAAAAGGTGAAAGGGCTAGAATGATAGGGGAGGTGTGATTTTCAGCATACATAGCTTCCCCCTCCATGTTCTCCCATATCTCACTATCATTAAAAGAGAGTTCTTCAACACTTGACTCCACTCCATTCATGTCCCATTGTTAGATTCGGGGTCGCTCACTTAAGTAATCATCCTTGTCAACTTCTTTGTGTAGCATTCCCAAATTTGCCTCACCATTCTCGTCTTCTTCATTTTCATCATTCCAAAACCAATTGATGGCAGTGGTCTTTTGTTGCTCTTCCAAAATGGCTTTAGTTTTGCTAGGCAAATTGCCTTCAGGTCTCTCACTTAGTAGTTTCAAAATTTGCCTAGCGAAATTCTCTAGATTGTGAAGAGAAGTCTCGATGCTCTGAAATCTTTTCTTTGTAACTTTCACTAAAGTCACAAACATGTCTTCCAACCTCTGCTTCTCTTGTGCATGCTCATCATTCTCTAATGTAACGCCCACTTCAAACTAAGTTGGGAGATCAGCTTCTGATGTATTTCTGCTGCTCTCCACTTCCTTGGTCAAATTTTCCATAAATGCCGTGAATCTTTCTAATGCAAGTTCAAGGGATGACTTCTCTACTGGTGCTTCCCCTGCATATTCCTCTAGGAAATCAATTTGATAAAAATATCCATGATCATAATACTGATTTCCCTGGTATCTCCATTCTGAATTTGGGTAACAGTTCCAATCCTGATAGTTCCGATTAGCCATGGAGAAAAAAAAAATTCTTTTTCTGGAAACACAAACTTAAAACAAAATCACAAACAAAAACATGAAATAGAAATAAAAAAATAAAACAGCTAAAAATAAAACAAGCAAATCAAAAAGAAAAACAAATACAAAAATAAAATAAAATAAAATAAAAACTAGATCAATAATCTCTATTAATAGTGCTAATATTATAAAACTATCCCCGGCAACGACATTAAAAACTTGATATGCCAAAATGCACACTAACAAAATGCAAGTGCACAGGTCATTATCAAGTAATAAAATAGTGAGTATGAGTATCGTCTCCATGAGGATAGTATATAAGTACTAGCGCAAACTTCAACTATTGTCTAATGAATAATCAAGATGAAGATTAATTAAACTAATCTAAATTAACTAAGCTAACCTAAGAAGGCAAGTAAATGATATTGATGGAAATGATCTAGGCAAAACTAATCTAAATATAAATCCCCTTAGTTGCTTATGCATATCAAACAATGGATTGAATTGGACTCTCACTAAATTAGATAAAAACCTTTCTCAAATGATTAAATCCCTAACTTCCTAAGTATTATAGGGGAATCTCTTCTCAACCTATAATCAAATAGGAGCAACAATAAGTTTAAGAGATTAACATCCAAAGAAGTTTTGTAGGTCTATCTCTAGCACCCCAATCAACTCTCTATTCCCATGAGTGATCTATCTATATCAGGGTATCTCTACTCGTCTAATATAGAAACAATATCCAATCAACAAGTTAGCAATTGTTGATTAGAATAATAAGATTTATCATGAAAATTAAATAACCAAAGATGAATTGATTAAAGTTTAAATCCTTTAATCTATATAATCAAAACTTGGGTTCATTACAAATATAATTAGTTCATATTAAAATTGAAGAACAAAGATGCAGAAAATAAAAGAGGAAGAAATCTCAAATAGATCTTGAAGGTGTTCTTTGAAATCTTCTCTTCAATCTTCCACATCCACTTAGATCTTGGTCTTTGATTTAATTAAATCATCAATATCTCTAGCCTTCAAGCCTTTCCCATGACTCTAGGGCTTAGCCAACCCTCTTAAATCTCTATTTTCGCTCAGTGGCAGCTCTCCTTAAAATGTTGTATGATAAAATTTATATTGCTGAATTTTAACCTCACACCACTGGAGCCACCACTTGGGTTCTAATGGTGTCTACGACGCTAAGGGCCCACGGGTGAAATCTTAGTAGTGGCTTTGCCTATGGGAGGCTACTAGATGTTTTTTCTAATTTGCTCTTATCACACGGCTAGAATCCTAAGTGGGATTTTAGTGGTATTTGCCCACACGAGTGGAATCTCAGCTTGGATTTCAGTGGTGTCTGCCCACACGGGTGGAATCTCAGCTAGGATTTCAGTGGTGTCTGCCTATCTTCTTCCAAAAGTCAGCATTTTAGCTTGGATCTTTCACCATTTTGAGTCACATTTGGTTCATGGCATCATTTGGCACCGAGTTAACTAAAAGAACTCTAGAAAAACACTAAACAAACAAACCAAACTCAATTTAAGGATAAAATATTATTAAAAACAAAGGATAAAGTGTAGTCAATTAAGTGCTTATCATAGAGGGAGAAGAAGAAAATGAGTAAATGGATAGCCAATCAACAAGTGCTCAAGGGGTGAGTGAAATGAAAAAATAAAGGGGGTATTTATAGGAAAATGGGGTAAGGGTAATTTGGAAAGAACAAATTAAAAAGACAAGGAAGGGTAGAGTTGAAAATGCTGAAAAAATCATACTAGAGGGCAAATTCAAAATTTTGGAGGGTAAAGGGGAGACCAATAACCAGAGAAGCCAGCGGCCCTACTAAGCCTCTAGGACGTTGATGTTCCCGACAGCATTGCCTAGATGATCAGTGGTGCCATCTGTTGTTCCGGTGGCAGCAAACGTGGCAATTTTTTTTTTTTTTTTAGAGATTGGTTATTGGTTTGTATAGGAAAATTAGTTATCCGGATAGCAATTACTTAAAGGATGAAATTTTCTTTTAGGGGCGCTGCGTTAGAACCCCCTTCCCTGTTAACTGGCTAGCAGAACCACTATACCAACTCTGCATAGCACACTAAACTTAGCAAGTATTTGGCTACGGCTAGATGATAAAGGTGTAAAATTAAGGGTTCACAGCTGCCCCCTCATCTAAATTGTCTTCTCTATAAGGCAGTTCTTATGACAGTGAACTCGAAAGAAGGGATGATATAAGGAATCAAAGTGATGTCTAGGTCAGTGCTTGGACATATTTGGGTGAGAGAGATGGTTAAAAAGGAAGATAGTAAAAAAAAAAAAACCATAGGGATGTTTAAGCAATTGCTCCTAAACATTCATGGGTGAAAAATGTGGCTGATAAATGGAAGCGAGAAAAGGGACCAAAGGGATATCTAGGCTGGTGGTTAGATATTTTTATGTAAATTGATGGATTTGGGTAAAAGAGGTAGAAAAAGAGACCACATGGATATCTAGGTGACTGTTTCCAGATATTTATTAGTGAAATTAACTGATAAATGGAAGCGAAAAAAAGAAACCAAAAGGATATTTAAACTGGTGGCTAGATATTTCTAGGTGAATTGGTTGATTCAGTTGATTCGAGATGGGGAAAGGAACTAGAGGGATGCCTAGATTAGACATATCTGGGTGGAGAACTTAGATAAATTTTTGATAAAAGAGGAGAAAAAAAGAGCCAAAGGGATGTCATTGTTCAAATATTACTAAGTGAAGGATTTGGATCGATATTCGAAAAAAGGGATGGAAAAGGGAACCAACTCGATGTCTGAGTAAGAATCCAAATGTTTTTGGGTGAAGGACATAAATGATTCAAAAGGACCACAGGGATACCTAGGTGACTGTTATTAGACATTTATGGGTGAAAATTATTTTGCCAAAAGAGGTAACATAAAGAACCATGGGGATATCTAGATTATCATATCTAAACATTTTTGGGTGAATTGATTAATAAAAGAAGATGCTCCCAAGGGAGGTTTTTAGTGATTGGATAAAAGAGATGCCCCCTAACATCTCTGTCAATAATGCTAATGGCCCCAGTCTTGATTTGGGAAGTTTATTTGGTTGATGATCCCAATCTTAGTTTGGAAAGTCTGTTTAGTTGATGATCCCAATCTTAGGTTGGGAAGTCTACTTAGTTGATGATGCCTATTTTGGGCCGAGAAATCTATTTGGTTGATGATCTCAGTCTTAGTTCAGAAAGTCTATTTGGTTAATGTTCCCAGTCGTGGTTTGGGAAGTCTGTTTTGTTTCAAGAAGTATAATTGGTTGATGATTCCTATCTTCGTTTGCAAAGTCTATTTGGTTGATGATCCCTATTTTGGTTCAGAAAGTCTATTTGGTTAATAATCCCTGTCTTGGCCTAGGAAATTTTGAGAAGATCTTGGTTGTGTTGAGAAAATTTAAGCTTCTAAAGGTGAAGAATTTGCCCTTTTGGAAGGCTTGAAAGATTTTGTTGGGATTAAAGGAACTTTAGAAGTCACGCTTTGCTGGTTTGATTATGTAGGATTGCTACTCAACTTGATGAAAATGGTTTGTTTGGCTTGATGCAATGAGCATTTAACTTATGCATCACTGATGAGGATAAAAGTCATTTAGCTACTTTAACTAGGAAGGTAACTTAGTAATTTTAAAGATAATGCATCTGATGAGGAATACAGGCAATGATGACTTAGAGGGCATGCCCTTTATGAGATATTTTCTTTTGACTTTTGAAATCATTGGTGACAATAAAGGTGATGCCCCCTGATAGGGCCTACTTTTTTACTTTCAGAAATGATTTTTGCTTTCTCTAGCAAATCGTCTCAGATTATGCTCAGCAAACTCATAGAGTAGTCTAGTAGGTGGAATGTGACTATTTGTTGGATAGAGTAACCGTCTCCAATTTCTCGATGCAACTTAATATCGCTTGGCAGATGACATTTGGCAAATATAAAAGAGGAGAGGCCATTAGCTTTGTTTATGCATGAGTGTGCATGGTTGCAGATGGTTGCATAGATGTTGGTGCACAAATTATTCATGCTTATGTATACATGCTTTAGGATTCATGGACATCTTAACTTCTGCACTATTGATGATTTATGGGGGATGATGCAAATAATGGATGAATGTATGGATGCAAGAGGGTGGATTCATAGGTTTGTTTTGTACATGTTATGAATGCAATTTGCATAAAATGCTAACTCCTAAAGTGGCCTACAGGTTACAAAATGATTATTTTGATTTTTTTTTGTTTGAATACTTAAGGAAGGTCTGAAAATTCTATGATAATGATGGGTGATGTAGACTCTAAGTAGAAAAGGTAAATGCCTTAAACCAATCACTAGTTATCTGAAAAGGTGATTTTAGGAAGGTGCTGTATTTTAAAAGGCAATAATTCAACTATATTGACATGGATTGGAGCTTACCATGATAACAGGACAGTTCATAAGGATAAATTATTTAGATAGACTCAATAGATACATATAGATTTTGACATGACTCAAAATAGAATCAATTTGAATGACACACCATCTCTTTTTTTTTTTTTTTTGCAGAAGAAACAAATGGGGATGCGATTAATATGGTTCAGAGAACACAAAGGCATGATGCCTTACAAGACAAAAGATACTTTCACGATGATTTAGACTGCATTCGGGTTTGGCTACTTATGTATCCCTTACATTACTTCTATTTTTTTTAGGGAGAATCAGATCAATGTAGTTCTTGTTATAGTGTGGAAAAAGAGTTAGGCATTACAATCTTACTTTACATCTATTCATTAGGCCTTTCCCTATTTGGACATAGCCTTTTTTTAATACTCTTCATGAAGTGATCTATAGCCACTGCCTGATTAAGGATAGTTGAGTACTAAGAGCCGTTTTGTCTGATGGTGTAATGCATGCAAATTTTTATTATTTTTTCCTCTTCTTTTTTTTTATTTTATTTTCTTCTCTTTTTTATTTTCTTCTTTTTCTTCTTTTTTTTTTCTTTGATGTATCATTCAAGCTAGAATAAAAAAAAAAAACACGAGATATAATATGAAAAATCTAAACTTTTATTAAGAAAAACTAGAAAAGTCATTACAGACTTAAAAGGAAGGAACATGTGGCAAACTCTAACTTTGACTTTGGATAACTAAGGACTGAAAAGAAAAGAAACAAGCATAAGACTCAAGAGACTCAAATTAAGAGAAAGATTCAACAGACCCAAAAGACTCAAACTTAGACCTTAGATGATTCAGACTTAGGATTGACTGAACTCAACTTGATTGTAGGACTTGAATAAGGGCATGCTAGCTAGGCCACTTGAGATTGATAATGTCTCTAAGGTCAATAGGTACAATGGGTACTAATTCTGGAGGGAGGATATCTCCATTATTAATGAGGTTTTGGATTTGGTGCATATGTCAGTTTTGTGCCTAGCTCCTCATTGATACTCACAGTACGGATCAAGCCTATAGTTTTTGGATAGATGGATGGATGGAGGATACTTTTGACTCTAGATGCTTAACCAAGTCATCTTCAAGGGCCATCTTGTAAACTGCACCTAGGGGAATTCCCAAATTAGTGAACTTTCTTCTTTCTAGCTTATGGGATTGCTGGTTATTGATGGTAGCTACCTTTTTTCCTATTTGCTTAAAGGAGATAATTGAGGTAGTAGCACAAGGATTACTATTCTTGTATCTTTTGTCAATTGTGTGAACTTGCTAAAGCACAATGGTGTTGCGCTTTAATGGTAGTTTGATAGACCCTTTAACTTTTAGTTAGGTAGAGTTTTTCATTCCCCAAAAAGGATTCGAGGAAGGAAGAAGGTTAACTTTGGTGTATGGTGGCATGAGACTTTTGGGGAATCCTTCACTGTTGGTTAGATTAATAACATGAGTTGGGTTGGCATGAGTCTTTGGGATTAGTTGTGTGGCATTTTTGGACACTTCTTTATCATAAGCAAAGCCAATGATAGGAGTTGATATGGTTGTAGCAACAGATTTAAATGTGGCATTAGTTGAGAAAAGAGAGGTGTCGGGCCGATTGACCATGGGAGGAGCTACAATGTTGGTTGGATCAAGATAGGTTGCAGTGGAACTTGAGTTAATTAGATTTGACTTGGCTTGGCAAAATAAGGAGGCATGATGTTAAGTAGACTAATATGGGAATCACGAGGTATGCTTGAGGGGTTTGAATATATGGACTGCCTTTAGGAACATAAGGTATTGGTGAGTTAGGCAAATGCTTTATTAAAGCTGACTTATTGAGCAGTCAGGGCTTTATTAAATTTGGTTTGTTCAGTGACTAAAGCATTATTCAAATTAACTTGTTGAGCATCAAGGGCAGAGTGAGCATAGGTTGGAAATTTTCCTTTTGCCTTTTAAGGATATTTTTGAAAAATGCATTCATAGTGTCTCGGTCAAAAGAGTGGGCCATCAATACCTTCAAGGTAAAAAAGAAGGGTAAGTGTATGGAAAAGGCATGAAGAAGTGATGAAAGGATGCAAATTTTAAGGAAAAAAGGACTTCCTAAGGTATTTTGGGCCAAACATTTTGGGCTTAAGGTGTTTGGAGTAATGATTGTTCATTGGGCCAAACATATTGAAATTTAAAGATTAGGTCTTAGGTTAGGGGCCAAAGGTTTTAGGCTTAAAGATTAAGTATTTGGTTATGGGCCAAAAGATTTTAGACTTAAGGATTAGGACTTAGGTTGGGTGAACAAAAGGTTTTGGGCTTAAGGATTAGGACTTATGTTAGGGCCAAAAGGTTTTGGGCTTAATAAAGGTTTGGTCTCTTTGAGTGTTTGGGCAAGGGTATTAGTGAGATGAACCCCAAACAACCTACTTTGAGACCCAATACCTTTATACTTAGAAACGACTCCTTGGAAAGCCAAATCAAGTTTGAATAAGAAGCCTCTACCTAATGACGAGCTTGTATCAAAGAATCTTGGTATGTTGTGAATGAAACAAAGTAATTAACTTTGGAAGTTTGGATTATTTATTCAAAGCAAGAACCAACATTAAGAAATTTCTCACAAGCACAAAGCTATACTTTTTGAATTATCAAGTCTGTCTCTTATTCATAGAATAGCTAAGTATTTATAATATCTTAGTGAGGTTACAAACCCTAAATTTAATAGTTTTTTAAGGAAAATTAGTTTCCTAAACAACTTACTAACAAAATTTGGTTTTGGACTTAATTTAAAAAAACTAAAAGTCCAAATAACTAATTAAAATACTTAAAATAGAAAAAGGATAGATATGGGCTTAATTAACAAAATCAACTCAATGACAATGTGAATTTTGAACTTGAGTTTAAATTGATTGACCCATTCAAAATCCATCCTTGAAGCTTGAATCTTCATGTTTTATCTTCTAGCACTTGAATCAAATTAATCAAATCTGAATTTAAATTTTGAATCCCCAATTTGATATTTGACTCCCCTTTGCAATCTTCAATTATGGATAGAATGTTTCACAAGCCTTGTATCAAGCCTTGAATTGCATCTTTGAATTTCTTTACTCTTGCTCTTGTAGTTGGTCCATTTGGCAAAGTCATTGGATCCTTGCTATTAGCTACTTAGATTGCATTAATTGGTGTTTGGATTTTAGGGTCTCAGGCCAAAAGTTTTTGGGCTTAAGGTGGTGGTGGACCAAATGTCTTGGTCATAGGAGAGGTGAGGTGCTAATGACTTCGGGCTTAAAAGATGTGAGGTGGCAATGGTTTTAGGCTTAAGGGAGATAATGAGCCAAAAGTCTTAGACCAAAAAGTGTTTGAGGATTGAAGATTGATGCTTGACTTGGTTTAAGGCATAATCTAGACTTGAGGCTCTTAGTTTTATTTATCCGTATACATGGTCATGTTATGATGCATTACAGAAAAGGTTTCATGAATATGTGCAAAGGTCTTGATTATTATGGTGCATGGAAACTAGGATCAAAGCTTAGGGTGACTATATGCACAAAGGTAAAGGGTGGATTAGTTAAGGGTTCCCGTCCCACTAGAGCATTGATATACCTAGCCATATATGAGTCAAGGAGCCTCGCATGGGTCAAACAGTATTAATTGCTTGTTACACCACCAAAATAATTGGGGATTTGTCGTAAGGTGGAATGCTTTAGCTATCTCCCAACATACTCAAAGAGAGTTGTCGAGCTAATGCTACTCATTATTCAAAAGTTTTCCTAAAGTTAAGGGTAGGCAATGAGCCTTTATTATGTAAAATGATGCATGAAAGTCAAATTATACTTAATGAGCCAAATGAAGCTTATTTTTTTGAAAATTTTTTCCTTAACCAAATAGTAATCCCCTCGTTTTCCTTTTTATTTTAAAAAAATGTGGCAACCAATCTCCAATGGAGTCGCCAGCTATTAGGCCTCGCCAGAGCACTGACTTGATTCGCTAGAGGAAATTAGGATGCTCATTCGAGTTTAGACTCATGATAGAACCCTCAGGTTTATATTGGGTTGATTTTGAAAATGATTTTGGGAGCAGTACCCTAATTTATTTTTAAATGGGGAAATTAAGGAAAAAAAAAACCAATTGACTCTAATTTATTAATTTTCAGTTAATCTACCCAAGGATAAAATCACTAGCCTCGAACCAAATTGAGCTCAGGGACTAGGTTTTTTATTTTAAATAATCACGATTTGACTCTTAAGTTTAATTCGACTTGAAAATTTAATTTTATGAATGATAAATATTATATAAAAATTATAATATAATGATTGATGCATGAGCATGGCATGAGTGCATGGAGAAAAGTAAAATAAAATTAAGGAGAGTGTTCTCTCTAGTCCTTATGGATTGTTGGAAAGCCACATAGTCACTCCTTAATTCTAAATTAAACTAATTAGATAAATTAATTAAAAAAGGGGAATAGGGATTGATTGGATTTTGATTTATGGTTTGGATTTAAATTTCAAATGTGCCTACGTACCCCGTTGAATGGAGATCAAAATTCACGTAGTTTATTCTACTATTAATTAGAGGGTTTAGGAGTTGATCAAATTGATTTTGATTTGGGTTTGTGGGTGAGAGGAAAAGGCTGATATCTTTACTTTTGGTAGACGGAGTGTTTTACTAGACTAAAGTTATATTTTATCCATACCAGATAATTAGATTGATTGGAGATTAATTAATTAATTAATTAAAATGATTAATTAACTAATTAATATGATGAAATGGATGGATGAATTAATTAATTAAAATAATTAATTAATTAATTAATTTGGATGAATGGTGGATTAAAAAAATGATTAATTTGATGTTGAAGAGTTATTAATTAATTAATTAATTAAAAAGAAAAATTAATTAATTAATTGAGTGATTAATTTTAATTTTAAAAAAAGTTTTAGTTCATTAAAAAGATTAATTAACTTGATTAGGGTGAGAAAATTAATTATAAAAAGATTAATTAATTAATTAATTAATTAGAGAGTGGTTAGACGAAAAAGAAGAAAATGAGCAAATGAATAGCCAATTTATAAGTGCTCAAAGGGGGAGTGAAATAAAGAAATAGAGGGGGTATTTATAGGAAAATGGGATAAGGGTAATTTGGGAAGAGGAAAAGTGAAAAAACAAGAAAGGATAAGGGTGGAAATGCTGAAAAAATCATATTGGAGGGCAAAATCAAAATTTTGGAGGGCAAAAGGGGGACCAACAATTGGAGAGGTGGCAACACCACCAAGCCTTTGGGTAGTGCAGTCAGCTATTCCGGTGGCAGCTGACGTGATAATTTTTTTTTACTTATTTTTTTTAGAGATTGATTGTTGGTTTGTATTGGAAAATTAGGTATCTGAGTAGCAATTATTTGAAGGCTAAAATTTTATTTTGAGATGTTGCCCTAGAACCCTCCGCTTGCTAACCAGCTAGCGAGACCATCGTACCAACTTTGTATAATACACTAAACTTAGCAAGTATTTGGCTACAGCAGAATGATAATAGTGTAAAATTAAGGGTTCACAGGTACAAGAAGTCAAGAGAAAATATCAAACACTCATCTGTGATAAAGGAAGAAAATCAACTGAAGAAAAGACAACAAAGATGGCAAATTATCTAGCAAGGATAAATGCAACCTTAAGAGACAATAGAAGGTGAGAGGTGATGAAAGTCATTGTAGATCACAATCATGATCTGAATCCAAGTAAGAGTCGATTTATGGTTGGCCACAAGAAATTGAGTCCCCATAAGAAGATGAAATTATTGTTCGATGACATAGCTAGTAGGAGGCCCTGCAAGAGAATTCGAATGCTTGAAATTGAAGCTGATGATCTAGAAAATTTATCCTATATAGGAAAGGATTGTCAAAATTTTGTTGACAAATAGAAGAGGCTATGACTTGGCAATAGTGATGCTGAATGTATTCATCTATTTTTTATGAAAATGCAACACAAAGATAGTAGCTTTTTTCATTCAATATATGATGTCTTTTAGGTTCATCCTCAAGGTAGAGCTGCTTATAAGGAGTTCAATGATATTGTGAGTTTTGACACTACCTACTTAGTCAACATAAACAAAATGCCATTTGCTGTTATTGTTGGGATTAACCACCGACGAGCAATCCATTCTTTTAGGTTGTGCTGTTAGCTCTTATATCAAAAAAGGATGTTGATTCTTTTAAATGGCTATTGTTTACTTAGATGATGACTATGGGAAATGTACAACCAATGTTATTCTAACTGACTAATGCAACAGCGCAAAAGCTGCCATTAAAAAATTTATGTCAAATTCTATACATAGATATTGCTTATGGAATATACTAAGTAAAATTCCTAATAAGTTGAGGGGTGTTGATGATTTTGAAAAACATTCCTGGAGTTTAAAGCTTTAATATATGAAGTATGATGATTGATTTGTTTGAATCAATTGGAAATTATTTGTAATGAATCATGAATTAGAAGAAAATGGTTGGATTTCTAAATTGTACAGTTGTAGGAGAAAATAGGTTCCTATTTATCTGATTGACACATTTTGGGATGAAATGGTACCGACACAAAGTAGTGAGAGCATGCATGCTTACTTCAATAGTTATGTTCACTTGATGATAGCTCTAAAGTAATTCATTGAACAATATGATATTGCAACCAATGATAAAGTTGAGAAGAAGTTCCATGCAGAAAGCTTAAAAAAAAAATTATTGCATTTCTGAATTTAAATGGGGGAAACAATTTTAGAAAGCTTAAATAGTTGCAATGTTCAAGGTTTTTCAAGAAGAGATAAAGCGCATATGGTATTGTCATGAGGCCTAACTTTATTGATGATGAAGACTCTAAAGATGATGAAGTGAATGGGACAGAGGAGTTAAATATTGAAGCTGGTGTGGAAAAACATAAAATTCTTAACATAAGGCTAATTAATGATTGGTATCAAAAGGATTTTGTTTATGAGATTCAATATAGAGAAGATGGGGATTTTTTCAACTGCAACTGCAAGAAATTTGAAACTATAGGAATCCCATGTAATCACATCCTAAAGATGATTAGCATGAAAAATATTGAGGTTATTAATGAAAGTTATTTGATCAAAAGATGGAAGAAAAATGTTTACCATCTATACAACCATATGTTTTTAGCTAGAGGATATAACACATCAATAGATTATTAGAAATTAAAGGAGCTTAAGAGTTGTTTTCATGAAATTACTGATATAGTATTATGTAGCAACATGATATTACTATACTTGAAGAGAAGCTTAAAAAGCTTGAAGCAAAGAATGTTGAATTGGGATAGCAATGGAGTGAATCAACCTTCAACAAACATAGAGGAAGCATTAAATGCGGAAGAGATACCAACCACAAAGGAAATATTTAACAACAATCAAGTGGAGAATGAGACTAATGTATCCTATGTTAACAATCCAATACTAACTCATTGTAAAGGAAGGCAAAAAATTCAAGGCTTAATTCTAGAAGTGAAGTTGCCAAATCTACAAATAGGGGTACTGGTAAGGGTAGTGGAAGCAAAAAGGAGTAAGGAGAAGTTCATCACAACCCCCCTCAAACAATCATAGTTATATTGATTTAGACCTAACCTAGTAACTAAATTGCATACAGTAAATAGTAAATGTGAATCTAAGTATAAAATAGTAAGTTTATACTTCTACTATGCTATGATCACTTTGCTATGATCACTTAGATAGATATTTGATATTCAAACTGAAAATGAATAGCATTTCCATGTGAATAATAGAATTAACAAATTGGTGTTTAATGAGATATGAGGAAAAAAAAAAGTTGTTCATAGAAATGAGTTTTTCATAAACATTGTAATATGAAAAAAAAATGCAGTATAACAAGCAATTTTTAGGTGCACCAAAATAACATCACAAAATATGAAATTTTAATATGGCACTTTTTAATATGTAGCAAATAGTATCTTATTATAAATATTACAGTCCATTTGAAAACAATACTATGATCAAATATAAATTGTATAAATTTAGAATTATAATTAAACACATTCAGCAACATCAATTTTTAAACCAAATAATGTTGTGTCCAAATTTGTTTAGGTCAAGTTCAACATCATTAAGATTGACTTCAACCTTAATAATATTTAACTCAACCTAAATAAATTTGGACTTAACCTCAATGTTTTTTCATTCTACTTAATAAAGTTGAATTCAAACTTAATAACGTTGCATTCAACATTAACAAGGTTAAATTCGACAATATTAAGGTTTAGTTGAATGTTATTAAGATTAAACTAAACTTTATTAAAGTTGAACTCGATGTTTTAACTCAATAAATTTTTATTGAGATACTAACTTTTCTTGGAAAAGAGAATATTATAATTGGTTTGAAGAAAACTATCAGTAGTAGATGATTTTCCATCTAGTTAGACTTATTTATTGCAATCTAAAATATCTAACTCCATTTGTCAACTTACATTATTTAAATACGAATCACTAGTTTGCCTCATAATAATCTGAGACATTAAAGGCTTGTTACAAATCTCATATCTTATCTCCATAAACATACACTAATATATATACATTATCATCGAGTCTATAACTCATACTCATCTTATCCAACCTATGCTTACTTGATTCCTTTCATCATTCTATGAATATCATTGGCTTCGTTATCAAGGTCTTAAACTTATCTCATAATTATTTTGCTTGTCCTACTGAATCGAGACCATCTATTCGCTTGATAATACTTAGTCCTTCCCTCATCTGGTATTATACCTTGTCCATCCATTACTACCATACTTTTTATCAATTAACTCATACATATTCCTTTTCATGCCATATCTTTCATCATTTCTATCATCTCCTATGTAGTCTAGCTTCATAACTTTTGGTATTATTTTAGAATATAGCTCTATCTCTGTATATAGTTCTTTCTTAATATTTTCTTCAATCACCAACCTTCTTACTATCCATTAAGACCAACCTTCTCACTATCCATTAAGTTCTGTCTTACACCTTCACCACCAATGTTTATCTTAACTTACGTCCAAATATCTATTATGACTAACCAAGTCTTGGGGTGTTACAAAGTGATACTACAAATCTTATAACAAAAAATTATGATATATTGAATATATGTTTTGGAAAAGAAATTATAACATATGAACAAATCTACCAAAAATTTAAATTTCCACACCTAAAA
>CANTUT010000660.1:0-132888 GCA_947687605.1 Reutealis trisperma | reverse complement strand
AATTTAGTAAATTATTTTAGTAAAATTATTTTGGGTAAATCATTATTATTATTATTATTATTATTATTATTATTATTATATATAGAGAAGGTGGCAGACTAAGTCTGCAGAGAGAGGAAGCCGAGAGAGAGAGAGAGAGAGAGAGAAAGAGAGAAGAAGAAGCTGCCTGTCGTGCGACCGTCGTCCGTTCGCCAGAATCTGACACGCACCGACTAGGAAGCCTCCTGAGGTGTTGACCAAGCTGTCCACTGAAAATCGCCGCCATCCACCATCACCAGCCGCCGCACGCGCCACTGCACCGTCCGTTATCAATAATTTCTGAGCTTAATTCCGGCCAGTTTCGTCATCCGTTCAAGGTGATTTTGGTACCATCAGACTCCTCTTCCTCTAAGCTTTATTTTGGTATATAAATTACTAATTTTGGACAATGTTGAATTTGACCGAACTTCGGTGATCGACCAGAGTACGGACACAGATTTTGATGAACCAGAAGAAACGAATTATATTTTCAGATTCTACGTGTTGAGAGGAGTCCGTTGGTAGTAAGTTTGTGATGATCGGTTAACGTTCACGTTTTTCGATGACTTTTATGGTGAGCATCGTTTATCGTGATTTGTGGCGAGTTTGTGGTATATTGTTACATTTTTTAGTAAGGTTAAAGGATTAGACATTAGTGGGAGAAATTAGTTGGTATATTTATTTGATTAGTAATTAGTACGTGTGAGGTTCATTAGGAAATTCTTATCTTTTGGGGAGAGATTAGGCCGTCTAGATAGGAAATAAGTATTTATTTATCATTATATTCATATTTTGATAATCTTGTTTACTTCACTGTATAGATCATTATGGTGCGCCTTCAGCCGCCCCCAGCCATAGTCCGTGAATTTCCAGTTCTGCTCTTCTGTACTATGAGTGATACTTCTAATATACTTTCCTATTAATCATGCATTACGTTGAGTATATTTGTGAATATAATTAATTTATGATGCTTATGTCATGGAATGTATACATGTGCAGGCTTAACTTATCATTTGGTTATGTTGGATATTTTGATTATGTGCTGCATATTCTCTGTGTATGTTGGAGGGAGATAGAATGATACAGAAACCACCTAGGACTTTGGATATGATATGTTTATGATGAGATTATGATGAGATTGAGAAGATGAGCTATGACTGGTGAATACTGGCTGGGCCTGCTCATCACCAAGGCTGCTATCAGTCAGGTCAGGGCTGCTTGGTACAGACCAGTGACGGCCGGACCCCTTGGATATAAGAGACAGATTATTAGATTAAGAGAGCCATTATATGTGGATCGACTCCCTCAGTTTGATTTTAGTGTGGTTTCTGTGGACTAAACTCCATCCTTGTATGTTTTTGTGATGAATGGTTGTTGGGTGACATAATTGTATAACATACATATATATCTATATTTTGTTCACCAAGTTCGTATCTTAGTAGTATCATTTACTAAGTTGAGACGCTCACCCCTCCCTATTATTTTTCAGGTCACAGGTTGAGCTTACAATTGTAATCCTTGTTAAGTCAGTCTCTGTCTTCTTCTTCGACAAAGTGCATGTGATGTATCGTTATTGTAATAATATATTAGAATTATACAATTACAATATTGGGGATTGTATTATGGTATTACTGGTACTATTGGCTTGTATTATTGTAAAACTCTCTATCGACAGCTTTTATGATTTTGTCACTATTATTGTAAATTATTATGGTATTTTTATGGTAAATTACTGTTGTGATATGATGAGTATTGACTATACTATCAGCAGATGGAGTGGTATGGAATATGACCTGAGATATTTTAAAATTATGATTATTTGGGTATTATTCTTTTTGGTGGTCACTGTTTAGGCTGACCATGGACACTGGTGGCCTTAAGCTTTCCCATGCCCTAGTATCGGTCACATGCCTCGAAATTGGGTCGTGACAAAGTTGGCATCAGAGCATGTTTTACTTTCCTTGGGAATTGTAATTGCAAAACTTAGGGTCTCTATACGTCTTTTATGTCCTCATTGTTTCTATTATCTGGGTTTTCATGTTATAGTATAATTATATATGAGTTTGGTAGGTTATATGAAAAGTTTTTAGTGAGCACTATCTTTCTTTACTTGATAAACTATTGGTTTCTTTTCAATATCATGAGTGCCAGATCTAGGCGCGTCACTGCGAGATCTAAGGCAGCTGCTAGTAGAAAGCAAGATGTTCTTGAGGGGGAGGGATCCACAAGGCCAGTAGGCCTAGGACCGGAACGCCGAGAGTGGCACCGGCAAAAGGTCGAGGAAACCCCTACAGTTGAGACTGTGTTGGCTAGATTTCAAAGAATTATGTCTGATATGGCTAGGGTAAACCAGCCACCTCCCCCAGCTACTACTTATGCCATTTCTTTAGAAAGGTTTCTTAAACATCATCCTCCTAAATTTTATGGTCATGAGGAGTAGGCTCATGATTTCTTAGATAATATCCGGGAGATTTGTTTGGAGCTAGGATGTTCAGATGCCCGATCTATCTATTTTGCTAGTAGGAGGTTGGAGGGACCAGCCCAAACTTGGTACAAGGATTATGTTAGGCCTCGATATCAGTAGATGTCTTGGGAAGATTTCTCTGTTGAGTTTTTAGCTTGGTTCGTTCCTCCTGGATTTGTTTATAGGAAGATGTTTGAGTTGGAGGGTTTGAAGAAAGACAAGCAGACTTTGGTAGCAGAGTTTACTAGTAAGTTTTTGAAATTATATAAATTTATGCCGTCAGCCATACTAGATGAAGAGAGTAAGAAGTTCAGATTTGCTAGAGCCTTAGGAGAAGGCTTTGAGTCATTGATTACTGGTCGTCAAGGCTGACCTTTTAATCAATTAGTGGATGATGCTAGAGATATTAAGTTAGCTTTGGAGGAAAAGAAAAAGAAAACTAAAGGAATGGGAAAAAGAGAAGGTCAGAATGTTTCAGAGTTTGTTGGTACAAGTGGTACTTTTTCTATAGGTTCTTACTCGTCGGACTCTCAAGGCTCTTCTAGACGAAAAGGAAGAGGTAGGCATAGAGGGGGAATAAGTCATGGTAGGAGTGCTAGTGGCAGTAGTGCTGGTTCTAGTTTTAGTGATTCAGGACCAGGTTCAGGCACCACAACATGTATCAAATGTGAAAGAATTCATCAAGGACCATGCTTTGTAGGTTCAGGTGTTTGTTTTAATTGTGGCCAGTTGGGTCATTTTGCTAAAGAGTGCCCTTCTTCCAGAGGACAGAGAGGAGGTTCTTGAGGGTTGACACAAGGGTCTTTTGCCAGTGTTACATAGCCTATGCACCCTTCATCATTAAGTGGACGATTTGGTGGCCAGCAGAGTCGTGGTTTAGGAAATAGAGGTAGAGGTTAGAGCCAAGGATGTAGCTCGAGTCAGATGAGCAGAGGACAACATTCGGGTTATGCTAGAGTTTATACCCTCACTCAGCAAGATGCTCAGGCTTCTAATGCAGTGGTAGCAGGTACTCTTCCTGTTTGTTCTTTTGAGGCTCGTGTATTACTAGACCCGGGTACTACGTACTCTTTTGTTTCCCCCAGTTTTGCAGTAAAACTTAATGTTATGCCTGTTAGTCTAGAGTGTCCGTTGTCAGTTGCCACCCCTATGAGTGATACCTTGTTGGTGGACACGGTATTTCTGGCATGTCCAGTTTGGGTTGAGGGTAGAGTCCTTCCTGCTAATCTGATTTTACTTGATGTGATGGATTTTGATGTAATATTAGGAATGGATTGGTTGTCGACTCATTTTGCTACCCTCGATTGTTGTAACAAAGAGGTTATTTTCCGTATACCCGGTGATTTAGAATTTTCTTTTTACAGGAATAAATGTAGTGCCCCTTGCAATCTCATATCAGTAATTAGCGCTAGAAGGTTATTGCGTGGTGGGTTTCAAGGTTATTTAGCTCTGGTGAGGGATGTCTCTAAGGATGCTGGAAAATTAGAAAATATTTATGTGGTAAATGAATTTCCTGATGTTTTTCCTGATGAGCTTTCGAGTTTGCCTCCAGACCAAGAAATAGAATTTTGTATTGATATAGTACCCGAGACAAATCCTATATCCATGCCACCATATAGGATGGCACTTGCAGAATTGAAAGAACTGAAAGAACAATTGCAAGATTTGTTAGATAAGGGATTCATTCATCCTAGTACATCACCCTGGGGTGCTCCTGTGTTATTTGTGAAAAAGAAGGATGGGTCAATGAGCCTTTGTATTGATTATAGACAATTGAACAAGGTGACTATAAAGAATAAGTATCCGCTTCCCCGAATTGATGACTTGTTTGATCAACTTCAAGGTGCTCAATGTTTCTCAAAGATTGACCTTCATTCGAGTTATCATCAATTGAAGATTAGAAAAGAAGATATTCCTAAGATTGCATTTAGGACTCGTTATAGGCATTACGAATTTCTAGTAATGTCTTTTGGACTTACTAATGCACTGGCAACATTGATGGATCTAATGAATCAGATTTTCAAACCCTTTTTGAATCATTTTGTCATTGTGTTTATTGATGATATCTTGGTATATTCAAGGACACCTGAAGAGCATGCCCAACATTTGAGAATAGTTCTACAAACATTAAGGAATCACCAGCTTTATGATAAGTTTTCTAAATGTGAGTTTTGGTTAGACGGTGTGGCCTTTTTGGGACATGTAGTCACTAAAGATGGCATTTCTGTAGATCCCAAAAAGGTAAAAGCTGTCACTAATTAGGAAAGACCCACTACAGTTACTGAAGTTCGCAGTTTCCTAGGTTTGGCAAGGTATTATCTTCGCTTTGTTCAAGATTTTTCAAGGATAGCAGCTCCTCTCACTCGTCTGACCCAAAAGAACGTTAAATTCCACTGGACGAAAGCATGTGAAGAAAGTTTTCAAAGGCTTAAAGATTGTCTTACTTCAGCTCCAGTTCTAGCACCCTCAGGTACTGGTGGTTTCACTATTTTATGTGATGCGTCAATAATTGGTTTGGGTTGTGTTTTAATGCAACATGGTAAGGTAATTGCCTATGCTTCTCGGCAGTTAAAGAAGCATGAGCAGAATTATCCCACTCATGATCTGGAAATGGCAGTAGTGATTTTTGCATTAAAAATTTGGAGACATTATCTATATGGAGAGACTTGTGAGATTTATACAGATCACAAGAGTCTAAAGTATATTTTTGAGCAGAGGGATTTAAACTTGAGATAGAGAAGGTGGATGGAACTTCTTAAGGATTATGACTGCACCATTCTTTACCACCCTGGCAAAGTAAATGTTGTAGCAGATGCTTAAGTAGAAAATCTTTTAGGAGTCTAGCTCACATTGTTGTTCATAAGAGACCTATAGTCAAAGAGTTGCTTGAATTGTTTAACGATGGATTGCAATTGGAAGTCCATAGTACTGGGATCTTGTTGGCACACTTTACAGTCCGTTCAATTTTAGTAGAAAGAATTAAAGTGGCCCAACGATGTGACCCACAGTTGTGCAAAATTATTGAAGAAGTGCAGAAAGGGAATAATAATGAATTCATAATTGATGATAATGGAGTGCTTCGACTTGGTTCACGTCTATATGTACCCAATGTAGACAATTTGAGAAAAGAAATTTTGGAAGAAGCACAACTTGCAGTATATAATGTTAATCCAGGTTCTACTAAAATGTATCATGATTTGAAAAGTGTTTATTGGTGGAATGGTATGAAAAAGGATATTGCAGAGTTCATCTCTAGATGCCTCTCTTGTTAGTAGGTAAAGTTAAAACACCAGAAACCTTCTGGATTGTTGCAACCTTTTCCTATCCCTAAGTGGAAATGGGAAAGAATAACCATGGATTTTGTAACTAGTTTGCCAAAGACTTTAACTAGCTATGATTCCATTTGGGTGATTGTAGCTAGATTAACTAAATCAGCTCATTTCATCCCTGTGAAGATTAATTATTCAGTTGCTAAATATGCGAGGTTATATGTGGAGAAAATTCTGTGTTTGCACAGTGTACCAGTCTCTATCATGTCGGATAGAGCACCTCAATTCACTTCAAGATTCTAGAAATCTTTACAAGAGGCTCTAGGTACAAGATTGGACTTTAGTACTGCTTTCCATCCTCAAACAAATGATCAGTCTGAGAGGACAATTCAAACACTAGAAGATATGTTAGGCATGTGTATACTTGACTTTGGAGGCTATTGGGACTCACACTTGCCGCTGATTGAATTTGCTTATAATAATAGCTATCACGCTAGTATTGGTATGGCACCATATGAAGCTTTGTATGGTAGGAAGTGTAAATCCGCTGTGTATTGGGAAGAAGTGGGAGAAAAACAACTGTCAGGACTAGAGTTGGTACAAATAACTTCAGAAAGGATTCCCATAATTCGAGAATGTTTGCAAACAACTTTTAGTAGACAGAAGAGTTATGCAAATCTTAGGCGAAAAGATGTATCCTTTGAAGTAGGTGATTTTGTCTTTCTGAAGGTTTCCCCCATGAGAGGAATAATGAGATTTGGCAAGAGAGCGAAACTAGCACCAAGGTACATTGGTCCGTATCTGATTATCGAACGAGTCAGAGCTGTTGCATATTGATTGGACTTGCCACCAGATCTCTCTCATGTTCACCCTGTGTTTCATATTTCCATGTTGAGGAAATATGTTCCTGACCCTTCTCACGTTCTCCAGCCTCAAGAGGTTCAGATTTGTGAAAACCTATCGTATGAGGAAATCCCTATAGCTGTGTTAGATTCTCAAGTTCAAAGGCTTCGTTCTAAAGAAATTCCTATGGTTAAGGTTATGTGGCGTAACCATACGACTAAGGAGTGTACGTGGGAGGTAGAGGCTGAAATGAGAGAAAAATACCCGTATTTATTTGAATATAATTGATATATTTGGTATTGTATTTTGAATATTTTATGGTTATATTGTATATTTAAAGAAATAAGATTTACTATTTATATGAAATTTTCAGTATCATTACCTTATTTTAAAATTTGGGGATGAATTTTTTTTAAGGAGGTGAGATTGTAATATCATGAATTTTCATAATTTATAATTTTGAAATATTGTGAAGTTGACAGAAATATTTATTATACTATAATAGATTTCCCAATTAATTATTGTGGTATTAAATTTAAATTTAGTAAATTATTTTGGACAAATCATTATTATTATTATTATTATTATTATTATTATTATTATTATTATTATTATTATTATTATTATTATTATTATTATTATTATTATTATTATTGTTAGCTTATATATATAGAGAAGGTGGTAGACTAAGTCTGCAGAGAGAGGAAGCCAAGAGAGAGAGAGAGAGAGAGAGAGAGAGAAAGAGAAGAAAAAGCTGTCAGCTGTCCGACCGCTGTCCGTTCGCCAGAATCTGACACGCGCCAGCCAAGAAGCCTCCTGAGGTATTGACCAAGCTGTCCAACGAAAATTGCAACCATCCGCCGTCGCCAGCCACTGCACAAGCCGCCGCATCGTCCGCTAGCAGCAACTTCTGAGCTTAATTCTGGCCAGTTCTATCGTCCGTTCAAGGTGATTTTGTTACCATCGGACTCCTCTTCCTCTAAGCTTATTTTGGTATATAAATTACTAATTTTGGACGATGTTGAATTTGACCGAACTCTGGTGATCGATCGGACTGCTGACATAGATTCCGACGAACCAAAAGAAATGAATTATATTTTTGGATTGTACACGTTGAGATGAGTCCGTTGGTAGTAAGTTTGTGACGATCAGTTAACGTTCACGTTTTCCAGCGACTTTTGCGATGAGCATCGTTTATCGTGATTCGTGGCGAGTTTGTGGTATATTGTTACATTTTTTAGTGAGGTTAAAGGATTAGACGTTAGTGGGAGAAGTTAGTTGGTATATATTTGATTAGTAATTAGTAAGTGTGAGGTTCATTAGGAAATTCTTATCTTTTGGGGGGAGATTAGGCCGTCCAGATAGGAAATAAGTATTTATTTATCAATATATTCATATTTTGATAATCTTGTTTACTTCACTGTATAAATCATTCTGGTGCGCCTTCAGCCGCCCCCAGCCATAGTCCGTGAATTTTTAGTTCTGCTCTTCCATACTGTGAGTGATACTTCTAATATACTTTCCTGTTACTCATGCATTACGTTGAGTATATTTGTGAATACAATTAATTTATGATGCTTATGTCATGGAATGTATACATGTGCACGCTTAACTTGTCATCTGGTTATGTTGGATATTTTGATTATGTGCTGTATATTCTCTCTGTATGTGGAGGGAGACAGAATGATACAGAAACTACCTAGGACTTTGGATATGATATGTTTATGATGAGATTATGATGAGATTGAGAAGATGAGCTATGACTGATGAATGCTGGCCGAGCCTGCTCATCGCCAAGGCTGCTATCAGTCGGGTCAGGGCTGCTTCGTACAGATTAGTGACGTTCAAGCCCCTTGGATATAAGAGACAGATTATTGTATTAAGAGAGCCATTATATGAGGATCAGCTCCCTCAGTTTGATTTTAGTGTAGTTTCTGTGGACTTAACTCCACCCTTGTGTCTTTTGTGATGAATGGTTGTTGAATGACATAATTGCATAACATACATATATATCTATATTTTGTTTACCAGGTTCGTATATTAGTAGTATCATTCACTGAGTTGAGACGCTCACCTCTGTCTTCCTATCATTTTTCAAGTCACAGGTTGAGCTTACAATTGTAATCCTTGTTAAGTCAGTCTCTGGCTTCTTCTTTGATAGAGCGCATATGATGTATCATTATTATAATAATATATTAGAATTCTGCAATTACAGTATTGGGGATTGTATTATGGTATTACTAGTACTATTGGCTTGTATTATTATAAAACTCTCTGCCGACAACTTTTATGATTTTGTCACTATTATTGTAAATTATTATGGTATTTTTATGGTAAATTACTGTTGTGATATGATGAGTATTGACTATACTGTCGGCAGATAGAGTGGTATGGAATATGACTTGAGATATTTTAAAATTATGATTATTTGGGTATTATTCTTTTTGGTGGTTACTGTTTAGGCTGACTGTGGATACTGGTAGTCTTAAGTTTTCTCGTGCCCCAGTGCCAATCACGTGCCTCGAAATTGGGTCGTGACAGCCTAGTTATTTTAAAATTAATTTCGAGCCTATTAACACTGACCGATAATTTTTCTAAGCTTTGTAACTCCCGAAAACTGATCCATAAGTCTTAAAATCTGACTAAAAAGAAAATAAATTTTCAACATGCCTCCGGGCGATGCCGGCACCCCTTTGAGAGGCGCGCCGCTTGCCTTGCTGGAGGCGAGTCCCACTGTCTCACCTGCAGTCCCTAAAATATCCCTCAACCTTATTTTTTTTAATCCCTTTTTAGCCCTATCCTTTTGGTCTTTTCACTTTTTCAATTCCTAAACTATCCTCACCCACTTTTTCTATAAATACCTCTCTCCATCCTTCATTCCAACACACCTCTTGAATTAGTATTGATGGTTATTTACTAATTTCTCTCTTCTTCTCCGTCCAACCATTTCTAATTAATTAATTAATCTTTTAAATTAATTAATTATCTTACCCTAACCAAGTTAATTAATCATTTTAATTAACTAAAATCTTTTTTAAATTAAAAACAATTACTCGATTAATTAATTAATTAATCACCTTTTCAAAATCAAATTAATCCTTTTTCTTAATTCACCATTCCTCCAAATTAATTAATTAACTTTTTTAATTAATTAATCCATCTATCATTTTCATCATTTTAATTAGTTAATTAATCATTTTAATTAATTAACTAATCTTCCAATCCATCTAATTATTCAGTCCCGATAAAACGGAACTTCGGTCCGATAAAACTTTCTGCCTACCAAAAGCAAAGGTATCAGCCTTTTTTCCTTACTCTCAACACACCAAAACCAAAATCAATCTGATCAACTCCTAAACCCCTCCACTTAATCGTGGAATGAACTACGTAGGTTTTGATCCCCATTCAACAGGGTACGCAAGCACGTTTGGAATCTAAATTCAAACCTCAAATCCAATTCCCAATGAATTTTCTTTCCCCTTTTTTTTAATGTAATTTGTGGATATTTTATTTTAATTTTTTCATTGCATTCATGTCATGTTCATACATTTAATTAATTTTCATATAATATTTGTCATTCATGAAATTAATTTTTATAAAGTCAAATTAAACTTAAGAGTGAAATTTAGATTATTTAAAACCAAAAACCTAGTCCTGGAACTCATCCTGGTTTGAGACTAGTGATTTTATCATTGGATAAATTAATTAAACATTAATGAATTGGAGTCAACTGGGTTTTTCCTTAATTTTCCCATTTAAAAATAAATTAGGGTGGCGACTCCCAAAAATCATTTTCAAAATCAACCAAATCCAAACCCGAGGATTCTATCGTGAGTTTAAATCCGAATAAGCATTCCGGTTCCCTCTAGAGAATCGGGCCGGTGCTCGGATAAGACCTCACAATACATTAACTTGATTAGGAGGTAGACCCCTAACTTGAACCCAGAAGGAGCATTCTGAGAAATCTAGTTGATGAAGAGCAATGTAAGGTGGCCATTCCTTCATGACCTACTATTTGTCGTAGACCATGGACTCTCCTCCAATGCCTTCTTCTTGTCTTCCTTATGCTGTAACTAAAAATAAAGATATCTTGTCCCCTTCTCTGAATCTCAAAATTTCTACTAAGCTTCATTGCAATGCCATTTTGACCACATTATTAGTAATTATCTTATGGGACAATATTTTTCCTACTAAAACATATCTTCCCAAAATATTATGTCCCAAATCTATCGATTTCAATTGTAATGCTTGCTCCCTACATTGAAATCTTTGTGTTCTAATAACAAGTTTCTAGAGATCCTCTTACTCATTCTCCATTTACAAGTTTGAAATTAATGCACAACCCCCTTCATTAGGACAAAACATGAGACTTTAATGGTGTAACATAACACCCTGGACTAGAACCTGATTAAAATTGATAATAATGGTCAAGAGAGTAAAGAAAAAAAGACAGATCAAAATAGGGAAGAAAGTGAGAAAATATTGAAAGATTCTTTAACAACATATAAGAACTCTAAAAAAAAACTCACCTTTTAGGGGTAGTTACTATTTATCTTTAAGAATCAAAGTGATTGTGGAAGAATCATAAGAATAGTTAATAGCAAAAAACAAATCCAAGTGAAGTATAAAGGAAGAAGTTGGAAACTCCCTTTCTATTTATCTTTTTTATAAAATTTTAAAATTATTTATATAATTTGTAATGTTTTAATTAATGTAAAAATATAAATAATCAAGTTTAATAAATTAATTGAAAGTAATAAATGTAAGGTATTATCATAAACTAAAAATAATATGAGATACAAAGTATTATTAATTGAAAAATTAAAAGTCACAAATACATATAACTTCTATTAATTAAACTTTTCAATATTAATAAATATGTATGTATGTTTGCCCTCTCTAGTTATATCTATAAATTAAAATAATACTATGCTTCTTTCTTTATCTCCCTTTAGTGTGATATAATAATTACATAAAAAGATTATATTAATTATTGTTTTAATATCCTTTTTCTCCTTTCATTTTTTTTTATTTTTTCCTTTTCGGCTTTTATTAAATTAATTTTTAGTTTTAACACAATTACAATGGGACAAATATCTTTTAATTCTTTTCTTTTATTTTGTCAAATTTGAATTTTGAAATTTATTACTTTAAAAATATAAAATCAATGTCTGTTATTTAAAAAATAATTTTTACCATAATTGTCAAATTACATTTGTCTTACAAAAACTTTATATTTAAATAGAGATCCAGTTAAAAAATAATAAGGATAAATTATTATTTAATTTTATATATTTGATTTAATTAATTAATTTGTCATGTTTTTTGAGAAACTAACTAATTAATCCATCCGTTTTGTTTTCATTAGACTATTTAGTCTTTTTGTCCAATTTTTATATTTTTCTATTAAATTTATACAAAATGACTAAAATACCTTGTACAAATAATAAATATAAATATAATTTTATAATTTAAAAAAATAAAAAATTCAAATTAATAAAATTAAATAATAATTATAGAACATATAATAATCATTTAACTATTTAATTATTATTTAATTTTATTAATATAAAATCTTTTTATTTTTATTATATATAATAATTGTAGAATTATATAATAATAAATAATTTTATAATTTGATGATACAAAAATATAACTATTTTATAAATATATAAATATTATTTACTTTTATTAATTTAAATTTTTTATTTTTAAAAATATAATATATATATATATATATATATATATATATATATATATATATATATATATATATATATATATATATATATATATTTATAACGGCATTTTTATCATAATTTATAAAATTTAACAGAAAAAAAATAAAAATTAGACAAAAAAGACAAAATAATCTAACAGAATTAAGATTAAATAATAATTTATCTAAATAATAATTAATAATAAAAAAGGGCCAATTAGCATCGGGTTGGATTAAAACTAAAAGAAACGATTTATTCCGGCGCCCTGCATAGAGAACACACACGAGGGGAGAAATCGATCCCTGCACTGGAAAAAGAGGTGAGAGATTGTTTGTATTGAATTTGCTTTTATGTTTGTGGTGGACATGTTTTATTGCTATTTTGTTGTTGGAGTAATCTCTGCTTCTGTTTCATCTGTAAATAAGGTCTATCTGAATCATCTGTATTTTTAAATTATTGATTCATTTTTAGGGGCATTATGATTAGTTTTGGAAACTGATGATTGGGTTATCAACTCATTGAGAGAATTTCTATGTTTAGTAGGTTAAGTATCTGCTATTGCAAATTTGTATATACAGCTGCAAGAGAGAGTGTCTATGTTTATTTAACGTTTTATAGAAGAATCATCTGTCCATTAATTTAGTTTGCATGAATTCTTGTTAAATGGTTAATTTTGACTGCAGGAAATTTACAATTAGTACTTAGAGATTGATTTTTTAAGAGATTATTGCTATTTTAATTTCATAATGATTATAGAACACAAACTCTTCTTTTTTTTTTTTTTTTTTTGATAATAAGAACACAAACACTTTATGATGATTGCTCCTTGTTTTAGGGATTATTGACACTTTTTTAACATCTTTTATCTTTATTTTTATTTGGATTTCAAAAATACTGCCACTGGAAGTCTAAATGTTTTTGGTTATTAATACTCAATACTTGTCTTCGTTTATTTCTTTTGTGCTTCGCGCCTTGCACCTAAGCTCCAAGACATCACCCTCCTCCTCCTCCTCCTCTCTCATCCTCTTTGCTACTTTCTCTTCTGCCTCACTTCTCCTCAGTGTGCCCATTGTCTCTCTTCATTCTTTTTTTATTTTTCACTTTGCCTTCTCTATAGATACTTCTTTGTCCAATCCACTTTCATCTATCTCCTTTTGCAAGTCCTTTCCTTTGTTCCAATTTCCCCTCGCCTCTTTTTTGCTTCATTCCTGCTCTTCTACACATGTTTTCTTTTAAATCAACCTCATGAAAAAGATGACAACTAACTCTTATATCTGGATTCTGGACTGATTGATTATGATGATAGGATTTTAGACAGTAAGTTTTTTACTCAAGAAGCTCTCTGAAATGTTGCATTGGTTACTTGTACATTGTCTATTTCTTTGTTCTTTTTTTTTCCCCTGATTTTCGTTTAGTTTTAGCTTGTTTTATTTGATTTTGGTTAACTTCTGGTGCAAGATTTTGTTTTCTTTTAGCTGCATATTGTATATTAAAATTGGGAATGTAAGGTTGGTGGGTGCATAAATACATTCTTTGTAATTTAGCATTTTTAATTATCTACAAAATTGGGTTCCTGTTTATAGAAATTTAATTGAGATTGGGATTTTTTTTTATGTTTGTGCATCCATGGAAATTTAGATAGTAACACATTTTGTGAAGTATTTGCGTACCAATGAATCAGTGTGTCATGAAACTTTTCATTTTTAATATTCAATAATATGATGCTTTTTGATCGGTAGCTTTTTCATTCTATGCATCTATCTGAATTTTTTCTTGTTGAGTCATCTTTAAACTTAAAAAGAGTAGGAAAAACTGAGAAACCGAAATTGTTTAACTGAACTGGAAGCATTAGTTCAGTAACAGCAATCTCATATAAAATTGTATTGAGGGAACTACAAACTTTGAAGCTCATCTGTCAAGTGTAAGCTATGAGAACATGATTCAGCTTGAATGGATAATGATGATTTTGTTCTCCTGGTTGTTGTGGCAACACCTGTCTTCTAAATTATTTACTTGCTGATTTTTGTATCTCTAAAAGCTTTAGGATGGGGTTTCTATTTTTTGCTTTCTTTTTCTTTTTTCTCTTTTATTGAATAATTTTTGGCTTCATCTCTTGTACAAAACTTGTCTACGACTAATTAGAAAGGTTTATTTTGTTTCTTATGCATTCATTTTTTCTTTCAGGTGCCTGAGGCTAGTAAAACCGGCATGGAATTAGCTGACAGGGCAGTTGGATTTTTGTTATCATTTGTCAGTTTTTCAGTCTTCACCTATTATACTTTCTGGGTCATTATACTGGTCAGCAACTTCTCATAGTTTTGGCTTTGGATCCCTAATTTTATGAATGTATTTTAATGTACATTTTTTATGTTGCAGCCATTTGTAGACAGTGATCACTTTATCCATCAGTATTTCCTGCCACTAGAATATGCCATACTGATACCTGTGTTTGCTGGTGTGGCACTTCTCTGCTTCTTATGCGTGTTTGTTGGACTTGTGATGCTTAAATCCAAAAAGAAGAAAGCATAATGAAAATGCTATTGCCTCTTTCCACACATTCTTCTAAATTCTAGAATTTCACACCGCTTTTTCACTTGACAAGATTTTGAAAATGAGAGCAGTTATTAGCATATGAGTTGCTTAGTAACATTTCCAGCAATGTTTTTGAATTAGTTTTCTAGTCTGCAGTGTCATAGATGTAATTGATTATGGTTTGGAGTCGACTATACTGTTGTAATGCCCTGACGATGAAATCCAATTTGTTTCACTTCTAAAATAAAGGATTTTTTTATGTTTTTATTTTTTTGAGAATATAGAATTGTTGAACTGTTGGATTGTTGATAACATGATTCTGTTACCAAGAATTTTGTGCCATAGAGAAGAGCTGAGTATGAAGTATCACTTTTTATTCTTGTTATCATTGAAGTTGCAGAAGCCGCACAGCTGCAGCTGCAAAACGACTTTCCGGTTTTAAATGCGAAGTTCTGATGGTTACCTCAGTGTAAATCTTGTGTTGGGTTACAGCATTGCATCATACCATCTGCTTAGCATGACAAGGGCAGCAATTTCTATCATTATTAAGAGCTTTTTCGGAACGAAATCTTGTAGATTGGATTAGCGAATCCAGATTTATCATGTCAAAGAAATCATTTGAAATTCTGTACTTTATTTTTATGAAATTTATTATACTTAAATAAAATCATATAGAATTTGCAAATGAATTCGAAGACTACAGTATTTGAAATTCAGCTACATTACTTAAGAAGAATTCTACATAATAATTATCAAATGCAATTTTAAATAGAAATCTTTATCTGCGATTCTTTCAAAAGTAATCTGTTTTGACTGATATCCAGAACTGAACAGGAATAGTGATTTCGATATTAGAAAATATAGTGAAATCGGCCAAAACATTCCCGAGATCAGAAAATGCTCATGCAAATCAATTGATGAAGCAAAAACATATAGCAGAAGAATAGTTTCTGAGAAAGATGATCAAGCCCAAGAATTATCAAAAGCAGCCGAAGCAATCGCCTGTGAGAACTCTTGAAAATTTATCCTGCCATCTCCATCAGAATCTGCCTCCTTAATCATTCCTGACAACTCTTCTGCAGTAAGAGCATGCCCTAGTTTAGCCATTGAATAAGCCAACTCAGCTGCTGTGATAAATCCATTGCCATCTCTATCAAACATCCTGAAAAACTGCTTTAACTCTTGTTCAGTGTAAGGTGACTTCTCCGGTAGCAGTTCCGGTGCCACCAGTGCTACAAATTCTGAGAACTCCACTAAACCATTGCTGTTTGTATCTGCCTTTTGGATCATGGTTTCAAGCTGGTCCGAGCTAGGTTTTAAGCCTAATGACCTTAAGAGTGAGCCTAACTCCAGCATTGTTAGACTCCCATCATTGTTTGGATCGAAAGAACGAAATATTTCTCTTAGCTTGGCAATTTGCTCATCGTCTAGTTTCACCCGTTGCTTGTTGCTCATGTTAACAGTATAGGAATAAAAATAAAGAAGGAATTATGAATTATGGGCTTGGATTATGATTTGGTTTCTAATGTATAGATCTTCAATTCAATAAATTTTAGAAAAGACTAAAGAGATAGGCCTAAGAAAGCAGTTGATAAAGTCAAAATGTCAAATAACAAAGAAAGAGACATGGTAGTCTTGTGATAGTTATGAAAACTTTGAAATTAAAACGCTATAACTTAAAAAGAAATTATTAAAATATTTATTTAAGGAACAATCCAAGAAGAAACTGCGGCAAAAGAGCCGCGAATGCCGTGATTGGTTCACGTCTTCGTTTGCTGGCTGGCTACCTTGGACGTTGTCAAACAAAAAATTATAAAGTTTTATTTTATAAATATATATAATACTATGATAGGTAGTTGCAGAGAATGAAGTTTAATTTCTTGAAAGAAATACAACTATAAATTTAATTTAATAATTTTCTTTACCTCATAAACTTTACAAAAGGTACTCATTTTTATATTTATATAAGTGATTTGGAAAGGCTTAACTTAATGGTAATGAATATCCGATTTAGTTAGGAAAAAACAAATAATGATTCAATGTTAAGTCAGTTTTCAATTATTAAACCACTAATAAATTAAGAATTCTACAAATGTCATAATTTTTTATATAAAAGTATGATAAAGTGGATATGATTATTGCCTAATAATGTGTTTAAAATTGAATGCATATCAAATTTATTTATTTATGAATAAATGTAAATAAGTTTTTACAATTTATATATATATTGCTAAGGACTAAAGATAACTAAATTTAAATGGATTGTTCTTACCAAATTTAAGACAAGCTTACATGCTATAGACAATATGCCTTAGCTCACTAAAATTGTTGGTCCTAAGCCATCAACAACAATTAGACTCAAGGTCTCATGGATTGGCCACTTTGCTCCTTGTCCAACTATTATCCAAGGAAGGAAGTACTACTTTGTCTCGATAATACTCCAATTCGCCAACAGATGAGTTTGCTATGCTTACAAAGAGAGTTCAACCTGATACCTTGTTTTAAACTTTTCAAATATGCAATCTTTAACACCTCTGGGAAATGGGATTCCAGTCATCTTAGCACAATACTCCACACCTGACATCCAACAATGCAAGTACATCATTCCATTACCTAGCTCTAAGATGTTATGACTAAGACTCTTTAATCAGAAGCAATCACGTTGCCCATTACTCTAATCTCCAAGGAGGAAAGCAACATAAATAGAATCTCTCCTCCACTCTTAGAAGGAGGAGGCTGACCATTCACAGTTAGAGTCAAACACTCAAATTAGATAAAGCAATGGTAACATCTCTCTAAATTCACACATTTTGTTGAGTCTTTAATTATGTAAATGTAGTTGCTGACTTTTCCCTCTAATGCTTTGTTTTTTCCCCATTTCCTTTCTCATCAAACTCTAATTACTTGTCCAGCACCTTTAACTTTATGTCTCGTCTAATGGGTGACCTTAGAGCTTAGGACCTACTAAGAAAATCCCCATCAAAGATTAGCATCAATTCGGTTTTAACCAAAACTTTTTGATAAAAACCAAACCATACTGATGTGTTAAATAAATCAAACTGAATAGTACCGAACCAGTCAATTCGGTTTGATTTTTCAATTTTGATTCAATTTTGCTCATCCCTATACAGGACCATAGATTTCTTTCTCGCCACCTAACTGGAATGGGTACTAACCCTTGGTATTGTATGCACATCAACATTAGAGTACTAGGGAGAAGAAGCCTAAGAAAGGGACCCTAACCTTGTGCTACGTTGATGTTGATGCTAGGTTGGATCTAAGCATACAAGATATGAATCCTAAGATTATCATAGGAAAGTTTGACAAGTATTTGGCCTGTTTGGTTAAGACTAAAAATATAGTATGAAGTGCATTCTAAGTTTATTCTAGGTCTAATCTAGGCATGCAAAATGTGAATACATTTATGAAGTAGATATCTTGAACCAGTGAAAGGTCGATTTAAATTGCCATGGTATTAAAGTGGTAATTTTTTTAAGAGGTTTCAGAATTGAAGTTTAGGTAGATGCCCCACTTTTGGGGGATGGTGGCTTGGTAACTTTGATGATCAGAAATGTGACTTGGTAACTTTGATGATCAGAAAGGGTTTGGCATTCTGTTTGACATTAGATTGATTGAATTGGAGTTTGGACCAACAGATTTGCTATGGTTTGAATTTGGGCTTCAATAAAGTTTATCTGCTTGGGCTTTCCAAGGGTGATTTAGACATTTTGGAAACATGATTAGTTGTACCCCAAGTATGATATTAGGAGTTTTAGCTACAAGATGGCTTATGGGCTAACCATAAACAAAAGGTGAGTTTTGCTCTAATGAGGTATAAAGGCATCTTAGTGATTTTAATTAAGAGATATGGTGACTTGACAAATTGACTCAAAGGATTTTTAGCTTCTTTAGCTTTGGTCATCATTGATTGACATAAAGAGAAAAAGGATATGAATGATTGATTGACAAAAGAGGCATGACTCTAAGGAAGGGAAGTTTGTTTTGGTACTTTTAGAGTGATGACTTGAATAATGTGCATTTCAAGAATAATAATTTTGAAATGAATCCAAAAATACGAAGATCTAGTTTTTTCTTTTTATTTATTCTAGCTCTAACTTTTGCCCAAATTGTCTTCCCAAGTTTTCAACTTGACAAGCTTATTATTTATTATTTATTTATTTTTATTGAATATATGAATTTAGCATTTAAATAAGGAAAGTCATTCCACCATGATTAGACTGTGCTTTCTTTACTTTGAGATCTAAATTTTGCCTACACCAATCCATTGAATTCTTGGTCTAGTGAGAATCTTCTTATGGGTATCAAGACCATCCTAAAATTGTTTGCCCTTATTATGAAGTTTGATTACCCAAACTACAACAAGTGCATTGGATCACCTTTTGATTTGATTGCCACATCAATTGGAAGTTGATGAAGAGATCACAGATGATGTTTTTATGAGAACAACTTAAGAGATTCCAGTTTTGACCCTTTCTCATTATGGATAATTTATGGTGGAATTCAAGTGATCTATTGATTCTTTATCTTTTTGTTTATTTATTTATTTTATTTTTATAGCTCATTTATTTTGAATTTCAATATAGAAGTAGAAAGAAGAAGTGCACAACATTATGAAAGAAAAATATAAATGCTTTCATTATAAAGAAGCAATTATAAAGATAAAGAAAAGACCAATATTGGTCAAATAAGAAATACATAGAAAGGGAAAAAGAAGACAAGATGATAAACTCGAATATGGACTTTAGATTCAATCTCAAGACAAATCATATTAGCTCGGATTCAACTCCTCTATGTCATGCTAATTGGGCTTTGGTTAATGAGATGAGATTGGGTTTATTTCCACTTCAATGAAGGCATAGGTCTTAATGATGGATTTTATGGTATGGTTTAGTTACATGTTGATTTTTTGATGAAGGAAATGATTGGGTTAAGGCATGTTATTCTAGCGTCAAAGGTTGTTGGATTTTTATTGCAGATATTTCACCACTGTTTAGATTAATGGTAGCGAATTCAGCTTGAAATTGTCTGCTTTGGATGCATTCTTCAATTTTTGTGGCTGTTACAACCAAGCTTTGAAGCTGGGCAAGTACTAGGTCACCAAATGATCTTGGTAAATTGGAGGAAAATTCTTGACAATGATATCTACTTATTTTTTGCTTGGTTGGTCGGTTTAACATTTAAGCAAACTTTAGCCCTCTACCTTGTAAAGAATGTGGATAAGGACTCTTTTAGATATGCTTTATGGTTTCTAAGTCATGCATAATGATTTCCACTTCGATATTGTAATGATACTGTTTGATGAAGTCATTACAAATATCCTCCAATGTCCTCTTTTCACTATTGTCCAATGAAAAAAACCATCTTTTAGTGGCACTAGTTAAGGATTATTGGAACAACTAAGCAAAGAGCTCATTGCTAAGTCCTAAAGGTTTTATTACCCTCATATATATCTTCAAATGAGTTTTAAGGAACTAGTTCCATCAAATTTGTCCATATCAGAAATTTTGAACCTAGGTGGAAGTTTGTATTGCGGAATAAGGTTAAGGTATCCATATCAATTAGATCATTATGTTGCTTTATGTCTTTTATGGTCTATTCCATTTTTTTTAAGTCGGCTTATAATTTTTTTTCTCTACTGAGATTTCTCTTGTTAGAAAGGATCTAAAATGGGAGTGGGTCGTGCAGTATTGGTCTAATCAAAGTAAGAGAGGGTATAATGTTTATCGAATTAGCATTAGCAAACAGTGAGGGGTTCAGAGCATAAAGTATGGTAGAGGAGCTTTGGTCTATAGGGTTTGATTTAATCTAATTCATCAACCTGTTTACGTCATCCATGATGGAATAGCGTTGGAAATTTAAGGAATTGGTGAAATTAGTTTATTGAGTGGTTAGGGCATTATTGAAATCAGTTAATTGGGGAATGAGAATGGTGGTGAGAGTTAATTGGAATTTATCCTCTTACCTCTTGAGGAGAGTGTTGAAGAAGGTTTGAATGACATCCATATTGATTGTGTTAGCCATTAGTTGTTAAAGGTTTGAATGACATCCATATCGATTGTGTTAGCCATTGGTACCTTAAAAAAACAAACAAAATGATAGAGATCAAAGAGCTATGACTACAAGATCTTCCCAAGATCCTTTACAAGCAATTGGAAGTCCAATGATGAGGGTAAGAACAAAGAGAATGAAAGAAGCCTTGCAAGGGTTGATCATGAAAATGCAAGATGAAGAATCAACTTTAAAAGGCCTTCATACTATCCAAAAGATGCCAAAACCTTCCTAAAGGCTAATCACCTACACTTGGTTACAAAATGGAGGTGAAGAATAAGAAAATGGTGAAGACTGAAGGTGTCGCGCACAGTTGCAATGTGCCCAAGACGCAGACCCGTTATGCGGGCGCAACAGAGAGTGGACATGCCTAGTTCTATTTTTCGAGTTTTTTCTGAGTTTTATGTCTTAAATGTATTCATTGCAATTGTGGGCCCTGAACTTTGGTATATTAATAGGTTCACAT
This sequence comes from Reutealis trisperma, assembly GCA_947687605.1. NCBI lineage: Eukaryota > Viridiplantae > Streptophyta > Magnoliopsida > Malpighiales > Euphorbiaceae > Reutealis > Reutealis trisperma. Next base: position 111,507 of record CANTUT010000660.1, on the reverse strand, counting down.
CATATTTATTTTAGTTGGCTTGATTTTAGGAGTTAAATTCTCAATTAGAAATTCTATTTTCCAATAAGGACTTTTTAATTAGGATTCTATTTTCAATAAGGATTCTTGTTTCCATAAAGAATTAGATTTCTTAGTTCTTATCTGATTCTAGGGTTAGAGATTAGGAGGTTAGCTTTCATATAAATTAAAACCTCCATTGTAACAAGAAAAACAGTTTTTATGAATAATAATAATCTTCTTTGAATTTTCTCCAAGTGAGAGATTCTTCCAAGTTCTTATTTAGAACTTAAATATGAGTTATCAATGTAACTTGTGGCGCTCATCCCTTTATAGCTTTGATTCTCTTCAACAGGTGTGAATTGGGTCAAGCTTTTTTTTGTTCTTGTTTGATCGATCCTTGGGTTTGATTCAATATAATCAGTTTCTAGCTCTCTATAGCTAGCGGGTTAGATCACAAAAGGTATGAGTATATGGATTAAGGATGAAAAGATCAAAAAAAAATAGATAAGGTATGCAAATTTTGAGGGAAAATAATTTCTTAAGGTCTTTTGGGCTAAAGTTTTTGGGCTTAAAGGTAATGTTTTGTGTTTGGGGATTTTGAACCTAAAGATTTTGGGCTTGAGGGTAATGTTTTGTGTCTGAGGAATTGGGGCCAAAAGATTTTGGGCTTAGGGTTAATGCATTATGTTTAGGATGAAGATCTTTGGATATAGGGTAATGGTGTTTGAGGTGTAAAGTGTTTGGATGAAGGTTTAAGGTGTAGAAAACTTAGGGTTTGGATAAATGTTGACTCTTGACTTGGTATAAGATCCTATGACTCATGAATGCATGTTTCATACATTATGGATGCATGGAGCAAATGTTTTTCATGGGCATATGATCATAATAAGACTTTCTTTTATTATTGTCCATACCACCTAAGATCCAAGGTCTAAATTCATTATATGCAAAAGGTAAGGGTGGTTGGGAATAGCATACCTGTCACACTAGAGCAGTGATATACCTAACCACATGTGAAACAAAGAGTCTCGCATGGGTCCAATAGTACAAACTGCCCATTACATCTTAAAAGAATTGAGGATTCGTCATAGGATGGATGCTTTTGCAATCTCCTAAAGTACAAAAGGAGAGTTTTTGGATTAATATTGCTTGCAATCCAAAAGCTTCCTAGGTAACTAAGTTTTTAGACAAGGTGCCTATGCAAAGCGATACATGAATGAAGTCATATTTAAATTAAAAGCCAAACTAAAGTTACTTTGAAAAACTAAACCAATTAGTAGTCCTATTATATACTTTTAAAAAGAAGGTGGTTCCTAGTAGAGTTGCCAGCTGTGAGACCTCGCCCGAGTACTAATCCGACTTGCTTAGAATTAAAATGCTCATTTGGATTAAGTCTCATGCGGAAGCAGCTATCACTTTTGGAAATTTATTTTCTTTATTCTTTAAATTATAAAATCGTGGAGTCTCCACCTTAGTTTTATTTTCTTATTATGAAAATATAAGGTAGAATCCCATTTAAACTCCAATTAATAAACCAAAAGAAATTGCACTAATCCACAAAACGAAGGAGAATTCATGTATTATATTTATGGTTTTAAGTAACTAAAGTTTGGCTTTTAAAATTAACATGAATTACGAGAGAAAATAAATTTCATGAACAATTAATATGAATGACAAATTAAATGTGAAATAATAATTCATAAAATAAACAAAGGAAAAGATAAATTAAAAGGAAGATTACATTTAAAATCAAATGAGATAGGGAGTTATTTTCTCTACCTTTATGGGTATTAGGATGATCACACATTCCCCAAAATTAAGAAGGTGAAAGTTGTTAGTTTTAATTTGGATTTCCAACTTAGAATAAGTATATCTACATATCCCTTTAAATGTGAATTAAAACCCATATAGTTCTTTACATTTTGCAATGAAAATGGTTGATTTTTTTATCTTGATTTTATATTTTATATATATATATATATATATATATATATATATATATATATATATATATATATATATATATATATATATATATATATATATATATATTTTTTAATTTAGAAGAAGAAGATGAAGAGAAACTTTAAGTGAAAAAAAGGAAGAGTTAGGTGTTTTACCTTATTTCTTCTTTGCTTAGGAGGAGGGGGTTGGAGTGCGTCACCGACTGAAGTTCCATTTTCCAAAAAACAAATGTATAAAAATAATGTTTTAAATATTCAAGCAAATATGGATAAAAGAGAACCAATTTAGTCACCAAAGCAAAGGAAACTTAAAAATATTCATGTCTTCTACCATGCTATATCAAGGAGAAATTAGAATGGTTGATTTGAAGTCCAAGAGAATTGAACCCTTTTTAAAAAAAAAAAAAATACAGCAAAAAGTAAGTGAAGAATAGAAAAATACAAAGGACGACTATCAATTAGGTATTCAAGGGTGTCTCAATAGAGGTGAAAGGTCTCTTTTTATATGAAAAGGTGAGGAGGAAGAAATGAAAAATTATGTAGGATTTGAGGGTTTCTAATGCATTTTGTAGCAATGCCACATAGGGACATCATCGCACCGCAAAGGCTTTTATGGCATCATAAGGCCTCTTTGCAGTGCCGTAAATGGGCCTTGTGGCACCATAAGGCTTCTATGTAGTGGCAGTCTTAAATTTTCCCTTGTTTTGCTTGTTTTGTGCTCATTTTGGTCCTTGTTTTTCCATGCTTGATTTAAGGTCTCTAGGGTTTTCCTAAAGCCCGTGGAAGTCCAATTGTTCCCTAAAAATCCTAATTCTTGCTCCTAGACCTGTACAAGTTTGGTTATATGTAATTGAATGTTCTAAAAGTGTAAATTTATGTATTCACACTAGACTCTTACATTTCTCCCATCCTTTGGAATGGGATGTCCTCGTTGCAACTTTGCTAGATCATATTTTACAACTAGGTTTAGGACATTGGTCTAGCCTTGATCGGCCTTGGATGTTGTGTTTCCCTAGTGCCTTGGACAGCTCCATCTCATGCTCTACTCTATAGATGTCCTCTCCTAATGGGTCTACCAGCTCTGCATAAGCTGCTTCTAAGGTGGCTTTGATACCATTTGTAATGGTTCGACCCAAAATTAACTCCAAATAATTTTTTGTTTTAGGGCTCAACTCTAGCTTCTAATTGTTAACCTAAGTTATATAGATAGTAACTAGTTGGACCTTATAAACTACTTTCCATTTTCATATACTTTAGATGTGGTTTTATCTTCTGCTTGTTAACATGCTAGCTTAACCTAACATCTCAGGCTAATAGTTCACCTGACTAGGCAATTACAGACTATCTAAAGCAAGAGCCAAACATTCAAAAAAGGAAAAATAATGGTAACATCTCTTTAAACTTACTCAGTTTCCCAAGTCTTTAACTCTGTAAATACAGTAACTAACTTAAGTATAGGATGGCTCATACCATATTTTTGACCGTTTAATACTTGTTTTCTTTCTCTTTCCTTTCTTATGCAGGCTACAAGCGAGCAATTTAAATTTCAATTACTTTGCTCTAGCACTTGTAGCTTAATGTGCCATATGATGGGTAGTTTCAAAATTCGGGAGCAGCTAAAAAAATCTCCATCATATATATATATATATATATATACACACTTTTCAAAAGATAATTTATTTTCATGAAGCAAAAGTACAATAGAAGTTGCAAACAAATCAAAATCTAATCCATAAATTAGACCAGCTAAATATATATATATATATATATATATATATATATATATATATATATATATATATATATATATATATATATATACTTTTCAAAAGATAATTATTTTCATGAAGCAAAAGTAGAATAGAAGTTGCAAACAAGTCAAAATCTAATCCATAAATTAGACAGTAAGATATTGACTAATCCATCCACGTCAAAGATGACTAGGGAAATTAATCATAGGCTGTGGGTGCTTTTACTAAGGACGGTGATATAGATGCAGCACCAAATTCTTCTTTTTTCAAACTTTCCTATTTCTTTATTAGAAAAATAAAGAAAAATGTTTTTATTTAGCCCACTAGTCTATGCTTAAATTATTCACTTATTCTTTGCTCTACCGAACTCTTCAATGATTTTTTATTTTTGATGGGAACAAATAATTTTTTTCTTCTATCATATCATTGATTTTAATATTATATTCTGTTTGGCTCTTTAATAACAGAATTTTAATTAAATATATAAAATTTGAAATTAATCAATTGATTTTTATTATATTTTGAATTTTTATTGAAACGTAATTGGTTTTATCCATGAAATATTTTCATTTTACTTGCTCTTTTTCTTTAATTAATATTTATCTATTTATAAATTCTCAAATTTAAATTCTTAATTTTATTTTTTATTCACGCAGGTGTAACTTAAAATATAATAATTTAAATTTAGTAAGTAGATATTATTTTTTTTTAGATTTTACATAATGCAATTATTATTATTATTTGTAATGTGGAATCTTTTATGATCTAAATTTCAATTATAAAATTCTAATATATATATATATATATATATATATATATATATATATATATATATATATATATATATATATATATATATATATCATTGAAATAAATACAAATTGAATTATTTATAACAATCATATCCACATTATTAAATTAAAATTAAATTAAATAAGTTTATGCAAATTTTGATTGCATGAAAAATTATAATTTACAAAAATAACTAATTCAATTTTTTTCAATTATCGATTATAAATATAATTAATTGTCCCGAATTCAATTGAAGAAATGAGAGGAAAAATACTAAGTTAATATTTTTTTCAATTTTTTTTTATAATTGTTTTTAAGTCTTTTTTTTTTTTTTTTTTTTAATAAAAGGCCAATAGTTAGATTTAAAAGTAAAACCTTAACTTCTGAAAATAACATACCCCAAATTTAAATATAATATGATGAAATGACATTTTTCTTTATTCTGAAAGTGTGGGTTGTTATCTTTTATAACTTTTTTTTCTTTTCTTTCGTTTGTACCAAAAAATAATTGTATACATTACATTAACTATTTATTTTCTTCCACGTGTACTAAGAATCTATAAATAAATAAATATTACAAAACCCGCAAACCCTTTTTTTCACTTTTCATCAAATACATTTTATAAAACTAAAATTAAAAAAAAATCCTAACAAAGTTAATTCTTTTTTCTCAAAGGAAAATTTAGCCTAACAAGAAAAAGTTTCTTTTTTTTTTTTTTTTTTTTTTGCCAAATTGAAAAAACGTTCTAAAGTATATTAATCATTACTTAATTTTTCGTACTTTCAATTTAACACTTTTATAGAATATGAGTATTATTAAAAACTTGAATTATTCCTTCAAAATAATGATTATCAATTTTTTATTTTAGATTCATAGAATCATTTTAAAATATTGATACTTACACACATAATGGGCCAAGGCTATAAGCAATAGCAACGGATGGAGAAGAATTAAATTTATAAACTACCAAATAAGTTGGTGACATTTTTGCAAACTAAAAACACTGGCAAAAAATTTATTCTTTTTAATTTTTGGACTGTTTATGTAAAAATTTCTTAAAACATTTATGAAAAGTAAAATAACATTTAAAGAAGATATTAATTGGAGAATAAAACTCAATACTATAAATAAAAATGACTAAAAAACTAAAAACACATGAATTTTTCTCATTTACATTTTTTTTATGAGAAGGAATCCACTTACATGAGTGTAAAACTAGAAATTTTACACAATTTTTTAACCATTGATTATGTCAAATTTAATGGCTCATAACATATTTTATAAATGAATAATTTTGCAATCTCTCTCCTAATTATAAGATGATAAATCTTCTTTTTATAAAATATTCCTTTTTTATATTGCATATCTACTTATTTATTATTATTATTTGTTGCGATAATATTAATAATAATATTTAAGTAGTATAATATGATTAGATATTTATCACTATCTCTATAGATAATTTTCTTATATAGAAATAGTTTTCTTATATAGGACTCTATCTTTAATCTTATTTCTGTAACCTTTTACACCTATAAATAAGTGATATAGTCAATGAAATAATATATATATAAATTTATTCTATCTTCTATTCTCTCTATTTTCTATAATTATTCTTTATTTTATAACACGTTATTAACACAAATCTTTCTATAATATTGTTCATAATTTTAGATAGTTTGTGGTTTGTTATAACCCAACTAAGACGAAAAATTTAAAAAAACAAGATTTAAGATTTATGATAAACAATTTTTTTCTAATTAATTACTACTATTATTAATGTTTATGTATCAAATATATTTTTTTAAGAAAAAAAATTTTGAAAAGATTATACCAAATTGTATACAAATAGCAAAATTTTTTTTGAAGAAAATACCAAATCATTTTTTTTTTACCAAATTGTTTTTTTTTCTTTCTTATTATCATTTATATCATATCATTTTTTTGAGATTTATAAAGATTTGATATACTATTTGATGATTAATTAATTAAACTCTAGTTTCTGAAGAACTAACACTATATTTTAAATTCTAGTTCCTGAGTAATTAGTATTATTTATAGTTCCTGAACTAATTAAATAAATAAATAAGTTATGAATTTTTGAAAAACTAGTAATAATTACTATTCCTGAAGAACTGATATTCTCTACAGTTTTTAAAAAATTAATATTCTAAATAGTTCCTGAAGAATTAAGTATCGTAAATTATTGAGAAACTAGATCCTAATTTGTTAAATGACTGATATCCTATATTTCTGAAAAATTTAATAAATTGTTTATATGTTTTTGGAAGACTAATTTAATTATAATTTTATTTATAACATTTTGAAAATCTATTTTGAGCTACTCGAGTTACAGTGATGACTTCAAATAGACCATTGCTAGACTTAGTAGTCTTTATATATGATTTTGGTGATATTATATTAACTAATTAATCCTTATGCTTTGCTCATGTTGTATTGTCGTAGTAGTATACTTTTTTGATGCAAAATTGAGAGCAGCAAACCAATGTGACATATTGCCCATTAATTCTGATTTTGTTGAATAGGAAATCAAGCCTAACAAAATCTGGATTAATTAATATCACTTTTTCTGATATCGAAAATCTAACACTGCTAAAGATTTTTCATTTGTCTGAGAACTGTTTAGCAGGTTTGGTTTTCTAATTAATCTTTATAGGGTGAACTTCTTGTTTGCTGTATACCTTTAACAATATTCAATGGGTTACAAATTATAGTGGATATTTGAAATATTTAATTGGTTAATCTATTATATATATACTCTTGATGATTTTATTTTAATAAATGAACAGTATTATATATATGACATATAAATAGAAAATTTGTGTTTTTCTTTTACACTTTTGTTGGGTATGATTGAGATGATTGCTTATGAAGAATTTAGTTTGTATATTATAAAGTAAACTCTACTTATACTAGGAGTATAAAATGATTATAGTGTACACTCTATGTTTTGAAGACCTGAACCTATGTAATTTACTAATTGACTAATTAATACATTTGGAGTTCCAAAATCCCGAGAAATTGATAATTAGCTCAAGTTTACTCAAAAGAGGTCTTCACTTATACTCATGATATTTATGTCCTAAATTCATTAGTGGAATTATAAATATGCCATAATAAATATGTTTTATATATATATTGGTTTATCTGATTAGCAAATATAATTTGCTTGTGACATTGCCTATTATTTATTTATTTTTAACTTGAATTATAGTATAGAGATTGTTGTGTATAATTAGTAGCTAATTTGTCATCAACTTACCTTGATGGAAATATATTTTATAATAATTGCCTTATAAGTATAAATTTCATATTGTTTATGTATTTGGTTTCAGTATGAAATTTGAAATAATTGAAAATTTAGTACTTCATTATAAACATAAATTTATTGTAAATGGTTGGATTGATTTATAAATTATAGGAGTTTTTATATGAAATTAGTTCAAATTTCTTAATTTTTTCTCAAAATCGATTGAGTTTTGGATTTTTAAGAAAATCAATATAATATTATTGTTTTATTTCCAACACAAAGATTTTGATCATATTTATACTATATGTAAATGGGATTTAAAGGCTGAATATCTCATTATTTAAGATTTTTGTATTATTTATAAGAGTTTTAAAAATAGATATGATCACTTGAAAGTTGTAGCCCTACCATAAAGTTCAATATAACTATTTAAACATGTGCTTAAAATATTTTAAATTTGTTTCATAAAATAATTCAATCATTATTAGAATCACTTCACAGCCGAAATTGTATAGTAATAAAATTGCAGAATATGATATGTTAGAGAATATATATACTACTCTTTATACCTCTAATATGCTCCTGCAACAATAGTATAAAAAGTGAAAATTTACAAATATTGTTTATTTTCTAGTGGTTGTAAAGAATAATTGCTAATGAGAAATTATTAAACAATGCCCACTAGTACAGTTGCATTCCCTGAAGTGAATGCTATAAATTATTTGGTAGATCATGAAAACTCTGAAAGAGTAACAACTTATATAGATGACACAACTCAATATTGGTGATTTTATATAAACTCCCTAAAGGAGTAATTTGTAAGGATTTTATAAGTTGTGTATTATAATAAGTTATTCCATTATTGTTTTATCCCCCGCATACATGCACAATATATTGCGTTGAACCTGCAATTTAAACATTGAACTTATAGTTCAATAATTAAACCTTAAAGATTTGGCATGAATGCTATTATGTATATTATATATATTCTCCTTTGAAATTTGTACAGGGCATGAGCTGCAAATTTTTTATTATGCCATGAATATATTAATATCTCTATTTCAATGTGCAACAATGGGTCCATAAAAGAGACTAAGAATTTATTTTGATTAGGCATATTTCTCGACATTAGGAGGAAAAAAAGCACCTGTAGTGCTAAAGAATGTTGAGAAATTTATTGGAAGGAAAACCTTTTAAATAATTTTGATCCACGTACAAGTTAAAGTGAATAAGAAGTTCAGAAAATAACATGATTGCAATAAATTGCAACTTAACTACCAAATGCATTTATAGATGCTAAAAGAGTGACAAAATCTCATATTATAGCTGCTAATATCCTAAAAAGGGATTGTAGTTCCAATTGCAAATAGAAAATCAATTAATCTCATTACACACTAGAAGCATGAATAGTAAATTGGAACTAAAAATAAAAATCTGCAGAAAAGAAAAGCAACATCACTTATAAAATCTCCTGAAGATGATGATCTCAGTCAAAGAACTATAGCCAATTATAAAACACAGACTGAAACAACGAAATAATTAGATCCTCCAGATATGATTTCTGGAGTTGATGATCATACAAATAAAAATTATCAGATCTCAATTATTTTTGTGATATAAGAGAAAGAGTTGATAGAAATTCAATTATCATCGATGATAAATTTGTCTTAACAGTAACTCTTGCTATTTCAAGAGAAAATCTGGATTCAGAATCTATAAGTGTAACTGAATATTAGCATAAATATGATTGATCATCGTGGGAAGAGGCAATTAAAACAGAACTAGACTTGCCCTATCATTAACTATGAGAAAACTAATTCTCTTATTATGGAAATAATTATATTCTGATACTTATTAGTATGGCAGTTAAAAAAAGGCTTGATATACGCCTTATGAATGCGATATTTATATGAAAGTCTTAGAAGAACTAAAGATATCATAAATGAATGCACATTAAATATGTGACATATATTTCATCAAATTGCAAAAATCCATGTATGAATTAAAGCAATATAGACATGTGGTATAATTGTCTGAGTGAATTCTTATTGAAAGAAAGATATGTGAATAATACAATATATCAATTTGTATTCATAAAAGACCATAGAATAGCATATGTTATTGTTGCAGTATTTGTTGATGATTTAAATATCATTGTGACTCCTAACGAACTCAAAGAAGCATGAAGCATGTTTATATTTGAAGAGTGAGTTCGAGATAAAAAATTTAAAGGAAATAAAATTTTATATCGGCCTGCAGACCGATTATCAAAGAGTCCTAATACACCAATTTATTTATGTGGAAAATATATTTAAGTAATTTTATGTGGATAAATCTTTTTCCTTAAACATACTAACGATGGTTCTCTTACCTGAAGTAAAGAGATACCTTTTTATACCTAAACAAGATAACAAATAATTATTTGGTCTTCAAGTACCATATATAAGTGTTATAGGGGCACTCATATATCTTGCAAATTGCATCAAGGTTGATATTGCATTTGTAAGGAAAAATTTTTAGTTAGGTATAGCTCTGCACCTACTAAGAGACATTATAGTGGTATAAAAAGTTATCTTCAATATACTATTAATATTATGATCATATTTTGATTCATATTTGAAATTAGTTTATATACGAATATTGGTTATTTTTTAGATCTTTATAATGGTAGATCTTAGACTGGCTATATATTCACTTATGATGGTATTGTAATTTTATAAAAGTTTTTATAGTTTTAAAGTACCTTATTAAAGATACTCCCATTATGTTTTGAAAATAATGCAATTTGCATTGCACAAATTGAAGGTGGATATATTAAGGGTGATAAAGTAAACACATAAACTTCATTCAAATTCTTATATATACATAAACTCTAGAAGAGATATCCACTAAATTCGCTTGAGTGACAATCTAATAGACTTATGTACTAAGTCTTTACCTAATGTGGTATTTAAACGGTATTATTTACCTATTAGTATATGCTGTATTAAAATCTGTCATCATTAGAGAGAGTAAATTAGTATATGATTGTATTCTTTTTCCTTAGTAAAGTTTTTATTTCATAGGGTTTTTTAGACAAAAGTTTTAATAAGGCAATTTGTGCAATGACAAAATAATGCATGAAATGTACTCTTTTCCTTAACTATGTTTTTTCCCACTGGATTTTTTAGTAAAGTTTTTAATAAGGCATATTCATGACGCAAGTAATATCATAAGGAACTATTATAAATAAATTATTATATGTGAATATTACTTAAATATCATTAAGTATACAGATTTATTTACAAGAGCACTGTCTACAACCACATTTGAAAAGCTAGTAAACAAAATTAACATGCGCTGATTAAGAGATATTTAATAGAAATCATGTTTTCATGAGAGGAAGATTTTAATGCACTGTACTCTTTTTCTCTTAGCCTAAGTTTTGTCCCATTGAATTTCCCTGGCAAGGTTTTTAACGAGGCAGTATCATAGCGCAAATCTCTGCAAAAATAATATACTCTTTTTTCCTTCACTAAGATTTTTTCCCACAGAGTTTTTTCTTAATAAGATTTTAATGAGACATATTCTTTGTAATAGATATCCAATGGTGAGTGTTGTGATAATATTGATGGTAATATTTAAGTAGCATAATATGATTGGATATCTATCACTATTTCTATAGATAGTTTTCTTATATAGAACTATATCTTTGATTCTATCTCTGTAACCTTTTATATCTATAAATAGGTGATATAGTCAATGAAATAATACACAAAAATATATTCTCTATAATTGTTCTTTATTTTATAACATTATTATTATTATTATTAAAGTTTAACTTTGGATACTAATTAAATAATAGTCAAAGTGGAAGCTATCATATTGTAGATTTAATGGTTACTAATTAGAAGACAATGAACATATTAAGAAAAAAGGAGAAGAAAATCATGGGAGGGATTAAAAGAATTGTGAAATATTTTTTTAATTGTTTATAATAAAATAATAATAATAAAAAAAGAAATATTAAATGAGTCGATATGCAATATGAAAAAGGAATATTTTATAAAAGGAAAGTACATTATTTTATAACTAGGAGAGATATTGCAAAGTTAATTAATTATAAATATGTTCATGGCTAAAAAAATTGTGTAAAATTTTTATTTTTACACTTGTCTAAGTGGATCCCTTCCTTTTTTTTTCCTTTCATTTTCTACTAATGCTTGTCTTGGCCATCGATGTGTAAAAATTATCATTTCCTAATTAATGCTATTCCAAGTTACAACTTGCATTAATAACTTATATATATATATATATATACAATGGTGGATCCTGGGAGTGAGGGAGAACGCACCCTAAAATTTTTGAAAAACCTCTTATATATATTGAAAAATTATCTAAATTTTTCGAAAAATCACTTCCATCCCTAGGATTTAGAAAAACCTAAGATTTTTAAAAATATTTTAATATCGTCCCCAAATCAATGAGGCTAGATCTGCCAATGTATATATATATATATATATATATATATATATATATTTGGTAAAAGGGGGAAAAATAAATCGATGCAAAGAAAGGGCAAACGTCTAATGAAAAATAAAGGAAAAAACGAAATAGGGTAAATTATAATTAATAGAATAGTTAGAGATGATCTAATGTGCAAGTTAATATTTTTTTTAAGTATTATTTCTCTATAAAATATAGTTCAAACTACTATTGAACTTATTAGAAAAATATTTATAACTCAAAAAAAAAAATAAAATAAAATAAAATAAAGTAGATAAATAAATGGACAGAAATATAAATATATAAATTTGGAGAGGTTATAAAAATGTTCATAGAATATAATATGTATTAGTAATTAAAATAATTATAAATTAAAAATAAAATTAAAAAAAAATAAAAATTGTAAATATATGATCATTGAGAGGTTATATTCATCAATGCAGTTGTTATCCACCGCGACATCTGACATAGACTGCTAATAAGCAAAAAAAAAAAAAAAAATTGCCGTTGAATTCAACAAAATGTCAAAATTTTAAAAGATCCAGTCAAACACAATTTTCTTAGCACGATTCACACAATTTTCTTAGCACGATTAACGAACAAGCCTATTGTTCTTTGCAGATGTACAGTGCAAGTTGTACATCTGGCTACTGATTTAGGAGAGGACTTCCTTCCTTAACAAGAACAAATAGACCACCATCTCCTCTGGATATTCGCAGATCCTCATCAAGGTACGTAATAAGAAGCCAGGACTTCGATTGATTACCTGGAATCGGAATCTTAAGTGGTGGCTGACTATAAATGGTCCTTGAAATATTTGCAGCCACATCCTGCAGAGGATTAATAGACTGCTGCACAGGGGACAAATTTATTTTTTGACCAAAAAGATCCACATTTTCTGGGAGATCAATGCTGGACTTTATCTCCGGAGGTTTCAGTGTGCCTTCTTTAAATTCAACCTGAAAATGTATAAATTAGACTAGTAAGCTCGTACAATTTATTTATTCAACAATGAAGTTACTTAATACCCAAAAAATTGCAGAGTTTCCTAAGCATTATTTTCTCTATTGTGTGACAGCCAGATAATTTCAAATGAATTCTTAGAGAGAGCAGATTGTTCACAAACTAAAACATTTGTCACCACATGTCAGTCTTGTCTCAGGAATTTATCCTTCAACTATTTTTTTTCCCTCCTACTTTTCTATACACACCTTGTTACCACACTTCTAAGGGGTACCTGTATTCTGGAAGGACTTCGGACTTCAAATGTGGCCAATGCACTGAATGAGAAAGTGGCAAAAGGGCTTGACAATGCGGCGGCATTCACAATGGAGAGATTGCTGGTATCAATTTCTTGGGATATCCTTTCAACTTTCAACAGTGGTGTTATACCCACTGCCAGAAGTGGCAACAGCTCAGAAAATGCAGTATACCTATCAGTAATAAATCCAAATGAAAAGCAGAATTATGATCGAGCTCAGATATAACATAAGTGAGAAATATGACACAGTTTCTATCAACTGAATGTGATGGTCACCATTTTATTTTCCATGCAGTGAAATCAATGGCAAAAATTTTCATTTATTTACACTGTTGTCTGGAATCGTATAATACCCAGCCCCTGCAGACGTCAAGTGCAAAATGCAAACAGTAGAGAGGGGCACAGATAATCACATGTTGATAGTTTTTTACCTTCTAGTCATAACAATTACATTAACTTTGTAGACTTCCAAACAAATGGTCAGGCTTCCATTGCTAGTCCTAGTCCTGGTTGCGTTCATGGACTAATGAAAGCATAATTGATGGATATGAAAAACAGAACAACAATGTTTACAAGAGCATTCAAAACCTCTACAAGGAGAATGAGAGAAAAAAAGTTGCCATGGATGCCATAATAATTCGCACTCCTTTACTTGAAAATAGTTTAAATAGTATGCAGTAATTCTTGATGTGAATGCAAATGACAAAGGTTAAAAGTTTAATTGCTAAATGTATGCCTAAGCTCTAGCTCTCTAGGCTCACTCAGGCCAGAGGTCACTCACCTCCAGTGGTCTCTGGCTAGGCTTCATTCTAAGACACACAACTAGGTGACAAGGCACATGCACCTTAAGGATGCCTTGGTGTGTGTCTCAGACACTTGAGGGATTATGTTTATTTACTTCCACTGTCATCTGATTGATATTTTACTTTACACCTCAGAAATTTGGTTTTAACCACTGGATGGTACTACCAAACCTATGTAACTTAAAAAAAAAAAGAAGTACAATTTAAAATTAACTCTTAAAAAGCAAATATAACAATATTATTGTTGTTCTAATTCCAAATTGAACTTTTCTATTCACTTTCCAGTGAACTTCAATGCTTGGAGAGTGACAAACATGCACTTCTAGATTAAGGGTTCTTTTTTAGAACTTATAGATAACTACAGACCAATTTAAAGAAGGCGAAGCAAGAGGAGCATTGGTTTATGTGTTCTGGAGTTTAGAGCAGTGATGGACAAGTGCTTCTAGTTACAGGTTTTTTGTTAGAACCTATAGATGATGTGTGGACTGATTTAAAGAAGATGGATGAAGAGGAAGAATGATCAATTTGCATGTTTGCTGAACTACAGTTGTTGGTTATTGCTATTTTCATATACTCATGCTTGCACATGGCCTTTGTTAAACTAACTTGGCTTTAGTGTTTGTGATTTCCTTGCACTCTAATGGCATGTGACTTTTATTCACTACTTTCAGCAGTTTTTTTTCTTTTATTTTTCAGGTGTCATTATGAATTTTTGAATGTAGTGCATTCAATAAATATTATTAGAAATTGAAAACACCATAAAAATAGTTTACATACATTATAAAAAAATGTGCGCCTTGTATCACTCAAGCATACACCTACACCCAGCACCTAGTCTACAGGTACTGTATGTAACTTAATTTTTCAACTTCTGCATTTTAAATTTGTGTATTTCACAACTCTGGTTAAGAGATGAAGAAACACTAGTTGAGTGCCAACAAAACAAAATTAATTGACTATCTGATTTGCCAATGGCAACTGTAATAACCTGTAAAACACCTAGATTGAGCCATTGAGGGATATATTCCAATAATTGTCCATTACTACCTTACATAAAGTGAATGGCATGAATCAAAAAGTTAGTGCATTAATGGTTTTCTCTTATGCAGATAATGGCAAGAAATTGCAAAATAGTCTAAATGCTATGTTAGGACACCAAGGATAATATACATATACATATACATATACATATGTATACATATATATATATGTACATATATGTATACATATGTATACATAAATGTGTGTGTGTGTGTGTGTGTGTATTTATATATATGATCAAAGGAAAATTCATCTAAAAAGAAAAAGAAAAATTACGTAGAACAATTAAAATTAATTTTTTTTTTCAGTGATATGAGAAGGGAGAGAAACCAATAAAAGTGGGGAAGAACTTGTGAGAAAATGTATATATATATATAATCAAAGGAAAATTCATGCAAAAAAGAAAAGAAAAATTACGTAGAACAATTAAATTAATTTTTTTTTTTCAGTGATATGAGAAGGGAGAGAGACAAATAAAAGTGGGGAAGAACTTGTGAGAAAATGTAAAGGAGATCCTTAGGTGTCAGTGACAGTGAAAAGTAAAACAAAAGGGAAGTTATATCTCGTATTCTAAAAATAAGTTATAAACATTTGACATCTTATTTCAAAACATGCTTTTCTTATTATTAAATTTCCCCAAAGGATCATGAATTTATGGATTTTCCTTTAGATTACCTTTGGATGGCATATGAACTCTACAACTTTTAACTAAAAACAAAAAAATTGGACAATGCTGGCCATCATTATGAAGGGAAGATAGGTTCGAAACAGATGATATTGGTGCCAAATATTTCATCACGCAAAATAATGTAACCTTTAGCAGCCAACATATTAGTAACCAACATTTGTCACTTCCAACCCTAATCAATTCGCCAAACTATTAGTATTGCTATATTTACACCGAAACAAGTAATTGTGGTATAAACCACCAACATCATTATCCCATCAAGAATTTCATTCAAAACATAAATTGCATAATATCATACAAACATGTCAATTGGTAAAAGAACATTAAGTCATATCAAGTATCGGAAGCAAAAGAACCAAACATGAATTATATAACCAATCTATTATTGTTTCTAGAAAATCTCGAGAAGCATTCACTTCTCTTTTTCTCATTCTGACCCACCATGGTCGTCTGCCCTTTTCAATTTGTATGTGCAAAAGCATTTGCCATTTGTCCAAACAAAAGCAAAGGGAAGGGGTAGATCGCACCTTTTTTCTTTTATGAGATATTTCATGTTTTCCATATTTGCCTCTCAAGCACGTGATTTAAAAAGCGGAATGTCAATAAGTAATGGAAAAAGAAAAATAAACAAACAAATCAAGCATCAAGTGATTGATGTCAGCACCTCAACAGTCTAAGTAACTAGAAACTCAACTAGACACTTGCAAAAGCAGCACCTCAATGGAGTTGCCATGCTTAGACCTAGATGAGATAGTTCATTAGCTCCTTGCCTCACTCAGACAACCAAGCGAGCAGGAGCTAGGCTTTGACAACACTAGCAGTTAATCAGTCATTGAGTCCGCAAACCAACCAATCTCCAGACAATAGCAAGTTAAGCACTACAAAGATTACCTGAATAGATCAGTCATGATTTGGATAATCACATTTTAGCACTTTCTTTAAAGCAGGAGAGGTTGAATGATGGAGAATAGGAAGACAAAAAACTTCAAATTCAAGGATTCAAGCTTAGAATTATGTGTTAGATTTAATATGGGATTTATTAGAGAAATTATAAAGTAATTTCAGCCTTTTTAGAGTTATAATGGGTATATTTATATAATACAGCTGCTGGTTCATTACTTTAGGTATTAAGGGCAGTTCTGTAATTTCCAGAATTGCTGGACCAGTAGGTTTTTTTATTATTGTTATTTTGCAGTCTTTATTTAGGGGTTTTAGTGAATTTAGTATGGGTTTAGTATTTCCTAGTTAGCATTAATTTGTTTTCCTAGTTGGAGACTAGTGTAGGATTCCTAATCCAAACATGCTTTGGATTAGTTTCAACTCTATAAATACTTAGGCTTGTAACCATTATAAAACAACTTTTAGATTTAATAAAATAAATCCTGCATTATTGCTAAGAATTGTGTGTCTCAATTTAACCCTAGGTATGACTCCTAGACCTTCTAAGTGCGACTCTTAAAAGTTTTTTTTTCCCCTTTTCCTTTCCTTAATCCTTGTCCAGATCTGATTTTTATAAAATCAACCCTGGATTTTCAATTTTTACCCTTTACTTTTCTGAAAAATTCAAAGTAGAACAGATTATCTAAATCTGTCCTACATCAATTTGGTATCAGAGCTTCAAGATCCTTGAAGTTATTGATTAAAACTCCGCAATAATGGTGACTAATGCTGAGCTGAATTCAAGGGTTGAGGCGAAGCAAGCAAGTTATGAGACAACTGCAGAATTGCAAACTGAATTACGTCAGTTGACTGATGGAATGAACACAACAAATAATAGGCTTGATGCATTGGAAGCTAGGATGGATGAATTGGGGAGAATGTTTCAAGCTCGCCAAAATGCTGCCCAAGTCATTCCCCAAAGACCTGCTGCACTAATTAACCAGCCACTACCAGCTCCTCATAGGAATGGTGGAGAACAACGTCAAGCTAATCAAAACCTACAAAATCAGGGACAAGATACAGCTGGAGATATCACCAAGAAAGTCAAGGTAGAAGTCCCGGATTTTGAAGGCAGTGTAAATCCCACAGTATTTTCAGATTGGTTGCGTAGTATCGAGTCATACTTTGATTGGTATGATATGGATGATAATCGAAGGGTGAGGTTTGCCAAGATGAAACTAACGGGATTGGCAAAATTATGGTGGTATGGTGTTGAGAATGAATGGCAAAGAACAAGACAACCATTAATGATAACATGGGATGATATGAAAGCAAAATTAAAAGAAAAATATATGCCTTTTAACTATCTTTCAAAGATGAGGGAACAGATGAATACTTTACAAAAGGGCAGCATGTCAATGGTATTGCGACCTCTCCAAAAGCAGGCACAAATGCAAGAACTTTCACTAAGAATTTCAGGGCAACAAGGCATACAAGCTGTACAGCATTCACATATGCTTCATGAGTCTACAATAGAGGCTAAACTGTAAAGGCAACAACAAGAAAAGCCTCTGCTGCAGGTTGCTCAACCAGAAAGGGAAGTGAAAGGGCCACAACTACCATCTCAATGACTTAAAACGCAAAATCTGCAACTGGAGACTCAAAATCATGAAGCAATAAAACCAAGACAGCACATAGATGAGCCTCTTCTGCAGATTGATCAGCCAGAAAATAAAGTTGAAAAGCTAGAATTGTCTTCTCAAAGCCTTAAAAGACCAAATATGCTCCTAGACTTGAATCCACAAGAACAAGCGCCAAAAGCAACAATGTGCGTTGAAAAGTCAATTCAGCAGGCTAATATTACTATGAATACATATATAGTGTTTGGAAAGGTAAAGATGAATCTTGAAGGAGAGGAATCTTTAGACAGGGGTATGGATGAAGAAAAGGCAGAGCATGTTGAAGTAAAACAAGAAGACATCGTAAAATTAGAAGGGACAAAGGGGTTTAACTTTACTGTTGAAGATACCAAAGATGTTGGAATGCAAGAAATGGACTCTGTTATTCCAAGTAAATTAATAAGCAAGGGCAGTATAAGATTTCAAATGTTTCTACTTTTGTTGAATACCAAGGAAACAAAATGGTCATTCAAGGAATTGTTTTGTTTGTTTCTTAGGCACTTCAAAACTCGAGGTCGAGTTTTTTCCAACAAGGGGAGAATGATGGAGAATAGGAAGACAAAAAACTTCAAATTCAAGGATTCAAGCTTAGAATTATGTGTTAGATTTAATATGGGATTTATTGGAGAAATTATAAAGTAATTTCAGCCTTTTTAGAGTTATAATGGGTATATTTATATAATACAGCTGCTGGTTCATTACTTTAGGTATTAAGGGCAGTTCTGTAATTTCCAAAATTGCTGGAACAGTAATTTTTTTATTATTGTTATTTTGCAGTCTTTATTTAGGGGTTTTAGTGGATTTAGTATGGGTTTAGTATTTCCTAGTTAGCATTAATTTGTTTTCCTAGTTGGAGACTAGTGTAGGATTCCTAATCCAAACATGCTTTGGATTAGTTTCAACTCTATAAATACTTAGGCTTGTAACCATTATAAAACAACTTTTAGATTCAATAAAATAAATCCTGCATTATTGCTAAGAATTGTGTGACTCAATTCAACCCTAGGTATGACTCCTAAACCTTTTAAGTGCGACTCTTAGAAGTTTTTTTCCCCTTTTCCTTTCCTTAATCCTTGTCCAGATCTGATTTTTATAAAATCAACCCTAGATTTTCAATTTTTACCCTTTACTTTTCTGAAAAATTCAAAGTAGAACAGATTATCTAAATCTGTCCTACATCATTGAACAAGTTGTATCCATCTTAGGTTGCTGACTCAAGATGACGATCAGCATCAAGAAAAGTTATTGATGTGAAAACTGTAGCTAAACTGCCTGATGGGGTTGTTCATTCTTGTTTAGCGAAGAAGACTACTAGGAAGAGGCAAAGGGTGTTAAGAGTGATAAGGAGTTGAAAAGAAAGAGTATGAAATGGGGTGAAAATTAGAACATGTTGAGAATTGTGATACTGTTTTTGGGTACGTTAAAGTACTATTACTGGATTAATTGCATCGTAATGGCAGATTGGCAGTCCCCTTGTTTCTAAGATGGCTAAAATTGATTTGGAAGGGGTTCAGTTGAATGAAGAGGGATAATTTGAGAAACATGAAAAAGATAAGCAAGCCCAAGGAAGCTAATGTGAAAAGGAGCATCCAATTAGATTTTCTTCCCAGCAAAAATGGCTTTGAAGGTTTTCCAAAGCAAATGCCCAAACATAACTTGAGAGGCTCTTGCTACATATGTTATTCACAAGAAAATAAAATTTGCAACTCATCAAAGAGGAAGACTATGGACTAAAGAAAAAAGATTTCCTCCACATTTAAGATTAAGATCTCTCTCTTAATTAATGCCAAGAAACCTAGAGAGCAGATCACTACCAACATCAAGATTTTCATACAATAATAAGATAGCTAAATCTCACTATCTCTCACCATCTTAGCCTCTTTGATATCAAAGTTGCACCGAACAGTAAAAGGTAAAAGCATGCCAAAAGGGACTCCCCCTTTTAATCTTTACTATAAAATATCCAGTATATTTTTGTTGTCACAATTATGATGAGAATTGAGATTTTAGTCCCGAATTAAAAAGCAGCAAAACCAACACAAAACTCCCCAAATTGAGAACTTTTACATATTGTTTGACTCAAATCAATGAGGAATCCATTTCATTTTCAAATGAAATCATTAATAAATTCATTTATAAAAGAATTCTCATGTTTGTTATCCTCACTATGAAGTATATAAAGATTTATTTGCAAAGTCAAGTAATTTTAGTATAACCAAGTCAAGTAAAATTTGTAGTCGTACAAACCGGTTATAAATTTGGAGATCATTTGCACATTCTACCAAATTTGATAGGATTTGGTTCAAGTATAACCAATTCCATGCTATTAAATAAGATAGAATTCAAAATGAATTTTCATTTACACCAAACATGAAACATATGAATTCAATAAATTCATTTATACCAAACAGGTTTTTAGTTTTCTAATAATTCCATTTGGGATTCCATCTCAGCATGGATAATGACCAGTAAGACATTGTCCAGCCTAATTCATCTTAAAATACTTAAAAAAGTTTTTCATATTTATCCTTCCTCTTCCAGCCTAAAGTTTCGTTATGCTTGATCATTGAACACAGAAAAGTATGAAGGGCAAAATTAAATAAAGGACGCGAACTTACAACAGAACCCAATTGCCATCAAGAATCTCAGTTGCATCAACAGGAGCTGGAGTTGGGTTCATGGCCTCCAGCTTAGCAACCAACTCCAATACCTCGCCCCTGATTTCCAGGCTGGCCTGCAACCCAAAATTCGTGCCATACACCGTATCTACCAAACATCTCTTTAAGTCCCCAATACCATCATTCTTTTCCACCACCATATCCGTAGACTGAGCAGCGATACCATTGCCGACGGTAACATAATCCTCCTCCCACTCGTCATCATCCTTGGGAGGATCCACGTCCGAAGCTTTCGGGTAATCAGATTCAGGTTCGGTTTCGGGTTCTATCTTTTCTCCCCACTCGTCAGTGATGCTTACCGCAGTGAAGTTTGGATCCGTGTTAGGATCAGGTTCGGGTTCGGGTTCAGGTTCAGAGAGGGAAGAGAGAGGAATTAGAGAGGGGAATATTGGATTTTTGAATGAAAAATGCAGGGTTGTAAAGGGTTTGTTCGAGAAGAAAAGAGATGGTAAAATTTTAGAGGAAGAGAGAAGAGGTTTGTAATTGAAATTGGAGCAGAAGAAGAGGGAAGAGCTTGAAGAAGAGAGAAGGGCCATCTTGTAATGTGTGAATATTATTCTTTCTGGTTGTTTTGGTATGGCAATGGCAACAGCAACGCGATGGGCCTATTTTTGAACTTGGGAGGATTTTATAATCCACGGATAAATCACAAAATAAATAAAATGAAACTAAAGCAAAGAATAAGACCTTCTCTTATTCTTTTCTCTCTTTGGAATTCTCTTTTAGAGTTTCTTTTTACATATTAGCAGTGCCAGAGCTTCCTTGAGAGTGATCCCCTAGTGACTTTAGTCATCGGTGAGAATGCCCATTCCTTTTATTTTCTGCATATTATTTTTTGGCTTCTCCTTCAAATAAAGTCATTTGTTATGTTTTTGTGGAATCGATTGGCTTTCCATTCAATTGAATTTTTGTGGATTTGTGATCTAATCATCTGTAGCCCAGGTGCTGCCTCCAACTACAACATTGTTCGGCTCATTCGTCGCTGTGATCTTTGTCTAATGAAGGATTTGATTTCTCATTGGTGGGTGGAGGAAAGATTAAGGGAGGTTTAGTTTAGGCGTTTATGTGTTTTTGTCTATGTGTTTGGTGAGCTTCAGGGCTAATAATGGTTGTTTGTCTCTCCTCAGGCTTTGGTCGATTTATGGAAGGAGAGGGAGGCTCCATCATCGATCCGCTATGATAGGTATTTTGGTGTAGTGGAGGGCGGAGATTCAAGATCTTTGGTACTTTTCTTCTTCGATAGGCTTAGATGCTTTATTCTTAGTTGTGCCTTGTAGTCGTCGGCACTGGTGTAGTGCTTGATGATTCTAACAAAAATCTCTAGATAGTGTTTCAGTGCCAAGGGCATTAGTGGTATAGGAAAATTTATTTATGCCTTAGGACTGATTGTTGTATGAGCTTTAAACCAAGGCAAAAAAATCCTAATGTGGGTAGGTTGTTGTGTTTTCCTCTTTGGACTTTACTGTTGTATTTCCAATCCATATACTGATCTTAGGCTTTCAGCATTATTAATATTAGTCTATTTTCTTTAGGAAAAAAAAAAGAAACTAAGGAAGATATTATTAAAAAAAAAAAAAACTAGGGAACATGTACATATAACTAAGATATGAGTATGCACTCCATACTAAATAAGGTTGTAATCTATTGTATCCAAAATGAAACAAAATTGAGTTGGGCTCAAATTATTGGGTTTTGGATTTTGGGTTAAAAATGATATTAATTATTTTAGGTTCATAAATAAATGGTAGGGCTGAAAAATTAAATTAATTGAATTAAAGTCCATAAAAATTGGCACAAGTTAAAGATTATGAGACTCATTAGGCGGTTGCATGATACTTGAGGTTAAAATAAAGGAAGAAGAAAGACCATGGGCTAGTGGAGAACCTAAAGTTGAAATTAAGGAATCTAACTAACATTCAATTGCTATAAATACAAGAAGTATCTAGGGAAAAAAAAGATGAAGAAACAATCATTCATCAGACTATCAAGTAAACAATAAATTACTTCAATCTTTTGAGCTTTGTATCCTATTGTTATCTATTTTCTAAGCATTTTAAAGTTTTTTGTCATTTATTTTATCAGCTATCATTTGTCATTAATGTATTCATATTTACATTAATACAAAATTAGCCTTTATTTCAAATATATAAGAATTCTTTGGTTTTATTTTGTGATAGTTGGAGAATTTATGTCTTGCCTATCAAAGTTCTTTGAGAGACTTAAGGTCCATTAGTCTCTTTCATAATCATCTATTATAAGTCAGTATAGGTGAGACTCCCAATAATCTCTAGCACATTCAATTTCATTTTAGCTAAAAAGGGTCACAAGATAATTTTGGCATGCTCGGTGGGACACTTGTCATGCAATGCTGTCAAAGAAAATTAATAAAAATAAGTTAAAGTTGCGGAAGCTGTATATCAAGATGTATAGGAAGTGGCTACAACAACAACATTTAGTATTGTGCCTCAAATGGTTTATCAAATCGAAAAAGGTCATAATCCACATTGGCTACTGATTAGGGATAGCAATTTAGCCTGCCACAGTGGGTACTCACCCCTTTTATTAAATGGAGATAGGCGGGTATAAAATTTGAAAACTCAAATCGGATTTTTTGGGGGGGGGGGGGGGGGGGGGGGGGTTGGTTTAGATAATGCTACAACCTCTCTCTCTCTCTCTCTCTCTCTCTCTCTCTCTCTCTCTATATATATATATATATATATATATATATATATATATATATATATATATATATATATATATATATATATATTTATATATATATATATATATATTTTTTTAATTTTTCAAATAAAAACCGGTACACTTGTGAGTACCTGCTTATTTTAATCTGTTCTACCTCCACCCTATAGTAATATATATATATATATATATATATATATATATATATATATATATATATATATATATATATATATATATATATTAATTTTTCAAATAAAAACCGGTACACTTGTGAGTACCTGCTTATTTTAATCTGTTCTGCCTCCACCCTATAGCTGGGTAGGTGGTAGGGGGTATAAATAAATATTGGCAGAGGGAGTACGGGTAATGAAAAATTTGCTTCATAGCCACCCCACTGTCATCCCTACTGCTGATATCCCAAACCTAGGAAGGCCAGCTGAGTGACTTCAATTTTTAGTACCTCTCAAAATGTGGATGACTGCCTTAGTTCTTCAGAGAAGATGATGAAGGACATGAAAACCCTTTTAGAGCAAATGGTCTTTGGCCAATATTTGAGTTCTAATAAGGCTGCTGCTAGTCTTTACTAGCCCATCAGACAATCCTCTTATGATTCCTTGGACTATTATTGGTGCATCTCTAATAGAATGACATCCTATGTTGCAATAAAGAAAGGATCCTTAGGGTTTTCCAATAAATCTAAACAACATAGGTCACTCCTACACAAATAGGCTAGACAATAATAACCATAACATTTCTAGGGGCACACAAACCCAAAGACTAATCTTACGACCTACAACAGAAAGGAGGTATAATATGCACATAGCTCAGGGAGCAACCAAATGGCTAGAATAGAAGTACACCTTCTTACATTACCTAAGCTGCTCAAATACCTCTAGTCCCTTCAGTTCCTCCTTTGGCACCTCAAGTGAATTCAGATATTGTTAGAGAGGCTGTTTAGGAACTATATGGTCTAGGCTTGAGGTAGATCGATATGCGGAGTTTCATGAGCCATATCTAGTGGCTATAGATCGTTAGAATCTCTACCCCAAAGGGATATTGTATCCCAAACTTCACCCTATTTTTGGGAGATAATGGATAGTCAACATTAGAGCACATTGCTAGATTTACAAAATAGTATGGTGAGCTGGCAAACTATGAAAATTTAAGTTATTATAAGCTAAGATTGTTTCCAAACTCATTAATAATTCCAATATTTGCATGGTATTCAACACTTTTGATAGGAAATGGAAATGGTATTCAACACTTTTGATATTTTAATGGTAGGAAATGGAAAGGCAGTTCCATGCTCAATTTTTCAAGGTTGAGCCTGAGGCGTGTGTGGTAGAGTTATCTAAAATTACTTAAAGGAATGAAGAGTCTAATGACCTGTTTATTGCTTGTGTAGGAATCAAATTTTTGAGGAACATATCAAGAGAGAGTTGGATTTTGTTAGAGAATGTGTGGTTGGTAAACAAGGATCAGTGATTTCTTCTAAGAAGATGAAGAGGAGGTGTAAAATTTTCTTGCTAGATACTGAATTTGGGAAGATGACACAAACCGGATTTGACATTGAGTTGAGGAAGAAGTTCTAAGGAATAGAGTTTAGGGATTTCTATGGGTTGGTGTGAATCTTTAATTTTGCACCCTTATCATCCGATTGGAGTCTAATACTTGCTAACTTTAGTGCGCTACGCAAAGCTAGTGCGGTGGTCCTGCTAGTTGGTTAGCGAATGGGGGTTTAAAAGCAGCACATCCAAAAGAAAATTTTTAGCCTTCAATTATATTGCTATCAGACATCTAAATTTCCTAAACCCCAAACCAAGCTAACAACCAATCTCTAAAAAAAAAAAAAAAAAAGGCTGAGCCACAACACCTTGGAGCAGATCCGTGCCTAGCTTGCATGGCAGCCACACTAGAGTAGGGCGGATCTACGCAGACATCGTGTAACAACCCACAACCACCCTAGGAATTTTTATGACAATTTGCTTGATATAAAACTATTAAGACTAAGTGTGTGCTTTTTACATGCTTGTCTTCTAAATAGATTTTTGATGTGTTTAGATGAAAAATATCGAATTAAATCATATTTTTGCATATTTCTGTAATGACCGAAAAGTTTCAAAAAATAAGGAAATTCATGATTTTCGTCCTAGGACTTAAAAGTTGGAAAATTTCATGTGTATATGCAAGTATGGCTGCCAATTATACATATTGGAATTCTAAAATGATATTTGTTATGATTGAATAAAAAATAATGATTTAAATTATGTGTTTACATATTACTATAATGACTGAAAAGTATCAGAAACAAGAAAACTCATGGTTTTTTCATCCTAAAACCTAAAGTTGTTCATGCATATGAATCTATATAGGTGCTGATTCCTACATGTTCATATTCTAAAATGATTTTTGTTTTGATTACATGAAAAATCTTGATTCAAACCATGTTTCTGCATATTACTGTAATAGATAGAAAGTAAAAAAAAGTAAGAAAAATTTAGGTTTTCTCTTTGATAGTGCATTCGGCCATTGTTGGGACTTTTATCCCAATATCTATAATTTTTATGTAATATATTTTAAAAATTATTGACATGTATGAATGAATGATAAATAGTTAAATTGCATGTTGGTTGAAAGAATGACTCTATACAAGGCTAGAGGCAATTTGGTATACTTATAGTATCTTAACCTTATGTTGTGATTAGAATGTGAATGTGATTGGGTAATATGGAAATAGGTTTCATGATGAGTTCATAATGAATTAATGATCTTGAATTGATGAAGAGATTGATTGAATGAATTGGTCATAAGAGATAGGCATGACACTTGAAAGCTATTGATAAGTTGACATGTATGGAAATGTTAAGTGTACTAAGATGATTGTTACAGTGAATTAATATTAAGATCATGACATTGTGTTTCACTTGAGAAAAATATTGATATGAGTTATAATGTGATTTCATGTGAGCTTATAAAGGCTAAGTATGCAAGACTTTTAAAGTCAACATGTTATGTGCAAGTGATGAGTGCACATCTATGTGCAACTCTAAGTAGATGTAAATGTTATATGTGCATGGGGTAGTTATGGAATAGGATAGCATGATGATTAAATAAATACTAAATATTAAATTAACTATTATGTTAGAGCTTCAAGAGTTTTAGAGGTTCAAGGGCTATGAGTACTAGGAGCGAAGGAATCACAAGGTGAGTAAATATTATATTATTGTTATGAGTACAAGCTATCATACTATATGAACCTTTGATATTCTTGAAACCTAAGTTCTTTTCTACTTTCAAAATGAAACTCTATGATTGCTTTGTTAAGCTTGGTTTGCCAATGGACAATTGGTCCAAAAATCATTTTTTTTTGTTTATCCAATAATAATACCTTTTGTGATTATTGGCCTAACTTATATTCTTTCTAGAACTACACTATTCTTGTATCTCTTGTTCAAAAAGTTAAACTGCTATTGCTATTGTGATATATATTATTATTGCCTTAAGCATTATTGTTATATGTGATTGCCATTAGCTTTAGCTATGGTACCTCTAAACCTTTTTATGCAGAAATCCTTATGCCGATGCAGATAATCATCGAAACTTGTGCACATGCTCTTAACACAATGGATAGGGCTTGTATATCCACCTCAACTAGAAGGGGCGGTTCTAGCCATGGGGCTTGATTAGCTTCATACTTCTCTATGTGATAGGAGTTAGAATTTGGTTTGATGCCACCTCTCCTCTATGTGTTCGAGTGATTATGGCAATAGCCTTCACTCTATGTGTTATGTGTCATAAGTGTGATTTCTGCAAGCCTTGCTAAATCGCAAACTTTGATTCATGAATTATAAATCATGAACTATGTGTTATAAGCTATGGGTTTCCTTTTGAAAGGAATATATGTTATTGTATGTGCTATATTGTTTACTCATTGAGATTATCTATCTCATTCTTTTTCCTTTGTATGGTTCCAGGTGAGCAATATGTGGAGGGAAGGTTATGGCTCAAGCATTCTACTTCCCTTGAGGAATTCCTTGTCAAAGTTATAATAATACCATGCTATGATGAGTTCATAGACACTTCATGAGTTATTATGGGAACTTTATTTTAGAATATTATGTTAGAGAATTTATTTGGAGTCTTATTATTATTATTATTATTTTTGAATTGTATTAAAGTATATTTTTAACTTCAGTAACTTAAGGTTTTTCCTCTATAAAAAGGTTTTATTAAGTTAGTGCATGAAGTTTGGTATAATCATAGGCAATGTTTGTATGTTTATGAGTGGCTTCTAAAGGTGTGGGTGACCTTATGTCTTTCCATGTTCTAGGACCGTCATGTCTTCAAAATTGGGATGTGACACATTGGCACAGATCTGCATCAGGTCCTGCGCGCATCCACACCTATGGTCCCCTTTATGTGCCAAAATATCCATTTTGCCCCTTTTAAACTAATTTTTAAGCCCTTTTCAGTCTTATCCTTTTAGTCTTTTCAGTTTCTCAATTTCTAAACTATCATCACCCACTTTTTCTATAAATACCTACCCCTCCTCCATTTCTTATTTCTCTAGACCCCCTTGAGTTAAAGTTTATAGCTTTCCTCTAATTCCTCTCTTCTTCTCCCTGCAACCATTCTTTAATTAATTAATTAATATTTTTAATTAATTAATTATCTCATCTTAACTAAGTTAATTAATATTTCTAATTAGCTAACACTCTTTTTTTAAATTAAAAATAATTACTAAATTAATTAATTAATTAATTAATCTTTTTAATTAATTAATTAATCCTTTTTTTTCAAAATCAAATTAATCATTTTTTCATCCAAATTAATTAATTAATCATTTTAATTAATTAATCTATCCATCCATTTCATCACATTAATTAGTTGATTAATCATTTTAATTAATTAATCCCCCAATCAATCCAATTATCTAGTCCTAATAAAACGAAATTTCGGTATGATAAAACTCTTTGCCAACAAAAAATAAAGGTATTAGCCTTTTTCTCTCACTTACAAATCCAAATCAAATCAATCAATCCAATCAACCCATAAATCTCTCAACTTAATCATGAAATGAACTACGTAGATTTTGATTCTCATTCAATGAGGTACATAGGTACGTTTGGAATCTAAATCCAAACTTCAAATCCAAATCCTAATCAATCACCTTTCCCATGTCATTTCCCAATTAATTAGTGTATTCAGTTGATTTAATTATTTTGGAGTCAAGGAGCGATTCTGTGATTCTCCTAGAATCCATAAAGACTAGAGCGAATACTCTTCTTGGCTTGTAGATGTTTATTTCTTGAATTTCCTCATGCATTTCATAACTATGTCATGCTTATGCATTTTAGTTATTATCTTATAATTGCATTCATGAAACTAATTTTCTAAGTCAAATTAAACTTAAGAGCCAAATTTAGATTATTTAACCAAAAACCTACTCCTTGAGCTCAACTTCGTTTGAGACTAGTGATTTTATCTTTGGGTAAATTAATTAAAAATTAATGAATTGGAGTCAATTGGGTTTTTCTTTAATTTTTCCATTTAAAAATAAATTAGGGTGGTGACTACCAAAATCATTTTTGAAATCAAAATCGATTTTTTCAACGATAGCCATTCCAATCGTGAGCACCGAAACTCATTCTATGTTCTCCTTAAAAATTGCTCGACCTTTCCTTAGGGAAAATTTCTTGAGCGAGTGAGGGGCATTCAAGCGAGGTCTTATAGTTGGCAACTCCACTGGGGATGTTTGCCACCTTTTTTAAAACAAAAAGGAAAATAAAAGGATTACTATTTGATTAAGGAAAAGTTTTTTCAAAATAATTTCCATTTGGCTCATTAAGTATAATTTGACTTTCATGTGTCACTTTGCATAATAGAGGCTCCTTTCCTAACCTTAGTTTTAGGAAAAAATTTGGATGGTGTGTAGCATTGGCTCGACAATTCTCTTTGAGTATGTTAGGAGATAGTGAAAGCATTCCACCCCATGGTGACTCCTCGATCATTTCGGTGGTGTAAAGAACAATTAGTATTGTTGGACCCATGCGAGGCTCTTTGCCTCACATGTGGTTAGGTATATCGATGCTCTAATAGGATGGGCACCCTAAACAAAACCACCCTTTATCCTTATGCATGTAGTCGCTCTAGTGTTGACCCTATGTTCTATGTACCGTAATAATGGAGGTAGCTCTAGTGTTGACCCTATGTTCTATATACCATAATAATGGAGATATTCATGCATATACCGATGAAACCTTTTTCAGCATACATCATAACATTGCCATGCATACATAACATAAAAAGCTCAACAAGGTAAACCCTCAAACACCTTAAAAATCTAAACCGGTGGTCCATCACCCAAAATACAGTAACCTCATACACTCACTCTATCAACCTTTAAACCTGGTGACCAACCATATGGAGGTTATCCTTTTCCCCTTTTCCCGACACACCTTCACATTCATTCCTTTTTTTTTTTTTTTCACAATTTTGTATTCTTACCCATTTTTGTATCTGTTTTCTATTTT
The DNA here is from genome assembly GCA_947687605.1 of Reutealis trisperma. Classification (NCBI taxonomy): domain Eukaryota; kingdom Viridiplantae; phylum Streptophyta; class Magnoliopsida; order Malpighiales; family Euphorbiaceae; genus Reutealis; species Reutealis trisperma. The sequence goes on along the minus strand of CANTUT010000660.1, from coordinate 80,978 downwards.
CAAGATACCAATAGCTAATACCTCTAGCCCTTTCGACCAATATGCAATGAGCACCTTTTTCATCAACCTCCTTAAGAAATAAGAGGAGGCTTTCCAAGCCGCACTCACTACTGTCCTTAAGACTTAAGCTAAAACTTTCACCAATGCTCTTAATATCTAGTCTGCCACTTTTACTAATGCCTTCAACTCCCAATCCTAGTTGATCATCAATGAGGTCAAGGAAATGAAATGCCACTGTCACTTCCACTCCTCAACTTGCTTCCACTTAAGTTGGAACCAGCTATGTCCCCACTTTTACTCCTCCCCTTATTGATCTCACAGATAAAGGGAAAGCTCCCAAAACAACTACCTCTTCTCTATTAGATGTGAATGCCACTGCTCCCACTTCCACTGTGAATCCTTTTCAAAATGGAGATTTCTTTAGCTTCCCCCAAGCCAAGAAATTGATGGAGAAGTTTGAAGCCATAGAATGATCCATCAAAAATATCAAAAAGCATGAAGACATGATAGTTATCGATTCTTTTACTCTCTTCTCGAATGCCTGAGTTTCACCCAAGTTCAAAATACCCATAATGGACAAATTTAATGGCATCACTTGACCAGAGACCAACCTCAAGATGTATATGGGTGTAATGAGACCATGGTCTAGATGATGAGCTCTTTGCTCAATTATTCCAACAATATTTAACTGGAGCTACTGTTAAGTAGCTCTTAGATCTCGATTAGAACTATAAGAAAATATGGGATGACATCTGCAATGCTTTTGTCAAGCAATACCACTATAACATTGAGGTGGATGTCACCCGCCAAGATTTAGAAACCACTAAGCAAGGCCAAAGAAAGTCGTTCACCATGTTCTTTACAACGTGGAGGGTGAAAGCAGCCCAAATGGTAAACCATCCATCTGAAGTATAGCAAATTGACATCATTGTCAAGAATCTCCTCCCCCAATGCCATACTCATTTGCAAATGCAGTACCTCTCTAGATTTAAAGCTCTCATTGCCACCACCACCAAGCTCGAAGATTTGATCCAATCGGGACAAATGAAGAATTACTCCTCTAGTTTTAGGTATCACAAGAACACTAATGTCACATCGCAATTTTATAGATATGATAGTCCTAAAACATGGGGAGACATAAGGTCACTCATGCCTGTATATGCATATAATAACATTGCCTAGGATCATACTGAACCTCATGCATTAACTTAATTAAACCATTTAAAGAAAAACCTTAAGTTGCAAAAGAATAGTTAAAATATAATTTAAACACAATCCAAAATAAAAGAACATTTTAGAGGCCCCAAAATAAATCATCAAACATAATGTTCCAAAACAAGACTCCCGGAGCAACTAAGAGACTATCCATATCATAGTATAATAAAAGACTCGGATGAGGAAATCTCCCAAGTGGAGTAGGTTGCTTGAGCTAATATCTTGCCTCCTCAAATTGCTCACCTGGAACCAAATAAGGAATAGTGGTGAGATAGATGATTTCAATGAGTAAATAATACAACTTGAACAATAACACATATCCCTTTAAGGGTTCATAATTCATATATTCATGGTTTGTAATTTAGCAAAGTTTGTAGAAATCAACTTATAAACTTATAATTTATAGAGTTGATGGCCATTGGCTCATTCACTCAAGGGAGAGGTGGCATCATACCAAATTCCAACTCTCAACTTATAACTTATAAAGAGTTATGAAACTGATCAGGCTACATGGTTAGAACCGCCCCTTCTAACTGAAGTGGATATACTACCTCTATCCATTGGGTTAAGACCATGTGCACAGGTATCGATGATTACCCGCATCAGCACAACTGCATAAAAGGTTCACAAATACCATAACTAGAGCTAATGCAATCACTTATAACAACAGTGTTGAAGAATGCAATCACATGTAACATAATAACAATAGCAGTTTAGCTTATTGAACAAAAGATAAATAACAGTGTAGTTCCAGAAATAAAGTAAGGTCAGGCACAATTACAAAGGTTCTTTCTTATCATTGAATAAATATTTATAGTTTCAGACCAATTATCCTTTGGTAACCCAAGTTTAACAAAGAATTCATATAATTATAATTTAGGATAGAAAAGAACTTGGGTTTCAAAGATCTCAAAGATTCATATAACATGATAACTTGTACTTGTAACATGAACATAATGTTTACTCACCTTGTGGCTCCTTTGCTTTTAGTACTTGTAGCCCTTTAAACTTCTAATACTCCTCATGCTCTAACATAATATTTAATTCAATACTTAGCATTTTCTTAATCATCATGCTATCCTATCCCATAACTACCCCATGCACATATAACATTCATATAAACTTGGAGTTGCACTTAGAAGTGCACTCATCACTTGCACATAACATGTTGACTTTTAAAGTCTTGCAAACTTAGCCTTCATAAGCTCACATGAAATCACATAATAACTCATACTATGACTTTTCTAAAGTCAAACACAAAATATTATGATCTTAATATCAATTCTATTTAACATTCAACTTAGTACACTTAACACCTTAAATATATATCAACTTAACAAGTAACTTTGAAGAGTTATACTTTTCTCTTTTAAACAAATCATATCATCCATCTCATAGTCAATTTAAAATCACTAATTCACTATTAAGACATCATAAGGCCTAATTCATATGCCACTTAATCATATGCACATATTAATCTTAACATAGTAATAGGGTTAGAAAACTCTAAGTAGGTCGAATTCCTCTAGTCTTTGGTCTAGAGTCATTCCTTCAACCAACATGCAATTAAATAATTTATCATTCATATATACATGTTAATAATCATTAAATATATCATACAAAAATTATAGACATTGGGATTAAATTCTCAATGTAGGCCAAATGCACCCATCAAGGAAAAACATGAATTTTCTTACTTTTCATGCTTTCCGTTCATTACGGTAATATGCAAACGCATGATTTTAAACCAATATTTTTCATGAAATCTTAACAAAAATCATTTTAAAATGCTTCACTATACCAATTGGCACCCATCTTAAAATATATACAATAAAATTTTCCAACTTTAGGTTTTAGGGTGAAAACCATGAATTTTCTTGCTTTTCGTACTTTTCGATCATTACAGTAATATATAGAAATATGATTTAAATTGATATTTTTCATCTAAACACAATAAAAATTAGTTTATAACACATTGAAATACAAATTGGCAGCCCCCCTTGAATAATTGCATGAAAATTTCAATTTTGAATTTTAGGGTTTACCTTTGGAGGATTCGTTAAGAAAAGGTTGTATTTTTGGTTGAAAATCTGTTTCTCTTCAAATAATTCACCTAACCCAAATTATATAGCAATAAATCAGTAAATATACAGCTCCAAATAGATTTCTTATGGTTAGTTTTATAAAAATCAAATAATAGATTGACATAAACGAAAAACTTACGAAAACAGTCACGAAATCGCAAAGTTTGAAGGCACCTTGTGAATTTCAGTTAAGAGAATATTTTTGAGAGAATTTCCCTATAAAAATTCTGAAGAATAATAGAATGGTGGTTGTCTCCTTAGGGCTGGCCGAATATTAGCTTATATATTTAGGGTTTTGGCAAAATTACAAGTTTGCTATCAATGAGCTAGGTTAGGAGTGTTTTGGTGTAGTGGGCTTTTGGAAAATTGGGTCTTTTATTTAATTTATAGGCTGATTATAGGTAATTTAAAATAAATTATTTTTCTTATTATTGTCATTGAAATTCCCCCCAAAATATTTATTTAAAAATATTTTAAAAATGCTCATAAAAATTATTTTATGCTTAAAAATCGCTTTATGCATAAAAATTCAATTTATGCGCAATAAATTATTTTATGCTTATGCACTTCATATAAATTACTTATTTCACCATAATAATTCATATTATGCATATTAAAGTTAATCTAACATGCCACATACTCATCAATTATATAACACATGAATTTTTATAAAAGTACACACTTAGTCCTATTAGTTCTAAATTCAAGTAAATTGTCATGAAACTCTTAGGGTGGATGTGGGTTGTTACAACTAACCATACCACCAATACCACCCAAAAAGAGAGGGTGGTAAATGTTGTCTCCTGTCACTAGCCAATGAAGTTAAAAATAAGGAGGGCTTTCTTTGAGCTGGGCATGTCCCTCAGCGTCATTTATAAGAAAGCCTTAGAGGCTAATCTAGTTAAGCCCTTAGAACCACGACCTCCTCTGAACCCCTTGCTTGAAAGATACAATGCTAATGAGATCTGTGACTATCATCAAGGGCCAGGGCACAAAACTGATGCATGCAAGGCTCTGAAGTACAAAATTCAAGACATTATTAATTGCGGAGACATCATTGCTCCCAAACCCAAATCCAAAGCCTCCAATCCTTTTTTGAACCATTGAGCTCATCCAACTATCTGAAGCCTCACCTAGTAACTGGTATTTTGAGAAGAGTGTCAGAGTTGCTGTGCCCCTATCTGAGTCTTTCAAGTCTATGTCTGAGTCTGAGTCTAAATTTAAGTCATCTGAGTATGAGTCTGAGTCTTTTGAATTTATTTCTGTTTGAAACTTTTTTTGAGTTTAAGCCTGTCAAGTCTTTCTGAGTCTGTATTTTTTGCTTAATGTAATCCATAATCATGGGACTTTTGTTTATCAGTAATAACATTTTGAACTTTTTGTTTTGCTTTAATTTTTCTTGTTCATCTTCAAATGGGACATCTAAAAAAATAATAATAATAAAATAAGAAAAAGAACAAACAAGAAAATGAAAAATAAAAAAGTACGAAAAGGCAAAAGGATCAACTAATTATGGCATAGAGGAAAAATCAAAAAAATCACATACATTGCATTTGCATGGCACTAGTGGAAGAAAGCTTATGGGATGCTTTGCATGAGACAAGGACATGATAGGGATGATTTAATCATCACAATTTATGAGATCCCAACCTATAAGAAGCCTATCAAGGAGAAGTTGTTGAGAATGAAGGCAGAATAGATCGAAGGGTATCATGACTAGCTGAATGTCATTAGTAAAAAAAGAATTGAAGCTTTATACAAAATTTAAAGTTATCAATAGGAGACTAGCCGAGCAGTTTCAACTAGAAGGTGAGAGACAAGGGTTCACAAAATGGAAATCTAGTTCTAGGAGAAATCCAAGCCCTTATTCATGATCCAAGAGGAAGTTCAAACTAAACTGGGCAGAATAGCACATGCTTAAGAAGATCATATTTGACAACAGGCACCATCCTCATGGACGTGGAAGGAAATGTATTCTTCTATCCTTGTAACTTGAATAAGCCAAAGTGATATTTCATTTCAAGATGACATCTGCATTTCATTTCTATTTTCATGCATATGTAATCATAACTGCATAGACTTGAGTCTCCCTAAAAGAAGTGACTGACAGAAAAGTGATGTAAGGGATACATAGGCAGTCTAACTCGGGTGTAATCCAAATCATAATATAAAATATCTTGTTTGCATTGCATTCTCATTTTTTCTGTGCCTAATATATCATTCACTTAATTCTTTTACCTAAACACACAAAAAAAAGACAAAAAAAAAAAGAAGAAAAAAAGAAAGAATGCTAAGCTGAAAATCCGAAAGGGTAGTTTAGGCAGAAATTAAAGCAAAAATAAAAGATGTTTCAATTAATGGTGATCAAATCTTACAAAATACGAACCCATCATTATGAAAAAAAAAATAGCCCTTTCAATGTGCTCTATAACTTATCTTATATCATGTAGTCCTGTCAACATGCAAGTATTTTGAACAAAATGCAAAAAAAGGTCATGTCTAAAGCCATGGTCTAGCCAGTCCTCCTCTATTGCTAAGGTGCACATCTCTTGAGTCTTCATTAGAATCAGAGTCTGCCATAATCTCCTACAAAAGGCACTCCCCTCCTCCAAGTCTCTGTAGCTGTAACAACCCACACCCACCCTAAGAGTTTTTATGATTAATTTGCTTGACATAGAATTATTAAGACTAAGTGTGTGCTTTTATAGGAATTTATGTGCTATGTGATTGATGAGTATGTGGCATATTAAATTAATTTTAAAATGCATAATATGAGTGATTATTGTAAAATAAATTATACAAAGTGCATTAGCATAAAATAAATTATTTTACATAAAATGAATTTTCATGCAAAAATGTGATTTTTAAGCATAAAATAATTTTATGAGTATTTTAAAATAGTTTTTAAATAAATATTTTGGGGGAAATTTTAAAGAAAATAATAAGAAAAATATTTTTATTTTAATTACCTATAATCTGCTCAAAATTAATTAAAAAGCCTAAATATCCAAAAGCCCACTACACTAAAACACTCATAACCTAGCTCATTAAGGATAAATTTGAAAATTGCACCCCAAACCCTAGTATTTAATGTAAAATTCAGCCCTATCAGTTTAGACAGCCTCCACTCAATTATTCTTTAGAATTTTTATAGAAAAATTCTTCCAAGAATAATCTCTCAACTGAAATTCACAAAATACTTTTAAACTTTGTGATTTCGTGACCGTTTCATAAGTTTTTCCTTTCCTTTCAATTTGCTATTTGATTTTTATGAAACCAATCATGGAAAAATTATTTTGAACTGAATATTTACTGATTTTTAATGATTAAATTCAGTCTAGGTGAATTTTTGAGGGAGAAATTAATTTTTCTACCGAAAACACTAACCTCTCTATGCGATTTTTCCAAAGGTGAATCCTACAATTCAAAATTTAAATTTTCATACATAAAAATTACCAAGGGAGTGATTTTTACATGCTTCTATTCTAAACTAATTTTTGATGTGTTTAGATGAAAAAATTAAATTAAATCATATTTTTACATATTACTGTAATGACCAAAAAAGTTTTAGAAAATAAGGAAATTTAAGGTTTTTGTGCTAGAACTTAGAAGTTGAAAAATTTCATGATTTCATGTGCATATGGTTGCCAATTTGTGTATGAAGGAATTCTAATATGATATTTGTTTTTTTTTTTGGATGAAAAATAATGATTTAAAATATGTGTTTGCATATCACTGTAATGAACAAAAAGCGCAGAAAGCTTGAAAACTCATGATTTTCTTTCTAAACTCTAAACTTAGAATTTTCATGCATGAGAATTGTCCATGGCTACTGAATTGTGTTTATTGATGTTCTAAACTGATAATTGTTGTGATTGAAATAAAAATAATGGTTTAAAACACGTGTTTACATATTACTGTGATGACCGGAAAGTACTGGAAACAAGAAAGGTTTATGGTTTTCACTCTAACACCTAAAGTTAGAAAATTTTCATGCATATAGATCTATACATGTGCCAATTCCTATATCATTGTGTTCTAAAATGATTTTTGTTTTGATTACATAAAAAATCTTGGTTCAAACCATGTTTCTACATATTACTGGAATAGACAGAAACTGGAAAAGTAAGAAAATTCAGTTTTTCCTTTAATAGAGCATTCGGCCTACATTGGGATTCTTATCCCAATGTCCATAATTTTTGTGTAATGTATTTTAATGATTATTGACGTGTATGAATGAATGATAAATAGTTAAATTGCATGTTGGTTGAAAGAATGACCCTAGACAAGCTTAAGAGGCAATTTGGTATACTTAGGGTATCTTAACTCTATGTTGTGATTAATATCTGGATGTGATTGGATAATGTGGAAGTATATTGTGTGATAAGTTAATAATGAATTAATGATCTTGAATTTATGAAGAGATTGATTAAAGGAATTGGTCATAAGAGATAAGCATGATGCTTGAAAGGTTATTTGTTAAGTTGACATATATGAAAGTGTTAAGTGTACTAAGATGATTCTTAAAGTGAATTGATATTGAGGTAATGATATTGTGATGACTTTAGAAAGGTATTGACATGATTGTAATGTATTTTCATATTGGCCTATAAAGGCTAAGTGTACGAGACTTTTAACAATCAACATGTTATATGCAAGTGATGAAGTGCACTTATATGTGCAACTCCAAGTGTGTGTGAATGTTATATGTGCATAGGGTAGTTATGGGATAGGATAGCATCATGATTAAATAAATACTAAGTATTAAATTAAATATTATGTTAGAGTTTGAGGAGCTTTAGAGGTTCAAAAGGGCTATGTGTACTAGGAGCGAAAGAACCATAAGGTGAGTAAACATTATGTTTCAAGTTACAAGTGCAAGCTATCATGTTTTGTGAACCTTTGATATCTTGAAACCCAAGCTCTTCCTATCCTCAAATATGATTAAGTGATTTCTTTGTAAGCTTGGGTTGTCAAAGGACAATTGGTCTAAAATCATTTTTAATTATCTAATGATAATACCTTTGTGATTATTGCCCTAACATGTATTCTTTCTAAAACTACACTATTCTTGTATCTTTTGTTTAAAAAGTTAAACTGCTATTGCTATTTTGATATGAGTTATTGTTGCCTTAAATGTTATTGTTATATGTGATTACTATTAGCTCTAGCTATAGTACCTTTAATCCTTTATGCAGAAGTTCTCGTGTCAATGCGGGTAATCATCGAAACCTGTACACATGGTCTTAACCTAATGGACAGGGGTTGTGTATGCACCTCAGTTAGAAGGGGCAGTTCTAGCCATGGAGTCTGATTAACTTCACGCTTCTCTATGTGATAGGAATTGAAATTTGGTTTAATGCCACCTCTCCTCTATGTGTTTGAGTGATTATGGCAACAACCTTCACTCTATGTGTTATGTGTTATAAGTGTGAGTTTTGCAAACCTTATTAAATTGTAAACCTTGATTCATGGATTGTAAAACATGAACTATGTGCTATAAGCTATGGGCTTCCTTTTTTTTTTTTTTTTAAAAAAAAGGATATGTGTTATCATATGTGCCATATTGTTTACTCATTGAGATCATCTATCTCACCCCTTTTTCTTTGTGTGGTTCCAGGTGAGTAGTATGAGGAGGCAAGGTGATGGCTCAAGCATTGTACTTCGCTTAAGGGATTCCTTGTCTAAGTTAATTAATTTAATATATTATGAAGAGTCATCCTTAGACACTTCGGGAATAATTATTTTTGTGTGTTTATTTTGAGATATTATCTATCGAGGCTTTAACTGGATTTTTAAATATTATTTTCTTCTAGATTATATATGAAATATCTAATTATTGTCTTTCATAACTAAAGGTTTTCATATAAATGTTTTAAATGAGTTATTGTATAAGGTTTATACAATCCTAGGCATGATTTTGTATATATATATGGAAGTAGGTTCTATGGGTGCAGGTGACCTTATGTCTCCCCATGTTCTAAGACCATCATATCTCTAAAGTTGGGATGTGATAGTAGCTCCCTTTGCTAGAGCAGTAGAAGTACCAACAAAATTAGAACTGCTCACATAGTAGTATTGAAAACCCTCTTTTAGTACTAGTAGTTTTGAAACTGCTCCTAAAAATCCTCCTTTGTAAATCAGAAACTACATTACCCCTTTTTGCCTTAACTATAGTAGTCCTTTTTTGAATCATCATGGTAGTGTCATCATGTCTCACTGCAGTCACAGTCTCTTTCATCACTGCTACTGTAGTTTGAGTCACTACTGCAACTTATGGTGTCGCACTTTTAGTAGATCCCTGAGTCTCCTTTAAAGATCGAGTCACCTCCTCTGTTTGTACTGTAGTCCTCTTGCTACCAGTGGTTCCTCCTACAATCTCTCCTTCCTTAGCTACGTCACCCTATATTCCCCTCAGCAGGGCAGCCTGGTACTTTCTCTCAACTAGTCAAACCACATTTATCAACCAACTATCATACCTCTCTGTGGTCTTAAGTGAAATTCCAGAACGAATAGTATGATAACTCATTAGCTAGCCCTGATAGCTCCAGTAATGGAAGCTGTGATCTACACAAACTCTAAGAAAGGAAAACTAGAGGCACATCCTGAGTCTACCTTAAGATGCTCATCCCCTATTGGAAGGTCATTCAAACTAAACCCAATAGGCAAACCACTTAACACCCATGGCCCTCAGTTATGAGAGGTCAAACCCTTACCATTACCAGTGTTAAAATATGTCCTCTTAGGTAAGCTCTAATAGCCATTCTGTCCAATCTTTAACAAAGTCTCAGTAAGGCACATGTGGTATTAAGAAGCAGGAGGCCACCACCTAGAAATGATCCAGCCGCCATACGTGCAAAATAACCTAAAACCTAAAACCAGATGCCACAAAACACCCCTAATAGAAAGGGTAAGAGTAGATAAATTTTTCTCACCTAGAGAATAATAAAGGAGATAGTCCATCTTTTTAAACCTTAAACAAAATAATTGAGAATCATCGTGTCTCTTCCGGCATGGCTCTGACCACAAAATGCCTCTGTTTCATCTATAATACCAATCCTGCCACTCTGGCATCATCCCAATCAATGGACACATGAAATGGATATTCAAATCTCAAATAAAAAAACTAAGACCCTCATCTTAAATCTCTACCCCTTCATATCTCTTTGGTCACTAGGGTCATGAAACTTCTTAATCACAGAGGTCAAATTCACATAATCATCACCAATCACCTTTTAGCCTTTGACATCTCTTAGAAAATGCAGAGAATACTTGACTTTGAACTCTCACACCACCAAAGTTATATCTGAGTCATAGCTAAGTTATAGCATTATATTTCTCAAAGGTGGGACACAACTCTTCCTTACTAGCACCAAAATAGAAAATACGGGTTACCAGATCCCAAAACCTAAAGCAAGCCCTACAAAAAAAAAAAAAAAAAATCTCAATCCACTTGAACTCCTTGCAATGCCACTATGAGTTTCTCAACCTTGTCGAGTTTTTCAGTCCTCAAAATGTAGTGTCTGAAATATATCCTCGATGGTGCAAAAGTCACATTCACAAAGCAAATGCATGAATCCATCTTCTTTCATCCATGCAATCATCCATTATAAGCATCATCATAAATCATCTTGTCCAAAATTCTCTTCCATAGGTCAAGGCTCTCCTTTCACTAAATTATTTGTCCAAAATTCTCTTCCACCTATAAGTGTTTAGAAATAGTCACCTAGATATCCATGTGGTTATTTTTTCCATCTCTTTTATCCAAATTCATCAATTTCACCTACAAATGTCTAGAAACGATCACACAGACATTCATGTGGTTCATTTTTCCATATCTTTTATCCAAATCCATCAATTCCACACATAAATGTCTAATGTAGACATCTATATGGTTCCATTTTCCACATCTTTTGCCCAAATCCATCAATTCACGCAAAAATATCCATCCATCAGCCTAGATATCCCTTTAGTCTATTTTCTCGCTTCCATTTATCAGTCATATTTTTCATCAATAAATATTTCGGAATGATTGCTTAAACATCCATGTGGTTCATTACCATCTTCTCTTTTAACCATGTCTCTCACCCACACATGTCCAAACACTGATGTAGACATCCCCTTGGTTCCTTATACCATCCCAAATCCTTGGTTCACTATCATTATAATTGCCTTACAGACAAGACAGTTTTGATGAGGAGGCAACTGTGAACTCTCAATTTTGTACCCTCATCATCTGACCATAGCCTAACACCTGCTAAGTTTAGTGCACTATGTAGAACTGGTATGGTGGTCTCACTAGCAGTTTAGCTGGTGGGGATTCAGGGGCAGTGCCCCTAAAAGAAAATTTTTACCCTTTAATTACATTTTTATTGGATATCCAAATTTTCCTAAGCCCCAAATCAACAACCAATCTCTTAAAAAAAAAAAAAGAGCTTAGTTGTGCTAACTTGGCGTGGATCCGAGGCCCCATCTGTACGGCAGTTGCGCTAGAGCGGCAAGTATCTCGTAGACACTGGGGTGAATCAGCACCAAGTCTTATGTGGATCCATGTCCGTGGTCACCTTTTCTGTGCAAAAATATCCATTTTACCCCTTTTAATCTCTTTTCAGCCCTATCCTTTTAGTTTTTTCACTTTTTCAATTTCTAAACTACCCTCACCCACTTTTCATATAAATATTCCTCCCATTTCTCATTTCTCTTAACCCCCTTGAGTTAGAGTTGATAGCTATCCTTTAATTTCTCTCTTTTTCTCCCTTTAACCATTTTTTAATTAGTTAATTACTATTTTTAATTAATTAATTATCTCACCCTAACCAAGTTAATTAATCTTTTTAATTAACTAAAACTCTTTTTTAAATTAAAAATAATCGCTCAATTAATTAATTAATTAATCTTTTTAATTAATTAATTAATCTAATTTTTCTTTTCAAAATCACATTAATCATTTTTTATCCAAATTAATTAATCTATCCATCCATTTCATCACATTAATTAATCATTTTAATTAATTAATTAATCTCCTAATCAATCCAATCACCTGGTCTTGGTAAAATGAAACTTCAGTCCTGTAAAACTATAACAACCCATACCCACCTTCGGAGTTTTGTGATAACTTAAATTTAGATTTTATTATGATGAAGAGTGTACTTTTATGAAAATTCATGTGTTATGTGATTGATGAGTAGGTGACATGTTAGATGAGTTCTAATATGCATAATATAAATTATTATTGTGAAATAAGTGATTTATATGAACTGCATAAGTATAAAATGATTTAATGCACATAAAGTAAATTTTCATGCATAAAATGATTTTTAAACATAAAATAATTTTTATGAGTATTTTAAAATATTTTTAAATAAATATTTCTGGGGAGATTTTAATGAAAATAATAAAAAAATATTTTATTTTTAATTACCTATAAATAGCCCATAAATAAAATTAAATGGCCCAACTCACCAAAGCCTAACACACCAAAACACTCATAACTTAGCTCATTAATAGCAAACTTATAATTTTTGCCCAAAACCCTAAAAATAAAACGTAAATTTCAGCCAGCCTTATTGTGGCAGTCACTATTCTATTTTTCATTATATTTTTATAGAAAAATTCTCTCAAAAATATTCTCTCAACAGAAATTCACAAGTTGCCTTCAAACCTTATAATTTTGTGATCGTTTTCATAAGTTTTTCGTTTCTTTTAATCTACTATTTAATTTTTATAAAATTAACCATGAGAAATCTATTTGGGACTATATATTTACTATTTTCTTCTTGTTAAATTTGGCCTAGGTGTTTTGTTTGAAAGAGAAATCGATTTTCAACTGTAAACACAACTATTTCCTCGTGAATCCACCAAAGGTGAACTCTAAAACCCAAAGTTGGAATTTTCATACATATATTCTACAAGGGGGTGATTTGTGCATAGATGTATTCTAAACTGATTTTTGTTGTGTTTAGATAAAAAATAATGATTTAAATCTTATTTCTGTATATTACTGTAATGATTGAAAAATACAAAAAATAAGAAAATTCATGGTTTTCATCCTAAAAATTAAAAGTTGGAATTTTCATGTGTATAAACTATAAGGAGGTGCTAATTCCTATATGGTTGTGTTCTAAAATGATTTTTGTTATATTTACATGAAAATATTGGTTTAAAGTATGTGTTTACATATTACTGCAATGAATGAAAAGCACCAAAAGTAAGAAAGTTCATGTTTTCCATGAAAGTATGTATTTGGCCTACATTGGGATTTTGATCTGAATGTCTATAATTTTTGTATGATATATTTTAATGATTGTTGACATGAGTACATGAGTGATAAATGATTTAATTACATGTTGGTTGAAGGAATAACTCTAGATAAAGTCTAGAGAGGTTCGGCCTACCTAGAGTTTCCTAACCCTACTACTATGTTGTGATTAACATGTTTATATGATTAAGTAGCATGTGAATTAGGCCTTATGATGTGTTAATAGTGAATTAATGATCTTAAATTGACTATGAGGTGGATGGTATGATTTAGTCAAAAGAGATAAGCATGATACTTTTAAGATTACATGTTAAGTTGATATATATGAAAAGTGTTAAGTGTAACAAGTTGAATGTTAAATTGAATTGATATTAAGATCATAATATATTGTGTTTGACTTTAGAAAAGTTGTGGTATGAGTTATAATGTGATTTCATATGAGCCTGTGAAAGTGTAATATCCCAACCCGATATAAGACGTATGTACAGTATGTGTGAAAATATCTGATTAGCATCGTAATACGTGCTCAAGTTAAAAAAAAATATTTTCAAATATTCAAATGATTTGAATATAAATGTTTTAAATAATAATTTTATATGGAAATATTTTTTTCTGATTATAATTATATTGACATTCAAAAATTATAGATATTTATGAATTTATATTTAAATATTGAAATTGAAATTGATATTTATTTATATTATTATATTGATATTGATAAACTAAATTATATTGATATTTAATATTATACATATATATGATTTATTAATTTTGTATATTATTAGCAATATTTTAAGAGAATATTTTATTAAATGAAGTATTGATTTTTAAATTTATTATTTATCAAAATAAGAAAGTTTAAATTAAAGAAATTGAGATTTTATTGTAAAGTATTGAAATTTATGTAATTAATATTTGAAATTTAACATTATGATTTATATTATAATTATTGAAGAATATTGAGAATTATGGTGAAATTAATGTTTTAGTTAAAATTATGTTTGAAAGAAATATGTAACTAATTATTATTAATATTATTAATATTAATATTATTATTATTATTATCATTATTCGTATTTGTTAGTGTGTGTGTGTGTGTGTGTATATATATATATATAAAGAAGACAAAAATCGTTGCAGCCCCAGAATTTGGGCAGAAGAAGAAACAAAAATACAAAAACAGAGTAGAGAAACAGAGAGAGAGAGAGAGAGAGAGAGAGAGAGAGAGAGAGAGATTGACTGCATCTCAGTCCACCACTATCTGACCACCACTTGACAACACAGGCTGCACCAGAGGAAGCAATGCCAGTCGACTAGCTCACCCACCAAAGCCCGTCTCCAGGAGCCACCAGAAGGTAGCGCATGCGCCATTTAAAGTGTCGCTGGCAGAATCTTCTAGGCCAATTTTTGATCATTTTTGATCTCCTTTTCTAGCGATATTGGTATGGATGAATTCCTCTTGATTCCAGCTTTGATTTAGTATATTATTTGCTAATTTTAGATAACATTTAGTTTGACCAAAATCCGGTGTCCCTAATCGCTACCGATGACATTTCTGACTGTTTTCCCATGAATTACAGAAAGTGAAGTATATATCCAGACTCCCCAAGTCATAAGCTAATTGCTGGTAACATTGGATCGCGATTTGGTCGTCGTTGGAATTTTTCGGCGACCGAATTCCGACGATCCCAAAACCAACAATTTTGGATAGCAGCTTCAGCTCATTAAACTAAGCCATATGGTATAAATCTTGACTCCTAATTATGTATAGATAGTAAATTATGAAGTTATTTGTGAGAATTTAATTAGATCGTTTATTGGAATTAATTGGTTAAATTGGATAATCAAATTGAGATAATTATTATTTATATGATTATTGAGTACTATTGGTGATTAATTGAAAGATTGAAGTGAGATGTTGAAATTAGTATTGATTAAATTGGATTGATTGGATATTAGCTTGGTAATGAGAAATGAAATTGGCGGATGAGATTAGTGAATTGAAGGTCCGGGTTAGACCATTTGCTTGTGATATTATGATTATTGTGGGTAAATATAATTTATGGTAATAGAAAGTTAATCTTAGATTAAAGGAGATGTTGCCAAATTTTTGATAGATAATGTAAAGTTTAAAGATAGATAATAAAGAAATGGTATAATAGTATGTAATTGACGATATTGTGTTCTTAGGAGAATTTCACAGGGGAATTCGGAGGATAACAATGAGAAGTGGAGGTTTAGCTAAATAGTAATCTACAGTCCAGGTGAGGAAAGAATACATAATGTTAAGTTTAAATTCAAAATATTCAAAGTTAATAGAACATTGTTATTGTGGGATTAAAAGGCATGATTATGGTAATATTAAATTCTATTGTTTATTGATAAGTAATATATAGTTAAATGTTAACATATATTATAAGTGATAATTATTGATTTCCAAAAGTTATAGATTTAATTGATGTTCCAACAATATGATATCCAAAGTACCATCATAAAATGTTAGGAATATATATATATATATATATATATATATATATATATATATATATATATATATATATATATATATATATATATATATATATATTCCCAAAGTATTAATTAAAAAAAAATCCAAAATGCTTCATAAGAATAATTGGAAAAGCTACCAAAAGGGATTACTGTTATATATATAAGCATTTTGCTTATGTATATGTATTTATATCTAAATTGTAACTATATAAAAATCCTTATGGCTAAAGGAGTGAATTAAAAATATGGGAAGTTATATATAAAGTTAAATTAATAGTTAATATCCTTCCTAAAGGGCAATTACTTACATAATTATTAGTAATACCGTTATTGTTGAACTATTGAACCTTAAATACCGAAAGGGGCTTACATATGTTTTAAGTGTTATGTAGAGTAACTCTTTCCTATCAACATCTAAAAAATCTTTTAGAAAGTACATGTGAACTCTGAACTCAAAATTGAACCATTCGAACCTTAGAAAATCATTGAAATTCCAATTTCCTTTTTATAATGGGTTAGTCTGAACACAGAGATCCCCATCTGATATGGGTAAGACATCAGACTATGTGCACACAGGAATCAAATTGTATACAAGTGATATGAGGGTATGTTCTATAAAGAACCTTTGCCTCGGGTATGCCAAAGCACCTCTACCCCAAATTTAAGGGAGCTTTATTCTTCGAGTATGCTACAAATAACCTCTGCTCCAACTATATGGGAGCATGCTCATATCAAGAGCCTCTGCTTCGGGTATGCTCGAAAGAGCCGCTACCCCAATTAAATGAGTGATCTCTGTTAACCTCAATGTTATTGTAACCTAAACATATTGAAATTCTTGTTCATTGATACTCAACCAAATTGATTATAAAATCTAAGAATATTATCACCCTACTTGCCAAACTTGATTTAAAAGTGAAATGAATAATTGACACTACAACCATAGAAAATCCATCCCAGTGGAAATAATTATAAGTTTGAATATTATCTCCCTTGAAATTAAAAAGTATATGTATGTGTATAAAATGTTTCCCTTAAACTTGTTAATATCAATATATATATATATATATATATATATATATATATATATATATATATATATATATATATATATATATATATATATATATATATATATATATATATATATATATATATATATATATATATATATATATATATATATATTGCATTAAGTGTATATATATAATTTATTTAGATAACATGTTTATTTGATGAAAATGTTTAGATTATGAATATATATGATTTCCATAAAATTAATATAAGTTTCTTATATGAATATCAATAGTAATTTTATGGAATGTTATTTTTAATACCTAAGTGATATATGTCATTACATCATAAAAAGTATTTGGTTATAGTCTATCATTTGATATGTAAACCATTGATGTTAAGTTAATTCTAGAAATTTCTTTTACATGCTTGTGTATGAATTTTACTTGAATATTTGAAAATCATACAGTCATATAGTTTTTATAAAACTGTATTTTGAATATTGCAAGAACTACAAGATTTAAATATAATTACATTTATATTTTCCCTTAACATGTTAAAAATATTAGAAAGTTTATATTATTGATTTCATAACTTGTTAGATATAAAATGTTTTTTTTTAAATATACATACTCATACGATGAGACAATTGTTTATATATATGCATTTGTCCAAAAAAATTTAATACTCTTATCATATATGAATTTAGCATTTTGAAGATTTATACAGTGAATTATTATTTTAAATCTCTTATAATGAATTATGAAATTTTAAAGAATTATATATATGTAATAAATAGTTTTCAACTGTCTGTATTTATATGTTTAAACCAAACATTTGATATATAAAATTGCTTAACTTCTACGGATATGAGGTTCCAAAATATATGTATTAAAATGATAAATTGAGGTTTCTAAAACCTTAAGGTTCTAAATGCTCATTTGTATATCTTTATTTGTTGTTATTAATTAAGGCAATAATAAAACTTTAGTATTTTAGATTAGATAGAATAAATCTACATCTTTTGTTTGTTGTTTGCCTATCCATCTTAGTAATTACATGGTTAATATAAAATTTCTCCAAATTCCCTAGAGTTTGACACCCTACTCTCTCTATACTTAGTCTTAGAGACTAGGATATTAAATTTGACCTACATCAAATTTAGGCGCCGTTGCTGGGGAATTTGATTAGAATTTTTATTAACTTAGGGTAGTGAAAAGTTGTTTTAGGTTTTTATTTTTTGATTTTGTTTTGTTATTTAATTTTGCCATTACAAGGTGTTATAGACGTACTAATGATATTTTGCCATTTGATCCTAAGATTGAACGAACTTTATGTGCTTTAAGTAGGGATCAAAGACAAAAAAGAGAGAATCAGTAAAATTTGGTTAAAATGGCTAGACCAGAGAGACGAACATTAGGCGATTTTGCCATGCTCGACATAACAATTAAGCCAAGCATCATTCGAATGATGCAAAATAATCAATTTGGAGGTTTGCAAGGAGAGGACCCATATGATCACATCTTAACCTTTCTCAACGTGTGTGCAACCTTTAAGATCAATGGGGTATCGAATGATGCTATACGATTAAGGCTCTTCCCTTTTTTTGTCAAAGAGAAGGCTCAACTTTGGCTGGCTAGTTTGCCAAGTGAATTAATCACCACTTGGGATAAATTAAAGCAAGCATTTCTCCACAAGTACTTTCCACCACTTAAGACTATAAAGTTTCATAATGAAATCACCACTTTCAAGCAAAATGAGAACGAGACAATTTATATGGCTTGGGAGAGATTCAAGGAACTCCAAAGGCAATGCCCATACCATGGTTTGCCAGATTGGATGATCCCTCAAATATTGTATAATGGGTTGACGAATGAGAATAGAAACATTGTCAATACGGCTTCCAGTGGTAAACGGATGGACAAGATGGCATGGGAGGCTATTACCTTGCTTGAAGAACTTACATCTCAAGGATATATGGGAGATGGGACAACCATGGCAAAAGCAATTGATCAAACAAAGTCAATATCTCTCTCCACACCTTAATTTGGCAAAGGTATGATCAAGCTATAGACCTTCAAATATATCATGGTAAGTTTTCTTTCATTATAATTCTTATATTCTTAGTAAAAAAAAATTCTGTTAAGTAACGAGTTGTGCCATTATGTGCCGACTCATTACAGAGAGGATGGGTGCCGAGTTGTGCCCTGTGTGCCTACTTGTGCCCTCTCTACTACTCAATTTCAGTTTTTTTTTCTGTTTTAAGTTTTTGATGTTTTGCACTAATTTTGTTTTCTTTTATGATTATTCCTTTTTATTTTTTTTTTATCTATTTTTACTTTCCATTTATTTAATCAAAGTTTCTTCTTTAATTTTCAAAATATTTCAAATTCTAAGTGAAGATTTATGCCCTTTCCCAATAAAGGTCATGACCTTTCATATCTTTCTTACACCCTAACCTAGACAACTACCCAATTCCCAGCCCCTTTTCAAAATTTTTCACATTCCCGATTAATACACATAGGTCCTTTAAACATCCCTTCACCTATTTTAACTTTTTTCCATTTGTTTCCATTTCCTAAGCATCATCTCCTTCTTCTTTTAAGGGAGTGCTTCTTTCCTTTCCTCTATCTTTGGGTTTCACATTGAGGGCAATGTAAAGTTTAAGTATAGGGGAGGGATAGAATTAGGATTTTTATTGCTTTGCTTTGCATGTTTATTTGTTTGTTTTCTTAGTTTAGTCTTTGCCTTTTGCATCAAAATTTTTAAAATTTTAACTTTCAAACTTAACTTTTCTCCACATTCTTTAGTAGTATCTTACTTAGAGTCATTTTAAGTTTTGTTAAGGAGTTACTTTATAGTAATTTAATGAATAATTTTATGCCCAATTGGTAAAATTTTTAAGTCTTTTGTAGCATTTGCTTTGATTTTGTCTTTTTATCTCATTTTTATTATTTTCAAAGTTTAAAAATTATTTAGTCAACTTCCTAACTATGCTTAAATGCTAAAATTGTAAGAATTTAAGTTTTGGTTTTTAGGGATTTAAGTTGGTAAGGAAAACTATAGCCATATTACAAGTAATGCATCTATTCAATAATGGATAAGGACACACAAAAGAAAAAAATAAAAAATAAAATAAAATAAAATAAAATAAAATAAAATAAAATAAAAAGTATGAACAATCTTCACTAGTGAATATATGTATGTTGAGTAAGTTGTGTGCAAATGAGTATGCTCCTTAATTGCATTCAATTCAAAAAACATATATGGTAATACTAGTAAAAAAAAAAAAAAAGAAGAAGAAAAAGTAAAGTAAAAATAAAAAAGTGTCCAAAAATGCCATGAGACTAGATATATTTGTGCGTAACTTATGTCCTAAAGGCCATTTATATCTTTAGAATTCTTGACTTAATGAATGGATGTTTTGACTAGAAAAGTATAGTTAGGACCTTGACTTTATAATTATGACTTTGTTCTTGATAGGAATGAGATAATTAGACAAACTTGGGCTTATACTATAAGACTTGTCACCTTTCCCATTGTTGGGCATTTAAAACTGTTTCATTGATACATTAGTATTATACTCCTTGCAAGACTCAAAGTTAATTTAGTAAGATTGCTACATTTATTTTGGAAAAGTTAAGTATATTGTTTTTCTCTTTTATTTTTTCTTCTTACTTTATGGCAAGCAAGGTCTAAGTATGGGAGAGTTTGATAAGATGCAAAATGTCATAACCAAACTAATAATATCTTTACTTATTTTGTTTGAATGCATGCATGTTTTGTGTTAATTTTCTATGCTAGGGTGTGTTTGATCTTTTGTTTGAGTGTTATAGGATAATATGGGTGTAAGAAGATGATTTTGATTGAAAATGGAAGCTAAGGACCAAAATGGAACCAAGTGCCAAGCTTAGGAGTAAAGACAAGCTAATGAAGAGGACCATGCTGACTTGTTCCACTTATGTCGACTCATGACAGAAGCCAACCATGCCGACTCGTGACAGTAGCCAACCGTGTCGACTTGTTCTACCTATGTCGATTGGTGACAGGGTGGTTACTGTACCCTTTCAAGGCACCTTTTCATTTTGACACCTTTTTCAAAGGGGCACTTCTTAGGACACCTTGGTGCTTATAAATACTTAGATTTGGCTTTATTTTGAGGAGAGATGCTATTGTATTAGATAGGAAAAACTTACTTAAAATCCTTGTAAACACCTTATTAGAATTAAGTGCTTAGTTTGTATTAAGTGTCCTTCCAAAAGGCACTTCAAGTTCAAGAATTGTGCAAGTAATTTCTTGAAAAATAAAGGAGTTTTCATTCATCAATCTTTCTTCCTTTCTTCTATTTTTATTTTACTATTCAATAATGAATGCTTGCATTATTTCTATGTTATATTTTACCATGTACTTAGGCTAATAGGTTGTTAGAATTGCAATGATGAATTAATTTTATGAACTACATTCTTAATATGCATGAATGATTGAATTTCAATTGAGTCCTACATTGTGTTATGTATGCTTGATCACCATATATAACTTGTTAATCATTTTGTTCACAATGAGAGTTAGGGCATTTTGGTGGAAATGCAATTGAAATTATTCAAAAGATAAGAAAGTACTTGGAGACAAGAAATCCACTTTGAGGGGTTAAAGAATTGGCATGGAACTTAATGATTTTAGTTTATCTCTATAATGACATGAGAATGCTTATAGACTCTAAATTAAAATATTCTTAATTGATAATGAGAGTTGCTTTTAAGAATTTTTGGTCATATTCTCTAATCATTGCATGTGTTTAGATATTATCCTTTTATAGTTCAAGATTAATTCTGAGTTGTAATTCTAATATTCATTATTTGTTGTTACAATTAAGGCAATAATAAAAATTTAGTATTTTAAATTAGATGGAATAAATCAACATCTTTTGTTTGTTATTTGCCTATCCATCTTAGTAATTACTTGGTTAATATAAAATTTCTCCAAATTCCCTAGAGTTCGACACCCCACTTACTCTATAGTTAGTCTTAGAGACTAGGGTATTAAATTTGACCCACATCAGTTCCTAATAAGGAAGTTCACACACTCTTAGTCTAATCCAAGGTAATCAAGTTTTGTTATTACAAAACCTTGACTCTTTTCACAACTTCTTCATGCTAGGCATTTCTATCCATCTTTCCTCACTCGTACGCCTTTGTTTTTGTCCATTTCTCACCATAAAAACATAAGCCAACACTCCCCTTAAAACTCCTAAGCTTCCCAAATGAGTATTAATGGAAATGAGAGAGAAATCACCAAAATACAAGATAACTACTCTATTTAATCAAAAAGATAAACTTATAATTCAACTTAACTTAAATAAAGCTTCCCTTTCCTTCTTCTCCTTGCTACCTTATTCTCCTTGCTACACCCGTGCACTCTCTCACTCTATCTTCTTTCTTTCTTTCTTTTCATTTATTGTAGAGGATAAGTATAAAATGAAAAGTAAATCTCCTTTCTTTTATAGGTGGGAAGGTTCCTAGCTATTTCTTTCATATTTTCTTTATTAGTTTAATTAGCTAAAACTGATTATTCTACTTAAAAAGGGAATTAGGCACCATATGATTTTTCATTCATTTATTTATTTTATTTTTTATTAATGGATAAGTCAAAGTAATGATAATTATTTAATTACTAATCACTATTTTGCCATTATCATCTTTTATTTACTCTCTATTTCTATAATTATTGTCTATTAATATTTTATTTAATTTTTAGGATTTATTGTCTTCAAATATTCCTAAGTTAGGATCTATGAAAATTCAAGAATTAAAATTCATTGGTTTTGTGCGCAGCGTTTCACTTAGATATTTTACATGCTTGCTTCTAATTTGATATCTAAGTTCTATCACTCATAATGTCCTCATAATTACCCAAACTCTCTAAATAAAAACTAAGAATCCATCCTAAGGTTGAAATTCGCCGATCTTACACTTAGTGCCTCAATTTTTGCACCCATACTCTTTTAGGTTTTGGTTCCAAACTTCGTATCTCCCATCTCAGCACCCTCATTTTACTTAGTCTTATGGCATATTTAGGTCTCTGGTGGCACACAAACATCTATGATGTTACATTCTTCCCTTCTTAAAGAAAATCCGTCATCGCATTTTCAAAATATAGTACGTGTCTAAGTTTTAAAATGTATACACAATCAATCAATATCCTCATGTATTTCTCTTTACACTATCTAATTTATTTTAGATCACCTCATAAATTATATCCCTTGTTCTTCACTATTCATCTACATATTACTTAGAATTTCTTAGCTTCATACTTAGGGCTTCAATTCACATCTTTTGAGAAAACTCAAACCTTACTTGATTTATGTCATTTATATTGCTTATTCTATCTATATCATATTATTATGCATCCATTCTTATAATTCATCTATACTACACTCCATGGTATTACTCATATCTCTTGATCCCTATAATTTTTCATAATCTATTCTTAATTTATTTAATCTTTTGCTTCAGTACCACATTTGTCACAACCCACCTTGAGAGCTGCAATGGTCCTAGGACATGGGTAATCATAAGGGTACTAAACACTTATAGAACCTATAAGTATTATTAATCCATATGGTATCATACCATTACTGCTCAAGATCTCAATCTCCAAAGGAAAACACTTCCAATGTTCCTCCTTATAACCTTAACTTCGTTAGCGAAAACAAATCCTCCCAATACATTTCTCATGCATAACCACTCACATTCAAGCATACATTCAAATATCACAACTATATTATCACTAATATTCTTTTCCTTTTTTTTTTATTATTACTTATCATTTACAACTCATAACATACCGATTACACTCAATCATATTAAAAAAAATTAAATTAAATTAAATTTATTGTTGAGCTTGAGGATTTCTTTTGCTAGCTATGCTAACTTTTAAACCCATAATTTAATATTCGTAAATTTTATTTTCAAAACTTTGATTTCTATATTAGCCTACATACACTGGTGAGTGTAGAGGGGGTGAGCTTTGGGGAAAAGCTTAGTGAGTAAAGAATATATTCTAAAACAATACAAATAATCATAGAACATTATAAATACTCAAAGTTTATATAAAATCTTAGTTCAAATGATGTATGATGTATAATACACTTAAAAACAAATATCAAATAACAAATGATTTGCAATTCAAATAACAATAATGTATATTATTTTAAAAACTTATTTCGAGCACTAATAACTTGTAACAAGGTTCAAATTCTTATTAAAATAACAAATAACTTGAAATATGATTGAAATATAAATACAAATAATAATATATGTTTAAAAATTTCTTTCAAATTGTAACTATTTTACATACATTGGTGGCAAATCTTTTTATGGAGCATTAACTATGCATCTTTTACGACTTTTTAACACTTCTTTAATATAATAAAATACATATAGATAATTTGGTTAAATAATATACTTAGTAGAAATCTCTATCAACTAGATGAGACAAATTCTTTTTATTACATGCTCACCGATAATTAAGTAATCAACTAGTGGCAGGGGCCTTTCTTGCAGAGCATTGCCACACAATTGCAACTACGCAAGATGGGACAGGTCTCATAGCTAAGAGTATTACTCTTCCTACCTATAGTTTGGATATTATACCCTACCCGTCGGGTAAAGTGTGCACACAATCCGATGTATCCCACATCAAAAGGGGATTTTTGCTAAATAAAATTCTCATTATAAAATAATCTCATAATAATGCCAAAATAGTCTTGTATTAATTACCGCAAATATCAAATGGTCTCATTATACAACTTTTGTAATCATAATGTATAAAGTATTTTAGTAATTTCATAATCCCATGATGAAATACTTTGGTACTCATATTCTTGTAATAAAATTTCAACAACGAATTTGGTTCTTATAATGAAACATCATTACTTGTATACCAATCATAAATAATTTTATTAAAATCATCATTAATCAATAAACAAGTATGGTATTTTAGTAATTCAATCTATAATATTAATAGTATATTCTTCATTTACCTTGATTGCTATGTACTTTTAGTACTTATGTTTTTCTTCTTCACTGAATAGATTTGATGTTCACACACTCCTTGCACAACTGTTCTCCTTTATTGACTTTCTTGTCCCTCTACATTTAATCAATATTCACAATTAGCTAACTTATACTAAGCATAAACATTAAAATGTTTAACTTCTAAGTTCTACTTAAGTAGCCCTCTTGAACCAGCAATTTCCATTAGTCTTAGGGCATTGAAAAAATAACATATCACAACATATCAAAATTTTAGCTTATTCTGAGCCCTACATAAATTTTGGTGAAATTTCAAATCCAGCCCTGCATCACTATCCTAAACAGACTAAGTTATCTTTAATTATTCCACTATAACTTCCTATTCTCTTGGCCAAATGCTATAATTATTTATCTTAAAAATCTTAGGAATCATTTCATTTGTTTTGGCCTTGACCCATTTCTATCTTTAAGTTCATCAAAATTGTATCTCAATTTACATATTCTAGTCAGCCTTACATACAAGGTTGCCCTATTGAATCCTCTATAATTCCTAACTTCTTAGGAATCTCCTTAAGCCTTTTACCTAGTTCTTATTCACATTCCTGACTACAACTTTTTAGTTTTGGACAAGGTCAAATTAAGACTTTAAGGTTCTTGAATTGGAGCTACAATTTTTAGGAAAAATTGAATTCTTAGGTCAAGCTTCAATTCTGCCTAATTAACTTGTTGAAGCTTCTAGTGTAACTTTTATTTCAAGTTAATTTTTTGTGATTTCCTCTTAAGTTCCTTTATATTTATGTTCCTCTAATTACCGTATGTATTCCTCATAAGCAAGTTCACACACTCTTAGTCTAATCTAAACATCAAGTTTAGTTAGTACAAAACACTAACTCTCTTCACAACTTCTTTATGCTAGGCATTTCTATTCTTATTTCCTCACTTATGCACCTCTATTTCTACCCAATCCTTACTATAAGGGAAGTTTTCTTTAACTTTAATTTTTTGATTCTTTTATTCAATTCACTGTGTTGGTAATTTAATAAGAATCCTAATGTATTTTTCTTTAAGTATTTCAAAAAAAAAAATTGAGAAACAATCCTATTTTCCATCACACAGTTGTGTAACACTTTAATGACATAGCCATGTACATATAGGTTTGATAATTTTTTTTTTTACTTTTGGTAATCCCATTTTTTATTACATGATCGTGTAATCCACCTATTACACGGTTGTGTAATGTTAGTTACATAGCAAAAAAATACTCTAAATCAGGTATTTTTGGATTCATGATTCTGCTAACTAGTCTTCTTCTTCCCTAAATGTTTTTCTCCCCAAAACCCTCAAAACTCTATAGCCACCATCTCTAAACTTCCAATCTTAATTACCTAACCAAATTTCTCCTAAAATCCTTCAGATTTCACCAAACTCTCTCCAATCATGTCTCATAGAACCAAGATGATAGCCAATAAGAGAGTGGTTCCAAGGAAAAGAGGAGCAAGCTTAAACATAGAGAATTCACCTTCTTCACCTATTCCTCCACCTTAAGTGCCTCAATACCCAAAGGTTGAGTTTAGAGATGCCTCTCATGAAGGAAGGTATGCTTTAATTTCTCAAAAATCAATTGGCTCTACAAAATTTATGGATGAACAAACTTTCATAGAGTTAGGTTGGTATGAAAAGGTAAAAGCTTGGTTTAAAGGAATTACATTATGGGAATTCATGAGAATTGCTTTACCATGTTTTAGGGAAGTTATTTATCAATTTTTGAGTTCCTTTCATCTTCAACCTGAGGATAAGCTTACAATGAATTATGAAATGTTGCTAATAAGCATTATAGCTTTGATGTGCATGAATTTACCAATTTATTGACTAGAAATATAGTTTCTTCTACTGGCCATAGTGAGAATTTTAGTGAACAAGAATTTTGGCATGAAATAATGGGTTATGAATCCCCAAATTTCACCTTTAAACTATTGAGACTTAATTATGAACCCATGGAATCAAACTGGGCCTAAATCATATGAGAAATGGTCGAAAATAGGCTAAACAAGCAGAGTAAGCCTAGCTTCCATAAAGCTTCCTATGGCATTGCCGCGGGGACCTATGTGGTGCTGTACACACGTCTGTGGCATTGTCGTATATTAGTATGCAATAACTCCTACAAATTTCTGTTATCCCACATCAAAAGTGCATGAAACTTTCCCCCAGCCTTTCTTCTACATACAGGGTCCTCCCACTTAGTTTTGGTTACATTTGGCTCTAGATTCACTTGATTAACTTCTTGATCTCAAAAGAAAGTAGTTTTTTTAAGCTTGGTCAAAAAGGAACTAGCATTTAGTTATAAAGTTTTCTTTTATTTTTTATTGTTCTTACTTTGTGTCTACTCTTTGCTTTGCAAAGCCATTGTGTTGGGTCATTATTTCGAGGTAGCTTTCCTTAAGTTCAACCAAGGAAGTTTCCCAATAACACAATCCAAGTTGCCCTAAGCCATCCAAGAGTCATCATTCTGCCAAGCTAAGAAGCTGGAATTGTAATCCAGTCACTCGCTTTATTCGCCCTATGTCCCTAAGCCATATCCACATAAAGTATTTTATTTTAATTAAACTCTTTCCTTTTTTTTTTGTTGTTTTTTGGTTTTCCCTTCCTCGGGATCTCTTTTTCCTCCAAGGCTTCTTGCCTTTTCTATTTCTCTTCTACCCTATACTATTTAATTGATCACTTTAATTTGATTCATGTTAATTTAAATATGACCTAATTAACAACTTGGTAATCAATTAAATTGGTTAAATCAATTAATTCAACTCTTGTTTTAATCAATAAATAGAAACATAATAAAAGGCTAGACTAAAACTCACCTTTTTGCAAGAAAGGCGAACTACATGGATTTTGGTACCTATTCAAAGGAATACATAAGCATGCTTATTCTAAGCATCAAATTCGACTAAAACAATACATTCCCTCTTTTTCACCTTCTTCACATATATTATGATTTGCTTTCTGTTCTTCGTGTTATTGTGATGCTTTAGGATTAGTTTAAGGAATGTATGACTTCACTAGAATCCTATAAGGACTAGAGAGAATATCCCATCCCCTAATTTGATTTGTATTATAAATTTAACTCTTTTAATGGTTTCATTATTTGCTTTATTATGGAATGAATGGCCATATATTTAATTGTCTATGCATTTATAATTATTCATGAAATTTATTTTAATGTCATTTTGCATTAGACTTGTGAAACTAATCTTTTTCTAAATAAACCAAAAATCTAGTCTTTAAATCCTCTTTGATAATCTAGGACTAGTGTACTTTTTCTATTAGGGTAAAATTGAAATCATTTAGTTAGGTTTTTCTCTTAACTTTTTCTAAATAAAAAATAAAATTAAGATGGAGATTCCAAAGCAATTAGGTAGCTTAAAGGTGAAATCGGCATATCAGGTGTGAGACTAGTTGGTCAATGGCTATCAGTTCGACCTAAGAAGAAGTCATTCTGGGAGGTCAAGCAAGGTGTGGTCTTGGAAAAGATCGAGTTGTTTAGTTTCAAAGACTTACATATGTTTCACTTTAGAGAAGATTTGGTTTAAGGCTAGGTTAAAGAACTTGATTAAGAAGGTCAGGTCTTTAGAGATGATTAGGTTGGAAGGTTTGGGGAAGGTCAGTTTGTCAGGCTTGTCCTCAGAGAAGTTCATATGGAAGGCTTGGTCTGGTTTGGCACTTTGTCTCCATCAGGTTACGACCTTTAGAGAGTTCATTTAGAAGGCTTAGTCAAGTTCTGCCTTAAGCTCGGTCAGATTTAGAAGGCTTAGTCAAGTTTTACCTTAGGCTTAGTCAAGTTTAGAAGACTCAATCATGTTATGGCCTTTAGGGAGATCATTTGGAAGGCTTGGTCAATTTTTGCCTTAGTACTAGGCTGGGATGCTAGACTTTGCAGAAGGTCGTACTGGGAGGCTAAGTTTGGCTTAGAGGAAAGATCGGGCAAAGAAACTAGCTCAGGAAGGCTCTATCAAATTTAGCCTTAGAGGAGATCATAGGCTTCATAAATGAAGACTTTTTGGGAGTGGGCTTCATGGTGAAGGCTTTTTGGTTTAGGCTTTATAGTAAAGGCTTTATGGTTTGGGCTTTATGGTGAGGGCTTCTTGGATTGAGCTTCATGATGAAGGTTTTTGGAGGTGGGCTTCATGGTAAAGGCTTTTGGTTAAAAGGCTTTTAAACCCTAAGGATTGTTTGTCAGTTTGGGTTTTTCCATAAAGTGCTTTGGATCGTTGGCGTTGTGGAAGATGTTTCTGCATATAGGCTTGGCCCTTAAAAGATGATGAGACTTTGCTAAGGAAAGGGCGGTATGAGGCTTAAGCTTGAAAGGATGGGATGGTATATTATGAACTTGGGAATGGTTCAAAGGTGGGTTGGAAATTCTAAAAAGGTCATGGAAATTGTATGATTTTGCTATTTGTAATATATTTCACGGAAAAGAACAAGCCAAGCTTTTTTTATCATTTTGAGATTGAAAAGACATTTGGGGTGACACTCTATTAGCTTGAACATAGATGACATACTAGCTGAAAGGAAGTGCCTTAGGGAGTGGCTAAAGGACTGGCGAGAAAAGACAATTTAGGAATCATGTTCTCAATAGGATATAGGGACGTAACAGATAGGCAAGCGATGTGAGAGACTATAAATTAACTCTTTGACGAGGTAGATTGACAAAAGATAATGACGACCAAAATGGATATGCCCATACTATGAGATAAGAGCATAGAAGACAATATCACTTTAGAGAATAAGCCTCTAATGAGGAATGATAATTTTGGAATACATGAGATGAGATAGACTGATTGAAGACAACTTTGGACATGAAGGAAGATGACTAGGATGAGCTCTCTCTCTCTCTCTCTCTTTTGTTTTTCTTTTTTTTTTTTTTTATTTTTAGCTCTAACTTTTGCCTAAATTGCCCTTTCGAGTTTTCAACTTAGCGAACTTGGATTAATAAAATTTGGGAGAAAACATTCCATCATGATTTGCTGCTTCTCTTGACTTTGAGGAGCTCTAACCTTTGAATTTTGGATTTGATGGTCTTGTTGCCCTTTGTTGAGGTTTATCATTTAATTTTGTGCTTCAACTATTTAATGAGAGATCTATTTCTTGATCTTCTTTGGTTAGGAGCTGGCAAAGCAATTGTTGATAGCACCTCAATTCCAACATGTGCTAGCTGTGGTGGATTTAATTAACTGTTCATTTTTCTTTTTCTCTTTCTCTTTTTTTTCTTTCTTTCTTTTTCTCTTTTTTTTCTTTCTTTCTTTTTCTCTCTTTTTTTTTTTCAAAGCTCATCCATGTTTAAAACAAGAAAGACAAGTGTATAAATAATTAAAAAAAATATGGATGTTCTATTATAAAGGAAAATTTTATTACAAGATAACAAAAAGGACCAAGATGATTGATGAAAAATACATGAAAATCAAAAATAAGGTGACAAACCTAGACTCGACTTTAGACTCAGACTTGGAATTCAATCTCAAGTAGGTTAGATTAGCTAAACTGCAACTCTTTCATGTCATGCCACTTGGGGCTAAGGTAAGGTAGGGTTGAATTGGGTTCGGGTTCTTCATCACTGTTTGGATTGGTAGTGGAGAATTTAGGTTGAAATGATGCACTTTGGATGCAATCTTCAACTTTGATGCAGTTGCAACCAAAGTTCTAAAAGTGGGTAGGTATTAGGTTAACAAATGAACTCGATAGGCTAGAAGTAGGTTCTTGACAAGGATGTCCACATGTTCTTGCTCTGTTGGTCTGTTTATAATTTGAGTAGCTTTAGCCCTCCATCTTGTAAGGAACATGGAGAAGGATTCCTCTGGAAGCTACTTGGTGGTTTCCAAGTCATGCCTAGTGACACCCATTTTGCCATTATAATGATACTGCTTGACAAAGACATGATAGATATCATCCCACATCTTTTTTTGGCTCTTGTCTAGTGAAAGGAACCATCTTATGGTAGCATCGGTTAGTGATTGTTGGAACAATTGAGCAAGGAGCTAATTGCTAACTCCCAAAGGTTTCATTATCCCAATGTATATCTTCATATGAGTCTTAGGGTAAGTAGTTCCATTAAATCTTTCCAATTCAGGCATTTTAAATTTAGGAGGAAGCTTGGCATCAGAAAATAAGGTTAAACTGTCCATATCAATTAGATCATTGTGGTATTTGATGATTCTTTTCATGGCTTCAAGTTTCTCCATGAGCAATCTAGTATTTGGAGAAGAGAAAAATTCTCATCTTTGGTTTAGATATGAGTTGGTTTAGCTAAAATTTAGGGTAGGATTAGTCTAGTTTAAGATAAGGTTTAGGTTAGGATGGTCAAGGCTAGCTTGGTTAATCATAGCCCAAACTTCCTCAATGATGAATTGCCTTTATTCCTCAAATTGGGCTTGTTGAACAGCTAGGATAACTTGGAAATGCTCTTCTTGCTTCTTAAGGAGTCTGGTCACAAATGTGGTTAGGGAAGCCATATCAAGCGGGTTGGCCATTAGTGCCTTCAAATCAAAACAATAAGGTAAGTGACAAGTATGGAATAGAAAATGTGATGAAGGTATAGGCATACATATCCTAAGAGAAAAGGCTTCCCTATTGTGTCATGGGCTAACCATTTTTTGGGCTTAATGTGAGATGGGGCAAATGTTTTAGGTTTAGGGTAGAATTAAAGGTATTGGGTTTAAGGTAGCGTGTTGGACCAAAGTTGTTAGGCTTAAGGGTAACAGGTTGGTTTTAAAAGTATTGGGCCATAAGTGTTGGTCTTAAGGATAGTGGGTTTGATTTTGAACTAGGTGTAAGATCAAGATAATGGTTTTGGTATAGAGAACCTAAAATGTCTTTTTTTTTTTTTTCGGCTAAGGATAAAGGCTATGGGTTAGGCTTATGGTCAGGCAGCAGGGTTTTTAAGGTTTGATATGGGTTTTAGGGTTGTTGGTTTATGGCTTAAAGTCTAAAGGTTTAAGGAGGTCTAGGTTTACATTTGAAGTGTGAGGTTTAAGTGTTTAAAGGTAAGGGTAAAGTGAGGTGTTTAAGGTATGTGGTTAAGGCGATGGTGTTTAAGATAACAACTAGGATGAGGTGTTTAGGATTGAAGGTCAAGGTGATGATTTTAAGTTTTATGGGGGCGAAGGTGAGTGGTAAAAGTAAGTATGTTTAAGGTTAAGGAGTGAAGGTGTTTGGATGGAAGTGAGAGTGTCTAGGGTTTTATGTTATGGGCTAAACTAAAGGGGCAATGGTGTTTAGGTTAAATGTTTAAGGTGAAGGTCTAAGGGTTATTGGATAAGTGAAGGGGTATATATGAAAGTGTTTATAGGGGAGGTGTTTGAATGGAGGTAAGAATGTTTGACCCTTCTTTGGTTCAAGGTTCAAACTAGACTTGAGATGAATGCATGTTTTGTTATGAATGCATGATATCCATGGGGAAAATATTTCATAAGAATGAAAAGATGCATGGTTTTAATTATGGTACATACCACCTAAGGTCAAGATCTAGATTCATTACATGAAAGGATAAGGGTGGCTTGGTTCAGGTACCCGTCACACTAGAGCAGCAAAATACCTAACCACAAGGTAATTAAGGAGCCTTGCGTAGGTCCAACAGTACATGTATGCTTGTTACATCTTTGAAAGGATCAAAGGATTCGCTGCAGTGTAGATGATTTCACAATCGACAAATAGACCTAAGGAGGGTTACCCACTCGATGCTACTCATTATCTATTATTTTCCTAAAACTAGGTTGAATGGCAAAGAGCTTATGCAAGTGATGCATGCAAAGTCACAATCATATTAAAAAGCCAAACTCTTTTTTAAACCAATTATTAGTCCACTTATTTTTTCCTTTTATTAAAAGAAAATTCAGTTCCCAACGGAGTTACCAGCTATGAGATTCGCCTGAGCACTGGTCCGATCCGCTAAAGGGAATCAAAATGCTTATTTGGGAAAAAACTCATGAGGAAGCCCTTAGGCTTATCTTTGATAGATTTGAAAATTATTTCTTAGAGTCGCCACCTTAATTTATTTTTATTTGGGAAAATATAAGGAAAAACCCATTTGACTCTAATTATTATCCAAAGGAAAAAAGATCACTAGCCTTGAAACCAAAGAGGATCTTAGGACTAGGTTTTTAGTTTGCTTTAACAAAATAAGGTTGGCCAATTAATATGAGAATGACTTCAAATATATTTCATGAACTGTAATAACCCACACTCACCCCAAGATTTAAGTGACAATTTACTTGAATTTAGAGCTATTATGACAAAGTATGTGCTTTTATGAAAATTCATGTGCTATGTGATTAATGAGTATGTGGTATATTAGATTAGTTATAATATGCATAATATAAATTATTATTATTATGAAATAAGTGATTTATGTGGAGTGTATATGCATAAAATGATTTGGTGCATACAAAGTGAATTTTCATGTACAAAGCGATTGTTAAGCATAAAATAATTTTTATGAGCATTTTAAAAATAATTTTAAATAAATATTTTTTGGGGGGATTTTAATAAAAATAATAAGCAAAATATTTTATTTTTTTATTATTTATAATTAGCCTAAAAATTAGATTAAAGGCCCAACTCACCAAAAGCCTAACACACCAAAACACTCCTAACCTAGCTTATTAATGGCAAACTTGTAATTTTTGCCCAAAATCCTAAAATAAACTTAAAATTTGGCCCTTGCTATAGTAGCAGTCTCCATTCTATTATTCATCATAATTTTAATAGAAAAATTCTCTCAAAACTTCCCTCTCAACTAAAATTCACAGATGCCTTCGAACCTTATGATTTTGTGATCTTCTTCGTAGGTTTTTCTGTTCTTTCAATCTACTATTTCATTTTTATGAAACTAACCATGAGAAATCCATATGGGACTGTATTTTTAATGTTTTTATTGATGTTAAATTTGGCCTAGGTGTTTTAATTGAAGGAGAAACTAGCTTTTAACTGTAAACACAATTCTTTCTTCATAAATCCACCAAAGGTGAATCTTAAAACCTAAAGTTGAAATTTTCATGCATATATTCTATAGGGGGGATTTGTGTGTTGCTATATTCTAAACTAGTTTTTGTTGTATTTAGATAAAAAAAATATTGGCTTAAATCATATTTTTATATGTTACTGTAATGATTGAAAAGTATGAAAAGCAAGAAAATCCATGGTTTTCATCCTAAAACTTAAAAATTGGAATTTTCATGCATATATTCTATAAGGGGGGGCAATTTGTGTGTTGGCATATTCTAAAATGATTTTTGTTATGTTTAGGTAAAAAATATTGGTTTAAATCATGTTTTTGTATATTACTGTAATGAATGGAAAGTGCAAAAAACAAGAAAATCCATGGTTTCCATGGTTTGTATAATTCAGCCTATAGTGGGATTTTGATTCCAATGTCTATAATTTTTATGTGATATATTTTGATGATTGTTGACATGTTTATATGAATGATACATGATTAAATTGCATGTTTGTTTAAAGAGTAACACTAGACAAAGCCTAGAGAGGTTTGGCCTACACTAAGGTTTCCAAATCCAAACTACCATGTTTGATTAATATATGTATATGATTAAGTGGCATGTGAATTAGGCCTTATGATGTGTTAATTATGGATTAATGACTTCAAAATTGACTATAAGATTGATTGCATAATTTGGTCAAAATAGATAAGCATGATACTTTTAAGGTTACTTGTTAAGATGATGTATATGGAAAGTGTTAGGTGTGCCAAGTTGGATGTTGAATTGAATTGATAGTAAGATCATGATCTATTGCATTTGGCTTTAGAAAATTCTTAGTCTGAGTTATCATGTGAGCTTAAAAAGGCTAAGCGTGTAAGACTAAAAAAGTCAACATGGTATGTGCAAGTGATGAACTCACTTCTAAGTGCAACTCCAAGTATATGTGAATGTTATATGTGCATAGGGTAGTTATGGGATAGGATAGCATGATGTTAAGCAAATACTAAGTATTGAATTGTAATGTATGTTAGAGCTTAAGAATTATTAGAAGTTGGGCTACAAGCATTAGGAGCTAAGGAACCGCAAGGTGAGTAAACATTATGTTCATTTTACAAGTACAAGTTATCATGATATGTGAACCTTTGAGATTTTTTTTTTGAAACCAAAGTTCCTTTCTATGTTCAATTAACTATGTGATTTCTTTATTAAGCTTGGGTTGCTAAAGGACAATTGGTCCAAAACCATTTATGATTATTCAATGATAACAAAGAACTTTTGCGATTGTTGCCCTAACTTAATTCTTTATGGAACCACACTGTTATTTATCTTTTGTTTAATAATCTAAACATCTATTGCTATTATGTTATATGTGATTGCATTCTTCAATGCTATTGTTACAAGTGATTGCCATTAGCTCTAGCTATGGTATCCATTAACCCTTTTATACAGAAATCCTCATGCCGATGCAGGTAATCATTGGAACCTGTGCACATGGTCATAACTTGATGGATAGGAGCAGAGTATCAACCTTAGCTAGAAGGGAAGGTTTTAGCCATAGAGCCTTATCAGCTTCATGCTTCTTTACAAGTTGCAAAGTGGAATTTGGTATGATGCCATCTCTCCCTTTTACAAGTTTTCAATGAATAAGGCAATAGTCGTCACTCTACAAGTTACAAGTTTGATTTCTGCGAACCTGTTAAACTACAAACTATGAACCATGAATTATGAATTATGAACTATCTATTATGAGCTATGAGCCCTTTTTAAGGGATATGTATTATTGTATAAGCCATATTTTTTACTCATTGAGATCATCTATCTCACCCCTTTTCTTGTGTAGTTTCCAAGTGAGCATTATGAGGAGGTAAGATGATAGCTTAAGCCATCTACTATGCTTAGGGGTTTTCCTTGTCCAAGTTTATTACCGTACTGTGATATGATGAGTACACTCCAGGATTTTTTATTTGGGGAGTTTTATTTTTGAAATATTATTCATTTGATAGTTTATTTGGAGTTTTACATGTTCATTTCTTATGGATTGTACTTAAAGTATTTTAAAACTATTCTTCCGCTAGTTAAAGTTTTCTTTATTATTGGATATTTAGGTTAATACATAAGGTTTTGGTATGATCCTAAGCAATGTTTATATGTGCATTTAGTAGGTTCTACAGACATGGGTGACCTTATGTCTCCCCATATTTTAGGACCGTCATATTGTTTTGTCATAGTTTTACCTTATTTTTGGTTCCTTTAATTGTTAATTTATAGTTTATATTTATGATTTTATGATGCTTTTAATGTGTTTGTTAAGTGTTTTCAGTTCCATTAATAATTGAAGAAATGGAAGATATTTGAGCTAAATCAGAAAATTCGGTGGAACGTTGCACAGTAGGAGGAATGTCATCACATGGTAGTAAGCAACTCAAGCCCCAACACCATACAGCGAGCCCCAGCTCCTTGCAGCAGCAGCTAACCCACAGACATGCCTCAGCAGCATCTTGCAGCAAGGCCCAGCGAGCCGTAGTAGTGTGCTGACTGTCATCACGACCTTGCTGCGCCCAGCTGCACTATTTTTGAGCTATAACTAAATTTTATCCAAGTTTTTGAGAGATTCTTTACTTAGGTCATTTTGGAAAGTATAAATAGAAGGAGAAACATTTATTGTAGGGGGCAGTCGACTTGAGAAAGAGGCCAGACAATGTTCATTTCAATTTTCTAGTTTGACATCATTTCTTCTTCTATTTTCTCAATTTTAGTTTTCATATTTCATACTTAGATAAGATTGACTTTAGTTATTTTGGGAATTCTTTATGAAAAAGCCAATAGATTGGGTTATAACATCGAATTGGTTTGTAAGTTTTATTTCCTTATTATTTTCATCATTTGATTATTGAATTGAAAGTTTTAATTCAATGGATTCTTTTGATTTTAATAATTTGGAGATTATTATTATATTTCCCATGAACTAATTTCAGTCTTATATAGGGTTTGTATGATGTGTTCATGATATAGAACTAAATTAAATCCCATTTGATTATTTTTGTTATTCTTAATTGAATTGATTGATTGGTATTGAATAATTGCTTAGCTACCAATTGTTTGACCTAGGTTTTGAATGAAGGAATGAGAGTTAAAGTTCAATTCTGGATTTTATTCTTTTAGGATCTTAAAACAAATTAGAAATATAAGTTTTAAGATTAGGTTTTAGTTTTTTGATATATGATTTGATAGAATGATTTCTATGAATGTGATTGCTAATAGATTGATTTTTATCCATTGAACTGTTAGAAACTAAGGCTTTAGCATAATCAATTGGATATATTCATGAACATATAGGATTGATAAACTGAATACAAACCCTAGGCATCCTTCATTCATTGCATTTAAAACCTATTGCATTTTAATCAACATTTTCTTTTAATTTCCTATTTTGCAATTATTTCTTTTCAAATTAAAATCAAGCAAACCTTTTTGCATTTAATTTACTTCATAAAAGAACAAGTAATTTCTATTTGCAATTCCTTGAGAGATACGACCTTGGATGCTTCCGATATAATACAATTACCCTATATACTTGCGGGTTGCTTTTGGACAGTATATTTTAAGGCGAACAAGTTTTTGGTGCCATTGCCGGCGAATTGCAAGGCGAATTTGTTTGTTTTACTGTAATTATTTTTGTTTATATTTGTTTTTCGAGATTTTTATGTAAGGGAGAAGATCTCTAGAAGGAGAGATTATCCCTTTTATTGATAACATTCATAGGGTGGGTGGAAGGAAGAAAAACAAGAAGAAATGGCACAAGAATGCCAACCCATGAAGGAGTATGGTTGGCCGATCATAGGCACCGCAACATCATGCATTAGACTTAATGCGGCTGCCTGGAATTATAAGCTAAAGAACATACATTGTAGCATGCTCCCATCATTCTATGGAGTGTCAAATGAAGACCCCTTGAACTTCATCCATGACTTCTATGCTACCATCCAAACCTTCCCTCTACGAGGTCTGATAGAAGATTAGCTGCGGATGAGATGTTTTCCCTACACTTTGAAAGATAGTGCTAAGTCATTGTTGATGACACTTACTCCTAACTCATTGACCACTTGGGAGGACATGTACAATAAATTTATGGTGAAGTTCTACTCTCACCAGAAGACAGTTGAACTGAGATTGAAGATTACCTTCACACAGATGGAAGGAGAACCTTTTCATGAGGCATGCGAAAGGTTCAAGATGTTGCAAATCCAGTGCCTACATCATGATTATCCACTGCAGTTGCTCAACCAATTTTTCTATGATAGGCTTACCTTCCAGAGCCAAAGTATAGTTGCAATTGGAGGGGCAATGGGTGAAATAACTACTGAAGAGACATATGACCTGTTTCAAATGCTTAGTGCTAACTCTCAGCAGAAAGGGAGAAGAGTTAGAGTACAAGAAGGAGCTTCTGGGAAAGATATGGCTATGCAAATAGTTGAACTCACAAGGCAAGTTAAGCAATTGACAATGAAAGAAAACACACTGGTTTAAAACTAAGAGGTATGTGGTATTTATAGTATTTATAGGCATGGTGCTAATATTTGTCCTTCTAGTTTTGATGCCTATGCAGGAGAACCGGAGTAAGCACAAGCTTTGGATGGTTACCAACCTTGGTTAAGAAATGACCCCTTCTCTAACACTTACAACCAAGGTTGGAGGAACCATCCAAATTTTTCTTAGAGGAACAACAATCAACTGTTGCAATAGCCTCAAGTTCAAATGATGCAAAGAGGACACCAGTTTCAAGGAGAAGCATCAAATCAAAATTAGCAAAAGAATCCATCCTTAGAAGATAGCTTGAGCGCTTTCATTCAGGCTAGCACTTGAATTCAGGAGGCTAATGACCAAAGATTTGACTCTTTGGAAGCAGCAGTGAGAAATGTGGAGACTCAAGTTGGTCAGATTGCAAATCAAGTGCAAACAAATCAAAAAGGGAAACGTCCTAAGCAACTAGAGCAAGCTAATTCCATCACGGTTCTTTGGAGCGGTAAGCAAATAAATGATAATGTTGGTGAAGTTTCTAACTATGCAGTGAAGGAAGAGAAAGAGATGAAGACACCTTCTCCATTTAAGTTACACAAAGCAGATGATCCTTATCAACCTCCTATTCCATTTCCAGGCCGTTTAAAAAATGGTAAGCAACACGAACAATTTGATGAGCTTTTCATAATGCTATCCAAGATAAGTATCAATTTACCCTTGCTTGATGTGATTAAGAATATGCCTATGTATGGAAAATTTTTTAAGGAGCTGAATTCTAAGAAAAGGAGGCTAGAGATGGAGGAGAAAGTATTAGTGTCTGAGGTGATTAATGGAGTACTCCAGCAAAAATTACCTTTAAAAGCTAAGGATCCTGGTAGTTTTATCATTGACTTTAGTATAGGCAGTGGTGAAAAAGCTAAAGGTAAAATTTAGGTGCTAGTATTAATTTGTTGCCATATGCCTTATTTAAGCAGTTGAATTTAGGAGAGCTAAAACCCACCAAAATGAGCTTGCAATTAGTTGATAAGTCATTGAGATTTCCTAGAGGAATTATAAAAGATGTGTTAGTGCAAGTAGGAGGGTTGATAGTGCCTATTGATTTTATGGTGTTGGATATGGGAGATGAGTTATCTAATAGGTCAAAATTGCATATCTTATTGGGCAAACCTTTTATGACAACTACTAATACTTTGATTGATGTTAAAAATGGGAAATTGACTATGATTGTTTTGGGCCAAACTGTTGAATTTTCCATTTTTAATAGTTTATCTATTCCTACCACATCACTTACTGAGGAATGCTCTTCTATTGAATACTTTAATACTGCTATCAAAGATGTTTTCTTGCAGGGATCCTATGATAAAAAAAATGTTGTAGGTTTCTAAGTTGGTTGAGCTCCAAGAAGAAGTGTATGGGAGCTCTCAAATGTTTAAGGAACGAGCCAAACCTCTTAGTCATAAAAGCCATGTTTGGATGTCCCGTGAACTAGGTATGAATAATCTAAGATGCATGAACAATTTGTAATATGCATGATCATCCAACTCATCCATTCAACAATAAAGTAAATACATAAGTAAAGTTCAAAAGAAAGTTAACATTATAATAAAAATCCTAAACTTAGGGGATACCTCCTCTAGCCCTTATAAATTCTAAGGAAATCACACATTCCCTAAACTAAGCCTAATAACAAAGCAAAAAGAAAATAAAATAAAAATAAGTAAAGAAGATGACAGGGGAGAGAGTTGGTTAGTTTTAATTGGATTCAATGCTTGAACCAAGCATGCCTTCGTATCCCTTTGAATGGAAATCATAACCCATGCAGTTCTCCTTTATTGCGAAGGGGTTAGTTTAGCTTAGCCATTTATCATATTTTGATTGATTGATTTAAATAGGGTTGAGTTACTTAATTAACTTAATTGACTACCGAGTTGATTAGCTAGCAACTTAAATGAATCATTTTAATTAACTAACTAAAATAGGCAAGGAAATTTAGACAAAAGAAAATTAAAGGAAAAGAAGCTTACCTCATACGGCGAATGACGATTGGCCTCAGACGGTGCGGTGATTTGCCTTTGACGGAGGATGTGAACCCTCATTTAAGCACCTTCAAAATTAACATTGAACTTTCCAAAACTGACCGGAGCATTCTTGGCACAACTTGACACTTTTCCGACCCTGACTGAACCTTCTGTATCAAACAGTATTTTTTCAAAACTGACTGAATTCTACCTCAGACTGACTGTTCAAATATTCTAAAATTAATTTCGATCCCAATGACATTGATCGATAATTTTTTTGAGCTCTATAACTCTCAAAAACGGACTTGGAAGTCTCAAAAATTAACCCGAAAACCTTCAAAAAATAGGCTAAAAAAGAAAATCTTGGGAAGTGTGCTGTACCACGTGGCGTGCTGCACAGAAGGCGTGCAGCACCGTGTCAGATCTGTGAGGCGCCGCACAGCTTTCTTGTGGCACGCTGCAAAAGCATGACGCAGCGCCACAAAGGTCTAGTGTGGTGCCACACCAAGTTCTGCCTTTTCTGCCTCTTGTGGTCCCACCTGTGCAGAAAATGACCCTTTTACCCCTTTCTGTCTAATTTTCAGCCATTTTTAACCCTTTCCCTCGTGGTATTTTCACATTTTCATGACCTAAACTACCCTCAACCCCATTTGCATATAAATAGGCTCCCCCATTTCCTCATTTCTAATCACCAAAGTTGATATTGATAGCTATCTATTAACTTTCTTTCTTCTTCTCCCTCCATCCACTCTCCAATTAATTAATTAATCATTTTAATTAATTAATTTTCTCACCCAAACCAAGTTAATTAATCCTTTAATTAACTAAAAAAAATCTTTTTTTAATCACTTACAAGTTTGTTAATTAATTAATCTTTTTAATTAATTAATTACTTTTTTTAAATCAAAAATCTCTTTTTAAACTCATCCCCTATTTTAATTAATTAATTAATATTTTTAATTAATTAATTACCCTTTTTTTAAATTTAAATAAAAAATCCCTTTTTCAACTCATTCACTATTTTAATTAATTAATTAATCATTTTAATTAATTAATTTATTCATCCTCATCCATCATTTTCTTTAATCATTAATCAACTCATTTTGTTCAGTCCGATAAAACGGAACTTCGGTCTGGCAAAATACTTTTTCCATCTCATTCATCAAAATCCAAGGTATTTTCATCAAACTCATTCTCTAAACCAAAATTCTTTTTAATCAATCTGTAAATCCCTCCACTTAATCATGAAACGAACTACATGGGTTTTGATCCATATTCAAATAGGGTACATAGGCATGTTTGGAATTTAAGTCCAAACTTCAAATCCAATTTTTTTCAAAATTAGACTTATCTTCTCCATTTTTCTTGAATTAATTATCTTTTTATAACATTTATAAGAGAATATGTGGTCTTCCTAGAATCCCATAAGGGCTAGAGAAGACATCCCATTTTCTATAAATGTAATTATTTTAATTAAAGAGTGATCATATGGTTCCCTTAAATCCTTAAAGATTAGAGAGAACACTCTCCTTTATTTGTGAATATTTAATTTTTCATTAATCTTCATCCATCCATTTTATACCATATTCATTGCATTTTATTTTCAATTATAAATGTCATTCATGAAATCCAATTTTTAAAGTCAAATTAAACTTAAGAGCCAAATTTAGATTATTTAAAACCAAAAACTTAGTCCTCGAACTCAACCTAGTTCGAAGGCTAGTGATTTTTATTCTTGGGCAAATTAATTAATGAATTGGAGTTAATTTGGGTTTTTTCCTTAATATTTTTTCAACTAAATAAAATTAAGGTGGCGACTTCTAAAAATCTTTTTCAAAATCAACCAAATCTGAACCCAAGGGTTCTATTGAAAGTCTAAACCCGAATGAGCATCCCATTTTCCTCTAGCGGACCAGGCCAATGCTCGAGCGAGGCCTCACAGAGGGCAGTGGCTAACCTCGGATGGCATGGCGGCTTGCCTCAAATGGTGGGCAACGGCTAGCCTTGGATAGCAGACATGAGCCTCAAATGGCAAACAGTGGCTAGCCTTTGACGACGGACATGAGTCTTAGGCAATAGACTTGTCTCGAATAAGTGGGCGAAAAGCCTTTAACTAGTCGGATAGGAATCAAGGAGAAACCTCTCAACATGAGTCTTGGGCAATAGACTTGTCTCAAATAAGTAGGCGAAAAGCTTTTAACTATTTGAGTAGAAATTAAGGAGTAACCCCCAACTTGCTTTAAGAAGCAAGAAGTAAATGCAAAGCAGTTTGCTTGAAGTTAATACTTTTCAAGCTCTAGAAGTTGGTGATTTGAAGTGTGGAGGTCCTCTAT
This sequence comes from Reutealis trisperma, assembly GCA_947687605.1. NCBI lineage: Eukaryota > Viridiplantae > Streptophyta > Magnoliopsida > Malpighiales > Euphorbiaceae > Reutealis > Reutealis trisperma. The sequence goes on along the minus strand of CANTUT010000660.1, from coordinate 38,013 downwards.
ATAGGGAGAAGATTGGTGGATAGAAGGCATCAATTTTTAATGTAGGATTACTTGGATTACCGCACAAGCCTCTACAGCACCCAACGCTGGCTCGCCATGTTTTCGCCCATTCTTGCTAGTTTCTCATATGTTTTTCATGATTCCAGCTGTGTTGTATTTACTACTTAGTTTCGAATACTTTGAAGGGGTTCAAATGTTAAAAAGACATGTTTTGATTTTTTTGATTCTCCCATTTTGAGATTTTTCAACTTCTGGAGGTTTATTTACTGAGTCTAAGAGCTTTTAAGGTTCAAACGCATACTGAATGGTGTAAAATTAAGGGATCACAATGAATAATTAGTTACTTTGATAAGTTACCTTTATAATTTTTCTATTGATTAATTTCAAGAGCGCTAATGATATATTTAAAATCAATAAATGTGAATGATTTGTTGGTTTATTTCATATTAAGCTCCTACTCTTAAGTAAGGAATTAAATTTTATTGAAATTTAATTTTTATGATTTTTGCATTATTTTGCTTGATTGAAATTATCTATGTTTACTTAGAAAGGCTTCTATATACTTTTTGTCTTCATGTGTCTGGCCAAATTTTGAACTTATGTTGTGAATTTTTTAGGTGAAATTTTGAACTTACTTTGAGAGATAGATGATTTTGACATTGTTTGTTTAACCTTACTACCTTTTTGATGTTTGTTTTAGATTTTTGCTTGTGTTTGTTCATTTTATTAAAGCCCAAACTTAGCATACCTATGCCCATGAGTTAATTAGGTTAAGTTTGGAGTTCCTCAAAAGATCTTAATTAAGTTATTAGAGAAAAGGGAATGATTTGAAGTTCTTGAAAAAGAAGTTGTGAAAATAAAAATACTTCTTGATAATTTTTTTTTTTCACTTAGTACCAAACAGGACAAGTTTGGGGGAAAGCAAAAAAAAAAAAATTCATAAATCACAAAACCACTAATTCTTCCTTTTCCTTATTATAATTAGAAAGTGGAGAAAGGAATATCAAAAGAATAGCTTGCATATCCTTGTAAATAAAAAAAAAAGGGAGAAAATTTCTGATGAACATACATATTCCCTTGAATTTTATAAATTAAAGTCTTAGAGTTTGCTTTTTGCTTAACATAATTATCTCAACTTTGTTCATATTAGCCTTTTGTATTTGGCTATAACCTTGTTCAACTCCATTATAAGCCTAATAAGGACTATTGACCTCTCTTGATTTATAAATTCCATTACTGGAGATTATTTGTATAAACATGCTTATGAAACTGGTGATTTTATTGACTATCTTATGAAAAAATGAGATACTAAAAGATAACTATTATGTATATATCTATCTGAAGTGTAATAATTTCTTTAAGGTGGATAATGCAAGGTTCTTACAAGGATAATAGAGATGGATTTAATTCTAAACTTGAAAAGGGAAACTTAATTTGTTATGATCTATTGAGTTGTTCATGGATATTGATTGAATGAGGCCATTTGATTTAATCAAAATAAATATTTAAAAGTAGAAATTTTTTATAAGTATTTAATGAATATTTTGCTTATGGACAAGCAAAGAACTAAATTGATAAAATATTACAAGCAACCTTTTGAGATAATTCATCTAATATTATCAATTTTTTTTTTTGGTAAATTAAGCTAATCTTTATTTGCAAGGAGGATTCTCATGCAAAACCAGAATATTGAAAGTCCATAATCAAAAGGGAAGAAAATAGGGCAAGATTGGACCAAAAAGGAGGCTCAATGAGCATCAAAAGGGCTAACAGCCTTATAGTTGTAAAAGTATATGGCTGTGTATGTAATACCCCAACCTTGAATGAGACACATGAATACCCAAGGAGATCATCAGTTATGTGTAATATGTGATGTGAATGTGATCAAGTTCATAAGGATATGATAAATGAGAATTTATAGTGTAAATATACTTAAGATGTTGCAAGATATATAGATTGAACTCTTAAGGTATGTATATGTGTAAGTTGGTAATTTCAAACTTAAATGACTTGGGGTGCAAGAAAATGGATTTAACAATGATTATATAGTGGATTAGGCAATTTGAATGGTTTAGTTAAAGATATAATATCAAGTACCTTAAATTGTTGTTTCCATAGAAAGTTTGAGATTGTCCATTGGTTTTGACAACTTTAGAAGATGAATTGTAAAAATATTCAACATGAAAAAATATTCACATATATGCCAACTATATGACCTTACATTAGTTTTCTAATTGATCATTGTTGCATGAAATCTATAAGTGCATAGGTCATGAACAAATAATATAGTGATTTAAGTAGAGTATCGATCCCATAAGGAATGGTCGACAAGTACCAAAATTAGAATTTCCTATATTATCTAGAAAATCAAATAAGATGGAAGAAAATAAATAAAATTAAATAGATATATATAAAGGCCTAAGATTTAGACTTCATCAATTGACTACCTATGACTTCTCTACGTTCTTTATATTGATTTTTAGCTTATTGGAATTAATGATTAGATTTCCCTAAAGTATATGATGTTCTCTCTTAAGATACAACACAAGTATTCATGTTAACCTTATATCTATTCTCATAATCATAAGCAACTAAAACAGACCCATTAAGTTTTAAGGAAATCCTTTTAACAATCAGAAAAGAGTATTCTTATCTCTAAGCAACACATACCCTAGGTCTAATATCTCTATGAACTAATATTATGCTTTTACTCTTGCTACTTCACTAATATCTTTAAAATAGTGATCAATTATTCACAAGCATTAAGCACTAAGATGAAAAATTAATTTCAATAACCAAAACCAATTAATCAAACATAGATAGTCATAGGCAAATCAAGAGATTACATCTAAATCCTAGAGAAGGATTTAGTTACTCATATTTAAGAAAGAAGAAATAATTAAATCAACAAATAATCTAAAAGAAAATATGATCTCAAATTATTATTCAATTGAAAAATAAAATTTAGAAAGAACTCTAGAACAGTTGACGAGAAGAAGTCTTCAAGTCTTAATGAATCTCCCAACTTAAATCCCCTTCTTAGAAGAATCTTCAATTAAAACTAAAAAATTAATGTATAAAGAATTTTAAGGACAGAAAACTTGACAAAAACTTAAATAAAAATTAGATAAAGACTTAATGATCTAAGTTCTCAATGATCTAATCTATTTATAGTGTACAAATCTTAGGTTTGGATGGAGTTCAAAAATCCTAAGAGACCTTAGAAAATCATAATCCTTCATCCCCTTGAAGCATATTTCAAATAGGAAGAAAAATCGCACTTTGGAACTTGTCAAACACTATACAACTGTGAAATTGGTCTACTATACAACCATGTAACTAGGCCTCCGAAAATTTGAATTTCCATTGCACAAACATATTTATTTTTTATTACATGGCTATGTAACTAGTGAATTACAAGCCTATGTGAATTATTTTGCATTTTTTTAGATAGCAAATGACTGAATTAGGCTTTATAGTCTTCATAAGTGTTGTAGCTATTTCTTTTAGCTCTCCAATTCATCTTGAATCACCTAATCTAACTTTTGTAGCTTGAATTATGATCAAAATACCAAAAGGTGTCTGAGCTATTAATACCCATCAACAGGTGTTTAGCCATGCATATTTAAAACTGCTTTTTTGCACTTCTTTTGCATCCAATTTGCATCTGACTTCATTCCAATTATCTTTAAATTTCCAAATCCTTTGAAATTGAATCAAATCCATCCAAAAAACCTAAGAGAACTCAAAACAAACTATAAAAACAAAATTTAACAAAAAGAAATAAAACAAAACATAAATAATACATTTGATTGATATATAAATAACAAATACTCTATTTATTAATGGCATAATTTCCACTTATTAATCATGTATGTTTTGAGATATAGTGTAAATTATGGAGGGTGTTCATATTGAACTTGCTAAAAAATAGGACAAATCTTGAAAATTCACCATAAATTGTATGTTTCATATTTTAAGCTTAATTTATTATATGTTGTATCCTTATGTGTCTAGTTTAAGTAAAAAAAAGGAGTCAATTTATTTAGATAAGTATAGCTCAAGTTATTGCAGTCGGAATGGAGGTGACGCTAGAGGGAAATCACACGGCCATGTTACACATGGACTATATGGCCATATAGTTTAAAACAAGTCTGTCCCAAACTTTCTAACTGACCAAAATGAGCATTTAATGCTCCTAACCATCCTCGATTAGATATTTGACCCTTTTATCATGAAAATTCTGAGCTAAACTCACCATTTTCTCATCTTTCTTCATTCTTCTTCACTTTGTCTCATTTTTAAACATCGCCATGAGTAATTTTGACTATAAATGAGTATCATAAAATATCACTTTATCTGTCTTATTGCCATATTAAAGTTCTAATGATAGCAAAAGAGAGAAGAGTACGTGGGTGAACTCAAGTTAGACACTAAGTATGTCTAAAACATAATTTGTATGGTATAATGAAAGAAATAAGACACATGCTCCATGGGAAAGGAGAGTATATTGTAACATGTGATTCATACTACATGTGCAAAATTTAACCAACATGGGTATTTGTCACACTCCATCCTAGAAGGATGTAACGGTCTTAGGACTTAGGAATCACATAAGGCTACCTAAGCCCATATAACCCACTAATAAAACCAAACTAATGGTTTTTAATATGGAAAAAAAAGTATTCATACTCTTTTAATAAATCCAAATCTAATATGTCAAATATCAAAATAAACCCACAAGTTATCATTGGTTTGCATAACCAAATAAATAAGATAAATCCAATAGTTCAAACAATTTTAAATGTCTCAAAGGCCTACAATGTAAAATGAAATGACCAAGTAAATGGAAAAGAGTTGATGATATATGGAGATCTAATCCAGATAAAGACATCATCCCTTAAGAGGAGACATATGGTTCTTAAGGCTGCGTTGGCTAGCTCAAATTCCTAGGAAAGGAAAAGAAAGGGAGGGAGGGGGGGTGTTGGAGGGTTGAGGTGAGAAGATGTCTCAATGAGTTAATAATAGCAATATAGTATAAGTAATGTGTAAATTGTACAAAGGCCCAGTTTTGCTAGACGAATGAAATTTCAATGTTTGAACAAGTTTGGGTTTATGACATGAATTTCAAACATCATTAATAAGAGAAAAACAAATATCAAAGTTAATGGTATTTTCATTAGCAAAAGTCAAATAGGGTAGAGATGACGTGTCTCCAATATATCAAGGTGGCAGCCTAAGCCTCACTCACCTCTTGTTTCAAATAACATGTAGAATTGATCCTTTTTCATGACTAGGACATCCTCTCCTAGTTGAGGTTGGGTACTCTTACCCTACCCGCGAGCTTACATGTGCACACGACCAATGTGAAAGGGACTACTACTTTCATAATATAAGGGTTCAAATATTTTCAATGCAATGCTTTTATAGCAAGAATCAATAGCCTTATTTGAAAAGAATATCAAATATAAATGTGAGTTCATATCAATTTATGATTTTATGGTCAATTTGATACAAATGATTATTAGGATACAAGGTAAAGATATAGTATCAAAAGCTTATGAAATCAAATACCATTATTGAACCCACCACAAATATCCTTAGCTTCTAATAATAATGAAACTGGTACTCACAAGTTTGCACCTCTTTTAACTCGATATAGTTAACACCATACCATAACCATGAAGAACCCTATTTAGTAATGACTCTCACACCATAAATAATTGAATCATCTATGCTATGACAACCACAACATCAATTGAATCATCTATGCTATGGGGTGACACTCACCAAAGTCCCCCATATAGCAATATAAAGAAAATTTTAAATCATTTCAAAAGACTGAATATCATCAAAGATCAATCATAAATAGATTTTATTCATAATAGAGAAAAATATAACACATAAAAACCATATTCATACATTAGCCTTATTAAATTTCTTAAGGAATTGAAAAAGAACCTTATTAAATCCTAACATCATCAATGGTTCATTCCAATCACACAATCAATTAGTTCTTAAACCAATATTAAATCAAAAACCACAATCAAAGTATTTGCAAAGTAAGGTTTTTGGGTTTTACCTTAAAGGAGGATTCAAAAGATGAATTGGAACCTATTAAATGAACGAAATAATGAGGACAAGATGATTTTAATTTAGTTGTTGTTAATAGAAAGCATGAATTAATCAAAAGAGAGGAGTTTAGGATTAGTTTTTATCTTAAGAAATTGAGTTAGAACATATGGGTATGTCTGGTGTAAGTGGGTGACCAAATGGAATTAAGATGTGTATTTATAAGTGAGGTTTCAGGTTTAAAAATTGAAGGTTTCTAGACCAGGGACATGGGTGTGTCTTATAGGTGACGAGCATGACTTATATGGCAAAAGTTTTTTGGGCAATTCAGCAAAGAAAGTCACGAGTGTGCATGTTTTATGGTAAGACACAATTGTGTCTCCATTGACATGGGTGTGACAACGCAAATCCAACTTTTGGCTCGAATAAACTCAATTCAAATATACCATTGCAACACTAACATCAATACTCAAAAAACTAGTGGCTTAACATCATATATAACATAATTCAATCATTAAAAACATAGAGAGTTACCAATTGACAAACACACAACTAGGGTTTAGGAACCTAGGGTATTATAGTAGTAAAAGTTAAGATCTTAACTTTATTATTGTATGAAACCCTTGAGGTACAAAATGAACTTCAATTATGTATTATTGTAACTCATATTAGTTTCTCGAGACCTAATTTAAAGTTTGTTATCTTAGGATGTTGCCAAGATTATGAATGATTCAGTTTAGTAGGACATTCCTAAAGAAGTGAATTGAGCTAAGATTAAGTGAATTGTGAGAAGAGGAAGATCATTTGAAAATCACATTATTTTGTATTCATCGGTAGACCAATTATAATTTGTCTAAGAGACACAATGTAATTGTGAATAAAATGCATAATTGTAAATGAGATAATAAGAGATGAATAATGTGATAAATGATCTAGGATATAATATATTAAACATACTCCAAGATATAATGTTCGAGAAGTTATACACTCCTAATAGATATATAGCAAACAAGCTCTCGAAATATGCAGATTGCACAAATTATTTGACAAGTATGAACCTCATGAGATCAAGAAGAGAGATGGTCCCATCATGTATGAGTAGGAGATAAGAGGTTTTGAATTGAATACCCATAATAGGACCCGGCCCATGATCCAAACGAAGATAATTACTGGAGTAATTACTTCTATAACTTGGTAACTGCTTAGATACAGAAACTAAATAAAAGAAAACTATGTGTTTTTTGTTTGTGTTCTAAGTGTTACAAAAACGGAAAATTAAGAACTAAGTACTCTCTTCTGTGGATTCTAATTTTGAGGTAAGTCTTTAATTTGTGATAATTGTATATTAATTTGTTATAATTAGTTTATAATATGATTAGTATGGAGATAGTGCCTATTTTTAATTTTGGACAATTATTAAATTATTCTATGTGAATTTCTAACACACATGAAAAGAAAATTTTGAGAAATTAAATAATTATATAATATTTTTTTATTGTACATTAAAAAGAAAATAATTATATAATATTTGCACTATGCGAAACTTTGAGATTACAATCTTTAGTGTGAAGAGTGCTTTCACAATATTGATTGATCTGATTGATACAAGTTATATACTTGAATTTTTATTTTTGATAAATTTGGTTTCAAAATTTTGGAAATAATTCTAATGCTTCTAAATAAAAAATCCGTTGGTTTTTATTCTTTTTCAAAATGAATTATAAGAATATAATTTTTTTAGGAAGAATTAATTACGAGATCGTTGACTTTACTACAATGTAATCCTTTAGCTATACAATGCAACATCACTTCTAAATGAAACTTATAAAATTAAAAGAATTGTTTTATACAATATAAACTCAGAACCAAATCATTTTACGGTACTAAACTAAAAAGATTGAAATTGATGAGTAATTAAAGAACCATACAATTAATTCACAATTTGAAAAATTAAACGAATATCATATACCTACCATCCAAAATTGAATAGGTATAATCTTTAAACATGCACACAATTATCACAAATAATAACTTAAAAAGAAGATCCATTAATTATATTCATGAACTTAAATTTTCTGTTACAAAATTTAATGCCTCAATTCTAAGAAAATATATGGAAGAAATGAAACAAAAATAATATGACTTCAAGAAATAAGTACAAAATTCAACATTGTAGTTATTTCAAAAATAATAATGTCTTACGCAAATCCACTAAAAAAATAGCTCATTTAAAAAAAAAAAAAATTGCAAAAATTATTTTATTAATTGTTTAAAGACATTAGATTTATATTAGATTATTAGATAAAAATAAATTACAAGAATGATTTCATCAGAAAATGAAAATGTTCTAATTAAGCGTGCACTTATGTTGATTGAAGTTTAATTAACGGCAATAATGATAGTAATGAGGATAATAACGATAGCATGCAGTCCCATTAAAAAAAATATATATGGCATGCAGTTATATTTAACATATGACTTCATTCTTTAACATATGTATTATATATATGAGATTTTTTTTTCTTTTTCAGATGCTATATATATATATATATATATATATATATAAAAGATGATACATGTTATTTGATTATTTTTTGAGATATATAAATACATATACACATGTGTTCACAAAAATATGGAGAATGGAAGAGGTGTTTTGGAAAATGAAAATGAAAAAAAAATGATAATAATATATAAATGCAGACTCATTTAAAAAATAGAACTTGAGAATCAAATCCTCTTCACAGCAAAAACTAATTTTATTTGTATTATTGCAAAATGAAAACTTAAACCATCTGCTGTGACAAATAATTATAAACCTTAAAAATTATATAAGAAAACTACTCATTTATATTTATATAAAATAAAATAACTTTTTAATTTGTTCCATATAAAAAATTTAAATATTTTATATCAGTATAATTCAGGAGTTGATCTAAACTTTATTTTTATTTCGAGTGTGGAATTTTAAATTTAAATATTTTTATTTTCAAATAAATATATTAATGAACTTATTAATTAAATTGGATGGAATAATTATATGACATTATAAAAAGGAGATGTAACAGGCACCTTGGTGTATATGTATATAAGAATGTAGCTAAGGGCAACATGCTTACAAGTAGGGTTTAAGATATCTCAATTGAATGTAAACCAATACTTATCCTGAAAAGAATAGTATTTCAATTAATCCAAGTGGGCCGGGCAAGGGGGAAGAGGTGGTCCAAAGCAAAGAAAATGGATTTTGTCAAACCCCATTAAAACCTCTGCCAAACCCCATTTTCACTTGTTAATTTATAGTAATAGTTACTAGTTTGTCTAGTCGGGGGACAGGACAATTTTCTAGATCTATTGTGGCTCCCACAAAATGGACGGTTATGATCCATTCATTCTCCCTCTCTTTTTATTTGTTTATTTATTTTTACTGAAATTCATTCTCTCTTTGATTATATGGAAGTTGGAATCCCAAATTTCTAAACCCTGAAAATTATAATTTGATAAAACTGAGTTATATTTATATATAAATTTCACTCTAATTAAAATTTAAATATAAAATATTTAAGTACTGAAAATAACTTGACACTTAAATAAAAATTGATTTTTTAAACTATTCTTTTGTATTTTAATAATAATATTGTTTAATATCAACACTCTCTCTTTTGACTCCTATCATATGTGACTCACATAGTCACTAAACTTACATCAGCAATATAAAATTTATTTTTATAATTATGGTATATACTACTAAATTTCTTTATATTACAATCTTAAGTCAAATTAGAAAATAATTAAATATAAGGAAAATATCTACTAATGTTACAATTCCAAAATTGAAGCACTGAGTTAGTCAACCTAAAATAGTGACAATAAACTAATTTTAGAATAAGTTGAAATTTTAAAAAAATTTTAACTTTATTGAAATTTTGAAATCAGAATTTTACTATTTTAAAATAAAAATAATACTATTAATAAAATTTAAAATAATTTTATTAAAAATTTTAATTTTTTGATTATAAAATATACACTTAATTATTGAATTATTAGTTCAACCACAATTTACGTAATAGTTTATTATGAATATATATATATATATATATATATATATATATATATATATATATATATATATATATATATATATATATATATATATATATATATATATATATATATATATATATATAAAACAAAGAAAAGAAGTGCATATAATTTTGTCAGCTCATGAAATTAAAGAAAGGAAAATGTTTTATAACCCAACACTTTTATCCCAACTTATTATCTCAACTGATGTGTCATTATTTTATTTGCTATATTTATTTCTCAAAAGTGTATTATATAAAATTTTTTTCAATATAATTATGCTATATCAATTGAGATAGTTAGTTAGGATAAAAGTGCTGGGTTATGCAGCATTATTCAGAAAGAAATTAAATTAAATTCATTTGAAATCAATTAATTATTAAAAAATATTTCAATTAATGAGAATTTTAATTGATTAACACAATAAATTTATGTATAAATTTAATAATATAGTATTAATTAATGTATTTAATTGATTATATATTTATAATACACATGATATGTATTATTAAATTCTAAATTAAAAAATAAGTCTAGTACTTATTTTTTACAATAAATTTTTTTTCAAAGTCAATTTACATAGTATTAGTTACATGCATTTTATTGTATATATGACAATTAGAAATACACTTATATACATTCTAATATACATGAGGAAAAGAAAAAAGAAATGGGAAAATAATATTAAATAAATAATAATTTTTTTTTATATTGATAATCTTAAACTTTTTTACACAATTGCCGTGTAGTATTTTTTTTTACTATATAAGTTCTTGGGTTCAAATTTCTCGAACAATAAATAGTTGTCACCGATTTGATAAAAGATGTTAAAGAGGAGGTTATTTTTTGTTGTGTAACCTATTATATTTTAGTAGAGTGTTTTTCCTCTTTAGTAAAAAAATTATTTTATTTTTTTAGATAATATTAATAAATAAATAATATAATTTTAAAACAAATTGATAATGTAATATAATTCCGCGTGTTAAAAAACTAATTACAAAGCAACTATGAATTTTATAGGTGGAAGACACAAGCTAATTAGAGGTTAGATTTTCATTTTGTAAAAGTGGAAAGGTTTGACTTTAGATTTTTTTAACTTTGGTAAACGTATAATAAGCTATTAAGGAACGGCCACGTAGACAAAAACAGTAAATGTAGTAATTGGCAATTGATCGGTTTCTGTCAAACCCTAAAACTGAAATACCCTTTTTGACCCTGTACGGTGAAATCAATAAATTGCCAATTTATGACAAAGAAAGAAATAGAGATTCTAGAGAGAGAGAAAAAAAAAAAAGAAAAAGAAAATTTTTAAGTAGACAGAGTGAGAGTGAGTAAGAGAAAGGGTTTTGGGATTAGAAACGAGAGAGAAAGAGTGATTTTCTTTCTCCTTTCCATTTTCCAACAATTCAATTCTCAAATTCCAAACAACAAAACGACGTATAATTGTTGGTGGTATTTATTCTTTCTCTTTGTAGTTTTACTTTGATGTCATATATATATATATATATATATATATATATATATATATATATGGGGAATTCAATTCTCAATCTTGATGGTTGTTGAAACTTTCCAAGTATTAAATTTCATTTTGTTTTACTTATTTTTGGTATTTGTATATGAGAAAATCAAATCTTCTGTAATTTTTACTAACCAAATCAATTTTCTTCTTATCCTTCAATCTTTTAGATTTGTACTCTTGTTTTGGTTCCATTTTTTTTTTTGAGCTGCATGCTTAGATTTTTAAAAAAGGAAAAATTGATTACATATGCACTTTATGCAATGGCAGACAAAGGATCAGGCTCACGTTGAAGAAATAAACAGCATCTACACAAAGCAGAATTTTGGGGGGCATTATCCTTTGAGAATTAGGTTTTATATATTATTATCATCATCAAAGAAGGAAAGAAATATGTATGGTGATTGCCAAGTTTTGTCAAACATGGGAGGGAATGTTGTTTCTTCAGAAACCCTTTTCTCTTCTGCCATGGGAAACCCTAACTTCAACTTCATGCCAAACATGTCCTTCCATCATGCTTTCCCTCCCGTCATTCCTGTAAGTGTATAGTCTAAACTATTCCTTTTTTTTTTTTTCTTCTTTTTAAAATCGTTTTTTTTTTTTTTTTTTTTTTTTTTTTTTTCTGGAGATGGATAAATAATAGATTTTGTGTGATGTGTTTGTTTTTAATTGTTTAGAAAGAAGAAAGTGGGTTAATGATGCGTGGGAAAGAGGAGATGGAAAGTGGGTCTGGAAGTGAACAAATTGAAGACAAGTCTGGGAATGAACAAGAAAGCACTGAACAACCTCCCAACAAGAAGAAGCGTTACCACAGGCACACTACTCGCCAGATCCAAGAAATGGAAGCGTATGTCTTCCTTTGTCTTTTTATTTTTTATTTTTTCCCCAGTTCGAACTCGGGACTTCTCAATGAACTTTAAAACAAAAAAGGTGGATTGTTTTTCTGTAAGAAACTAAAATCCATACCCAACTCTCAAAAACAATCTATATCCTCTGAAAGTATTCTCAATACCATGCATTCCTAACTTGAATTCTTATTTGCAAAGAAAACCCCATTTTGCAAAAAGCCAAACAGGTATGTTCTTGCGTAATAAAGAGGGAGAAAGATTTTCTTTTATTTCTCATACGTATTTCAAACAGAGATAGCTTTAATTAATGAATTATGATATACAAATTGAAATAATCTTTTTGTTTTTTTAACCATTTTCTGCCATTTATTATACACTAGTTGGCATTTTTTGTGATATGATATAAAACAAGCAAGTTTGTTTTGCAGCTTGTTTAAGGAATGTCCACACCCAGATGACAAACAAAGGATGAAACTTAGCCAAGAACTTGGTTTAAAACCACGCCAAGTTAAGTTTTGGTTTCAAAATCGCCGTACTCAAATGAAGGTGACTGCATTCATCTCTCTCTCTCTCTGTCCCTCACTCTTACCTTTCACTTTAATTCTAACCCTAATAAAATGTCTCAAACTCTTTTCTAAACATTGGGTAAACTGGAATTCAGAGTCGATTGTACAGTAGAGAGATGCATTGCCACTACATTATGTTAGCAATGCAATGTTTCAAACTCTTATTAACGAAGCCGTTGAGCTTTTGCCCAGACACGGTGCACACGATTTCCAAGAAAACGCGTTCATTGTAACGTTTTCTTTTTCAACTAAAACCCATCATCATCGTAGCAAAAAAAAAAATCGCATTTATAGCTTTGGCTAGCTGCTGGCTCCTTGGCTTATAGTATATCGCATATACAGTCTGCATCATTAATAAACATTGTGGGGCGTCTAATTTAAACCCTTACCTGCACATCTGCTTCCCAATGGGTGCACAGATTTATTAATGTTTTATTATTATAAATAAATCTGTATATAAATATATATTCAAAAAAAGTTTCTTTTTGTGTAATCATTATTTGTTTTAATTTAAATGTAATATAGGCACAGCAAGATCGAGCTGATAATATTATACTCAGAGCTGAGAACGAGAGCTTGAAGAATGATAATTACAGGCTACAAGCTGAATTACGGAATCTTATCTGCCCTAGTTGTGGAGGGCCAGCCATACTTGGTGGGATTTCCTTTGAAGAGCTTCGACTTGAAAATGCACGCCTTAGAGATGAGGTATATATAATATATTAATTGCAGTTATTAACCTTGAATAACATATAAATACTAATAGAATTAATTATTTAATTAAAACTATATTATAACTCTTTCATTTTCTAAAAATGCTACCTAATTAATTGATTAGGTTTGGTACACAGAAAAATTTATTTGGAATTTTATATTTTTAATTCCATAAAATAGAAAATATTTGTAATTTCTTCCTCATTTCGAATATATTAATCTTGTCTTATAAAAAAAGTTATACAAAAGTTAGTAGAACTTGAAAGTAAATTTCACATCAATTAATACATATGATATCAAATGTAAGAATTCAATTGATAATATTCCTTTGCAAATGAAATAAATTAATTCTACATCACTTTGTTTATGACGTAAGAAATTAATATTGAAGTACTTGTTTGTGAGAAGCGGATATTAAATCCAATTCTCATCGGGTTTCTCGGAGCAGAACTATTAATAATATTGATAAATACCCAATTAAAATCAATGCAGTTAGAACGTGTTTGTTGCATTGCCTCGAGCTATAGTGGGAGACCAATTCAAACAATGTCACCTGCTCCTCCACTTATTCCCCCTTCCTTGGACTTGGATATGAACATATATTCAAGGCCGTTTCCAGACTCTTTGGGTGCTTGTACTGAGATGATGCCAATTCCTATGTTGCCTGAAACTTCCACTTTTGCTGAGGCTGGTCTTGTATTGATGGAAGAGGAAAAAAATCTTGCAATGGAGCTAGCTTTGTCATCCATTGATGAGCTTGTTAAGATGTGCCAGATAACTGAGCCTCTCTGGATCAAAAACAATGAGACCGGAAAGGAAGTACTTAATCTTGATGAGCATGCTAGGATGTTTCCATGGCCTTTAAATCTAAAGCAGCATTCAAGTGAGTTAAGGACTGAAGCTACTCGTGATAGCGCTGTGGTTATAATGAATAGCATCACCTTGGTCGATGCCTTCCTCGATGCAGTAAGTAGCTTCATTTCAGAAATTTTCTAAAAGAAAATTTTAATTTAATAATATCAAATCTACACATGTTTGGTTGGTTTTCAGAATAAATGGACGGAGCTGTTTCCTTCAATTGTCGCTAGAGCAAAAACTGTACAAATTATAACACCAGGTGTTTCTGGTGCAAGTGGTTCTCTTCACCTGGTAAGGCATATTTATATCATACAAATATTTTGTCTTCTAATTATTTTTTCTGAAATAGTTCACTAAAATTACTTACTAGGTGTTATTGTGAGCAGATGTATGCAGAACTGCAAGTCCTTTCTCCATTGGTGCCAACGAGAGAAGCATATTTTCTTCGGTATTGTCAACAAAATGTAGAAGAAGGAACTTGGGCGATCGTTGATTTTCCCATTGATAGCTTCCATGAAAACATTCAGATTTCCTTTCCTCTATACAGGAGAAAGTCCTCTGGTTGTGTTATTCAAGATATGCCCAATGGCTACTCAAGGGTACGTACGTCGTTACCCATACATATATATTTTGTCAGTTCTTTTCCTAATAGAATAATCTTTGAATGTTCATTTTGGCACAGGTTACTTGGGTGGAACATGCAGAGATAGAGGAAAAGCCTGTGCATCAGATATTTAGCCAATTTGTATATAGTAGTTTGGCATTTGGGGCTCATCGGTGGTTAGGAGTATTACAACGACAATGCGAGAGGGTTGCTAGTCTAATGGCTAGAAATATTTCTGATCTAGGAGGTTCTTAATTAACAAATTAATTATGCTCATAATATTTCGTGTTTCTACATATATTTTCGTATTTTATGCCAATTTTTTTTTTTTTTTAGTATAACATTTATTTTGGTTGCATTTACAGTAATTCCTTCTCCAGAAGCAAGGAAGAATTTGATGAGATTGGCACAAAGAATGATCAGAACATTTTGTGTTAATGTCAGCACTTGTAGTGGGCAGTCATGGACAGCCTTATCTGATTCCTCTGATGACACTGTTAGAATTACTACAAGGAAAATCACTGAACCTGGCCAGCCTAATGGGGTCATTCTCTGTGCGGTATCTACTACTTGGCTTCCCTATCTTCATTCCCAAGTCTTTGATCTCTTGAGGGATGAACACCGTAGATCTCAGGTTCAATAATTTGATTATAATTATTATTATTACTTATTAACTCTTTTATAATAATTTATAGTTTATTAATTATGTTAAACAATTAATATTTAGTTTATATATATTGCATAATATATGGTGCAGCTGGATGTGCTTTCTAATGGGAATGCCTTACATGAAGTTGCTCACATTGCCAATGGCTCTCATCCAGGAAATTGCATTTCTCTTCTTCGCATCAATGTAAGCTTTTTCCTTCCTCTTACAATTAGATATATTTAGTAGGTTGTGGTAAAATGTAATGTAATCAAATGCATTTTTAGTATGATGTTTTAATCATTACTTGCTTTTTTGCGTACTAGTGCACTGAATTCAATTTTCACTTGTGTTAGGTTGCAAGCAATTCTTCCCAGCATGTAGAGCTGATGCTACAAGAAAGTTGCACAGACCAATCTGGAAGCCTTATTGTATACACTACAGTCAATGTTGATTCAATCCAATTAGCAATGAGTGGCGAGGATCCATCTTGCATTCCTCTTCTTCCTTTAGGGTTTGTGATAGTTCCTTTAGAATCCATCAACTCTACTATCAACGAAGCCAACTCTTCAGAAGATGGAAATGGAAATGGCAATAATAAAATTAACTCAGGCTGTCTTCTCACTGTTGGCCTTCAAGTCCTTGCCAGCACTACCCCATCTGCAAAGCTTAATCTCTCTAGTGTCAATGCCGTAAACAACCATTTGCGTAGCACAGTCCATCAAATTAGTGCAGCTCTTACCTCCACCACCACCTCCGCCTCTTGCCCTGACCATATTAATGCTGTAGGCTCATGCCATGATCCTACTGCTCCACCTCAGCAATAGGTTATCCTTTCCAAGTGTAAATTACTAACGTCTCCCTTTCTCTATGATCCCTTCACCATAAACATGTTCATAGGCCGAATTTGGAATATATTAAGTTTTACAATGATCTGTGTTGAAGCCCAAGATTCGGCCTATGAACATGTTATTTTACCTTATTTACTACAAGATCATTTTTGGTCATTGTGATATTCAACTTTAGGTTTTTTAAAGAGTGGGGAGATTTTGGGTAATTGATAAGAAAGTAAGGAGTAAGAATGGGAAATAAATTAGCAGGTAGCTAGCAGTAGTAGTTGTAGTGGTAATTTGGTAAATAAGAGAGTGTAGGTGATAGGTATATGGGAATTACGAGAAAGATGAATCTGTAGCATTCAATGGGATTGGATGGAGATAAGGAAAAGGGTCCGTAGGGGAAAAATTATATTAATATTTCGAGATTAATTAAAATAGAGGAAGTCAAGAGCGCACCAAGATGTGACCCTTGCTTTGTGGCAATGAGGCCTCGCCAGTCTTCAAGGGTGGTGGTTCGGGTATTGACTTCTGCTTATCTGTCTTTTTTGTTTTTTCAATTTAATGCCACTCAAATTTTTATTTATATGTTATTATTATTTATATTTCTCCTTTTTAATTTTTGCTTTTCCCTTTACTTCATTTACTCTGTTTTTATTTTATCGGCTATATATATATATATATATATATATATATAAATGATATGATTCTCTTTTCTATAAAAAATAGAAAAGAAATTTTTAAAAATTTCAACTCTTCATATTGTAAATCCATTGCAGTTTTTTTTTTCTATTTATGATTTAAATACTTCTATTTTTTTGGGAAAATAATAATATAAATTAAATTGTAAATGAATTTTGTAAAGTCAGTGTAAATTTATAAGTAATTTCAAAATCTACAATGGTATTCATATCTTTCTAATCATTTTTTAAAGTTGGTTATCATAAGGAATTAAGAAATTTGACCGCGGAAATTTACATATTTTTTAGGCTTTACCGATATATATATATATATATATATATATATATATATATATATATATATATATATATATATATATATATATATTAGTAATTATTATAATTTTATCGATTCAATTCTCAAATTTTTCATATTTATAATAGTTTTACTCCATCTCACCCCAATGGCAGCAAAAATTAGGAAATACATAAAAAAAATCTTGTGGTTTATGAGTAGAACTAGGAAATACTCAATTTGGTATGAATTTTGTCCGCGTTCAATGTCCATAACGCAAATCAAACTGATTATTAATTGATCAAAAAATGAAATAAGAGAAGGTAATTAAACCGAGACCCATATAAAAGGGAAAATTATTATAGGATTTGTGCTGGTGTAGATTTATATAGTAAGGTGGTTCAGCCAGTATAATACATATGTAGCAGCTGTTTAAAAAAAAAAAAAAAAAAAAAAGAAGCTAGTATAATACATGTGTAGCAGCTGTTTAAAAAAAAAGATATAGCACTATAGAGAACACGCATATCACATGATTTATTAAAATCATTACTTTTTTCCTTTTTATTTATTTGCAATTAAATTATTATAATTAAATATATCAATTTATTTTTTCCTTTCATCAAATAATCATTATAATTATAATTAAATATATTTAAATCATTATAATTAAATATGTAAATTTTACATCTCTTTTGTGCCATCAAATTTTATAGATAATTTTTTTTTTCATTTTTAACATACCAAAAATCATTTTTCACTATTTAAAATAATTATTATAAAATATTTTTAATAACTTAAGTTATAATATAATTTATTATAAGAATAAAATTTCATATTGCTTGCTTTGAGATATAAATAATTTATTTTCTGACATTTAAATAATTATTATATTTTTAAATTTTTGTAATATGATATTATATATTATATATTCATATGTTATTATTGTCATGTTAATTAAACATAAATTTTAGGTTCATTATTTATAAAATGCATATTTATTTGTTATTAGTGTCAATTTCATTCAACGTAAAAGTTAACTTCATTACTTATAAAGTATATATTCATATGTTATTAGTATCATATTTATTAAACATTAACTTTAGCTTCATTATTTGTAAAGTATATATTCAACTGTTATTATTGTGAGGTTCATTAAACATAACTATATGTTTATTATTTATAAACTGTATATTCATCAGTTATTAGTATGAGGTTCATTAAATACAAACTTTATATTCATTACTTATAAATTATATATTTATCTGTTATTAGTGATCAATTTCTAGTTTATAAAAGATAAAATATCATCATAAGAGTAACATGTTCATTTTATATAAGTTGTAGGATCATTTGAGAATAACTAAAGGTTCATTGGAATATAATGACACGTTCATTATTTTGGATAAGGTACAAGTTTATTTCTGAGAAGATACAACATTTAGCAATGGTAATAAGTTCATTGAAGAATAATTTCTACAGTTCACAAATGTTAGACATAGCTATATCATATATTTGATGAACCATAAGTAGTACTTAATGATTCTGTTACTTATAAATGGTGAATATGATTATTGTAAAAATTATAATTTAATAGTGATGAATTTTTAGTTTATAAATGATAAAATATATAATTTTTATTGATGAATTTGCTCTTAACATATAATTTTTTTTTTACTTTATGAATTTTTGGACGATAATTTTTGAATCTACAATATACGTTTGATGAACCTACAATTTATAACTAATTAATATGTAGTGTTTAACTTATGAACCTATAGTTTTATGATTAATTCTTATATAATTTTTGGTGATGAACCTGTTTTCTTATAACATGTGATATAATTATAGTTTATATATTATACAACTATGAATATGTGATATATAACTATATTTTATTGAAATTCTTATAGTTTTTTAATATATAAATATGAATCTTAAACAAATTGAAAAATGGAAAGAATGAGAGATTGACAAAGATAGATTTAGAAGAACTTCCATTGAATATTAAGTTGTAGAAATTATGTTTTGATTTGCGTTTTTATTGATTTTTGCCATGGGTTGATTTTCTTTCTTTTTTTTTTTTTTGCCAAATACCATATATGTTATATAATTTAATAGTGATGATTTTCTAGTTTATGAATGATTAATATATAATTTTTATTGATGAATATGTTCTTAACAAATATATATTTTTTAATTTATGAATTTTTGGATGATAATTTGTGAATTTATAGTATACGTTTGATGAACCTATAATTTATAACTAATTAATCTGTAGTGTTTAACTTATGAACTGATAGTTTTATGATTGATTCTTATATAGTTTTTAGTGATGAAACTATTTGTTTATAACATGGGATATAATTATAGTTTATATATTATATAACTATCAATATATGATATATAACTATATTTTATTGAAATTCTTATGGTTTTTTAATATATAAATATGAATCTAAAACAAATTGAAAAATGGAGAAAAAGAGAGATTGACAGAGATAGATTTAAAAGAGCTCCCATTGAATATTTAATTGTAGAAATTATGTTTTGATTTGCATTTTTGTTGATTTCTGCCATTGATTGATTTTGAATAGGCACTTTTGTGATTTTTGTGAAACTAGATGAAGATCTTAGAATTTGTGTGTAGTAATTTATGTGCTTTTGTTTTTAGTTTTTTTTTCATAAAAAAAAAAATATTACGCATGTTTTACGCACCCGATTCAAGACGCACACTGTAGACCTAGGTCCACAGTATAACAACTCTATATAAAATATTTAAATAAAATTTAGGCCTCAACTTAAGCATCAGTCCAAGTAAAATGTGATTTTTAGCATTTGATGAGGGATTAAATAAGCCCAAACTGGGCCCAGGCCCAACAAGTAATACCTAACCAATATTGCCTAAACAGATAGTAATCCATTCTTCACTCATATTAGGTGTCCTAAGCGAACTAGTACAAGCAATGCAAGTTCAGTATCCAGTTCGAATTTGGATCTCCTACTTATAGTACGAACAAAGTTAGGACCTACTATCTATAAATATCTCAATTTTAAACCTTAAAAGGCATATTCAATTACACTAAAAGTTCAATGACCCTTAATAAAACTTCTAGAAAAGTTATCTCAATTTAGTTTACTTTACATCATTCAATCATATTCAATCCAACACACTTTAATATCCTTTGTTTGATCAAAATCTATTTGATCAAATTGGTGCCGTTTGTAGGAATAATTAGATGAATTGTATCCCCTCTAATTTATTTACAATCTTTTCAAAGTCTATCATCATGATAGGTAATAGCCACGACGATTAAGATAATTCTCCTAAGGATCCCAAGAGTGGTTGAACTCACCTTGAGCTCCCCAATGAGGATGAAACTAACACCCCTATAGGTCGCTCCAGCCCTATCGACATCAATATAGCATTACAATAGCTCAATACGTCCATTCTTGGGGCAAACAGTAGTCAACCTATGGTACTGACACCAGAGGTCGCATCTGCATTGCAATAATTATTAACAACCCTTCAGACCCCATAAAATCCCCTCTTACCAAGTACTCGAGCTAGAACCGAACCAGTACCAGAAGGAGGCATGAATTAGAGACTAGACTTCAAGACAGTCCCATAAAAAGATGTAGGAATAAACCACCAAATTGAACGAAGCAAAGGAGGAAGGTCCAAAACTGACAAATCCTAGGTTGGAGGACCATCCCACAATATCATAAATACCCTTGCAGCTAGGGGATGTACCCTGCTGACTAGGAGAGAAGTGCTCGCACCAGAAGCTGAAGCCAAAGCTACGAAGAATGAGACATTGGAAATCAAAACCAAATTAATAAAAAACAAAGGAAAGGATATGACGACTATAAGCAAAGTTCCTCAGTGTCTTCATCATGAAGCAAAGGACAAGGAGATCAAGAAGTGGCCAGCCAGTGAAACACAAAAGACATAAAGGACATAGTAAAAAAAATTCCTAGATGAGCTTACTGGGGAGATAAGGAGGAAATCCGTAGATAAAAGTTTTCAAATTAGTGTTAAAATCCCCTTTCACTAGTTGATCCAATAATACAGAATGCCTGACAAATTTAAACCCCTAGTACTAAAGAAGTATGGTAGAGAAATGGATCCCAGAGCCCATATAGTGGACTATAAGTATGCAGTCAAACTCCAAACAGGGAGCAACAAAGTGCTATGCAAAGTCTTTAGAGGGTCAATTGAAGGGGCAACCACCAGATGGTTTGACAGCCTCAAGGAAGAAAACATTTCAAACTTTGCCCAGCTTGCCGTCATTTGTATGTAGAGATTCACAGCTAGCATCCCTTTAGAAAAGCAAACTCAAAGCTTATAGGCTATTACCCAGAAGGAAGGGGAATCCCTAAGAGACTATGTGGCTCATTTTAATAGAAAAGCTCTTAAAGTCACCAATTTGGATCAAGCCCGAGCAGTGGAGGCATTGCAGAACGACACAAATTATACTGATTACTTCAAAGTGTTATGTAGACACACTTACCACCTTGGAGGAAGCTATGGCAATTAGCCAGAAGTATATCAGACAAGATGACACCTTTGCATTTAAGAAAAGAAAAGGAGGCGAAGCCCTAAAGGGAGAACCTAAAATGAAAAAACAAGATGAAAGGTCTAGGAAAAACTTAGTAGGGGGGCAAAATAGCAGTAGCAAGACCCGGACACCATATGCCCAAACATGCTAAGAAGGACTCCTCTAAATGCAAGCCCAACTGAGGTGTTTACGGCATTTAAAGATAAAGATATTTGGGTTCAACCCCAACCCCTACTGAAACCAGTAGATCAGAGAAGTAGAAACAAGTTCTATCTATTTTACAATACCCATGAGCATAACACTAACTACTACTGGCAACTAATGGCAAAGATAAAAAGATTAATCAAATAAGGGTACCCAAGGAATTTCATAAAGAATGTTAAGGAAGGATCAATAAAGATAAGGAGAAGTAGCCAGTCAATGATGGGTTAGCAGGAGTGATTAACTGCCTTACAAAGGGGCCTAACGAACCAACAAGCCGCAAACAGGCAAAGCCTCACAAAGGAGAAAAGAAGCCCTTGAGTTTATTTTTTACAATGGAACTAAGGAACTAGTTCGCATGGCAAATGGTAGCAACCTACAATACCCCCATTCTAACCCTCTGGTCGTATAGGTAGTGGTCGCGAACTTTCTAGTTAAAAAAATCTTAGTTGACAATGGGATCTCAGTCAACCTCCTTACTGTTGATGCATACGCTTGAATGGGATTAAGACAATGTGAGTTGTAAGATGTAGGAACACTAGTTCACACATTAGACGGGATGAAAGTGCCATTAGCAGGAACAGCCAAGCTACCTATTACCTTGGGTACAACCCAAGAGACTATCATCACCATGGCCAACTTTGTGGTGGTCAAGCTACCTTTAGCATCCAATATTCTTATTGGGAGACCCTTCATCTATGACCTAGACATAACAACTAACATCAGGCACTTAAGAATGATGATTCCTAAGCTTGAAGGAGGAGAGGTCATTGTCTATAGAACATAAGAACAAGGAGAATTAAAGAGGAAAAAAGCAAAGAAAATATCCCCTTAAACAGAGGAGGTAGCGGTGGTAGAGGTGGCGAAGGAAATCCCCGAGCAATAAATTAAGCCCATAGAAGAATTGGAAAAGCTACCCATCGGACTAGAGTTAGGGAAATACCTGATGGTGAACACCTTACCCAGCAAGGAGTAGAAAACCCAAGCACACCAATTCCTGGTATCCAATTTGGCTACTTTCATGTGGTCTTCAGCAGATATGAAAGGTATCAGCCTGGACATTCTGAAAGTGGACCCTACATTCAAACCAATTAGACAAAAGAAGAGATGTTTTGGACAGGAAAGACAAATAGTAATAAATAGCGAGGTAGATAAACTAATAGAGGCAAGCTTCGTAAGGGAAGTACACTACCTAGATAGGTTCACGAATGTAGTATTGGTGAAGCAAGCAAATAGGTCATATCGGATGTGCGTAAACTTCACTGATCTAAATAAAGCTTGCCCAAAAGATTCCTTCCCCTTGTCTATGATTGACAAATTGGTGGACTCAACAGCAGCCTACAAGTATCTGTCCTTGTTAGATGCGAAGCAAGGGTATCACCATATTCGCATGCAACCTAGTAATGAGGAAAAAACTTCATTCATAACAGAGAAAGGAATCTACTATTATGTCTCCATGCTATTCAGATTGAAAAACACTAGAGCAACCTACCAGAGGTTGGTTAATAAAATATTCAAAGAACAACTCAGGTGAAACTTAAAAGCATATATGGATGATATGATAGTTAAAAGCAAAAGCTTTGAGGACCACTTGAAGGATTTAGCCGAAGTAATGGGGGTCATGAATAAGTATGGAATGAAGCTAAATCCTGAAAAGTGTGCCTTTTTCATTCAGGAAGGTAAATTTCTAGGATGCATAGTGATTGAACCTAATCCAGATAAAGTCAAAGCAATCCTGGACATGCCCACACCTCACAATGTCAATGAGATACAAAAATCAACGGGAAGAATTGCTGCCCTAAATAGGTTTTTATCAAAATTAGCTAAAAAATACCTCCCTTTTTTCAAGAAGCTAAGGAAGTTAGTTAACTTTGAATAGACGGAAGACTGTCAAGAAGCCTTTAATGAGCTGAAAACATACCTCAGCTTAGAACGAGTACTAAGCCAGCCACTGCCTGGAGAACTATTATTCATCTATCTGTCAGCCTCATAACAGGCAATAAGTTCAATTTTAATTAGGAGCATGGGAGCATGCAAAGGCCAATCTATTATTTCAGCAAGGTGTGACATGGAGCCGAGCTAAAATACCTCCCTATTGAAAAAATAGCCTACACATTGGTGTCATCTGTAAGAAAATTCAAAGTCTACCTCCAGGCTCACTAAGGCATAATAGTGACAGACCAACCTTTACAAAAAATATTGTACAAAGCATAAACATCAGGTAGGATGTTGTGCTAGTCAGTAGAGTTAGGGAAATATGGCCTCTAATATAAACTAAGATCAGCGATCAAAGCATAGGCCCTGGCCGATTTCATATCAAAATTCTCATTTGACCCCAAAGAAATAAGCAACAAGGCTAGCCTACTAATAGAAAAAATGGAGTTTAAAGAACTGGCAAGCAATCAAAGGTCCAGATAGGAACTGTTTGTTGACGGAGTAAGTAGCAAAGATGGTAGTAGAATAGGCATTATCCTACCTAGCGCTATCATAAATTTCTTTATTCGTGTTCTTGTAATGAGACTATTAAGAAGGCAAATTAGATCCTAGTCTTACATGTTTCCTTGACTATGTTATGAAAGGTATCTACGAGATAATGAATTGGTTTATGATATGTGTAAACAAATTGTTAAATGATATATGAAATAGTTGAATGATATGTCTATAGGAAATTGTTAGAGGTTATGAACCATTAAGGTTATAAAACAAAAGATAATATTTAACAATGGCCAAGTGGGACTACAAATGGTTCATATAGATATTACATATTGAGATATATGTGAGATGGGCTAAAGAAGGTATTATCGAATTTGTGGTCTGGATGCCACCTTATAGAATTTCTATATCACTTATGAAAATATCAAGTATAGTCAAAGGAAGAATATTAATCTAGTGTGATTTAAAGAAAGATCACTTCGTATTCAAAGAAGGAAGCAATCAATTACGTATGTGCTAAGGTGACTTGCAAGAAAGGCAATTAAGTATATGTAATAGAAAAGTTCTTAAAATCACTAAAAGAATAAAGTTATGAGGTTAGTAAAGGACCAAAGTAGAATATGATTGATGTTGGATCATTCTACAAGAAAGGAGTATGAAATTGACAATTACAAGAAGGTATATATGATTAAGAGATAGCCTTTAAAAAGAACGTAAGGAACTAAGGATGGTTTAACTTGAAAAGGATCAGTCTAAGATAGAAAAAAATAGGTGTAAAACATGGATTGATTTTGGATAAAATACCTTATATCGAGAATGAGTTCACAATAGGAGAAATACCTATAAAATAAGAAAGGTATGAAATTGGAGGATTATATGTTAAATAGAAAAATAACTTGAATAGGGATAAGCAAAGTAATTGAGATGTGGAAAGGTAAAAATAGTAAATGATAAGAGAAAGAGTATTTGAGGAAATTCTAGAATATATGAAGTATAAAACTAAAACAAGCTAAAGGAAACAAAAGTTATGACAAAAAAAGAGCTTATGAAGTCAACTAATTAGACAAATCCCATCCAAGAGAAGTATTCTATGATGAAAATAAATTGATAATGAGATAGAATTGAATAAGTTAAGATAAATACCATGAGAAATGGTAAGCTTTGAAAGTAACTCAATGAAGAAAGGGTGAGATGGATTAAGTTTTAAAATGGAAGATATAGAAAATTTGAGGCGAAGGAAATTATGAGTGTTAAAGAGAATGTAATATAAGGAATAAGATAATATGGATAAAGGACTTTATTGATAAGGATAAGATTATAGAAAGGTAAGTAGAGAAAATTTATAAAGACAAGTGAATGATATGAAAAGTTTATCTCAAATAGGATGAATACTTGAATATAGAAAGAAAAATTAGCCAATAAGGTGTTGCAATTAGGAATAGTCCTAGTGAATTATTTATTCGATGCAATATAGTTGATTGGATACAATGATGTTATTAATGTTGAGTAAAAACAAGAAGTGTAAATGTTTACGAGTGATACAAAATTTAAATAGTATGAGAGATATATGAGTATGAGAGGATAGTATTGATGGAATTTTATCGAGAATGGTGTATATACTGAATGAATTAGACCTAGAAATAAAGAGAATATGAAATTGTTAAGAAATGAGTGATTTGATGCAAAGTGTATAAAGAGATATATAATATGCCATGTGAAATCCTTAAGAAGAATATGAATTGTAGAAATATGAATGTTATATTTAAAGCTATAATTATCACCCTAGTGAGGAACACTAGGAAGTGGAAAGATTTCCCTATAGTGAGAGGATGACTTGAAATGTTAATGTGAATGTTAAGTTCTACTTTAACAAATAAATGGTATCTACTCAATGGAGACAAGGCCTCTTAATAGGAAAGTAAATAAGATATGCCATTAGGTATGGAAGTCTAGAGATGAGAAAAATCCGCTAGATAAGAGATAATATGATGAAACAAGATGGTCAAGGAAACAGATACCCCTCCTATAATGCTATAGTAGCAATCTAAATGTCCAAAGGTGAAGGCGGTCACTTAAATTTCTACACCCTATGATATATTAAAGCAAGTTAAACAACATGAATTGTTTTATAAGGAACTCAATATCCGAAGAAATTACTAAGCAAATATAGCTTTTTGTTTAAAGGTCTATAAAGGCAATGACATAGTTTTGCCATGGATGCCTTGATAGATGCCCTTAAATGCCACTTAACTATTGACAACATAAGGTTGATGGTACTAGTTTCCTAAGGATCATTCTTAGAAATAAAGAAAATAGTTTTGTGCAGAGAATAATATACTTAAATGCAAAAAATGAAAGGTATTTCAAGGTAACCATAGTTCAAATAAAGGCTTGAGGTTTGAAATAAGAATGTGGATATGAGAAAAGGAAAGTTGACACAAGTCTAATAATAGAGATGTTTAAATTTATTGAAAAAATAAAGTGTGAAAAGAGGATAAGGAATATCATCTAAGTATTTAAAAAAAAAAATCATGGAGCATAGAGGGACCATATATTTTAATAATAGAAAGTAAGATTCAGATAACTATGTTAGAATATACCAAGGGATCACATTTATGGAGTGAAATTATATTTCTCTATCATACTTATCGAAACATAAGTCGAGAACTAGAAAGAAAAGTGAGTAATAAATTAATAATAAAATAGAAGAAATAAGTAAAGAAGAAAGAAATGCATAAGTATGAATGTCAATAAGAATCAACATTGAAGTGCATGACATGTACAATGATTAAGTTTGATTGGATATATTATAAGAAGAACTTGAGAATTTAAAAGAATATATGTGCTAAGGCTCAACAAGGAAACCTTATTGAGCGGTAAATGACTATTCTTAGGAAGAGGAAAGGGAAAATCAAACTATAGGATACAAGGAACTAAAAAGGAGTTGGATTAGAATAGTAATGTAATTAAATGAAATTTATTATGAAAAATTTACTAAGTAAAGTAAAATGACAAAGAGTACAGTGTGAGGTGCTTACTTGATAGTAGATATCTTGTCACCAAAGTGCTTTAGTGATAATATAATCTTTGAAGTCACAAAAGTTTTGAAATTTTTGTATATAGATGCATCAATACTATTTGTGAATTGGTTAGTAAAAATTTATCCTACCTCGTTATGGGCGTGTATAGACCCTTCCATATGATAATGTGCAATAAGGTCTATTAATAAGAAATTAGAAATAATTGCCTAACAAAGGATTATGATTAAATAAAGATGAAGCACAATTATTATTAAAGCATTTTATGAAAGGTTGAACGGTACAAGCAAAATACAAGACTCAAGGAACAAGAAACTGCAATTAAATGAGAATAAGGAAAAAGCAAAAAGGAATCAAGATCTAAATTTTAAGTTAAGAATAATACTTATAAGTGAAGAAATGACACAAAGATGAATTGTGCGTATAAGGAAATAACTGTAAATTCAACTACATGAATATGTATATGAGCACGTATATAGGAGCAAGTATGAGAATGACTAGAATATAGAACTTTGAAGTAGTTGAGAAAATTAGTAATAATAAAGAATCTAAGAATACCTATATGCTAATTTGAGATTGTAAAGAATTATAAAGATTCAATGTAAAATTATATAATTGGTACATGGAGATAAGACATATAATGAAAGATTAAGGCGGGCTTTGTTATGTTTTTCATTCGTAAATAACTATGCATATATTGTATGGTTATTACATGTTCAAAAGATGATAAAATGATTGAAGTTGTAGAAAAAGCTTTAACAAAGGACCAACTGACTAAAATTTTGGTTTGATAAAATAAGTAAATAATCCTTTGTAGACATATATGATTAAGGATTGATGAAATATAGAAGAAATCCTTTAATAGTAAGCGAGAAGAGAAGTAATGGAAATAATTTGTTTAGAGTATTGATACTGGTAAATTGTAAGGAATATTAAGAGTGACCATAACCACCAGATATAGGATTACAATATTTTGAGTTACTCTTCTAGAGGTTTGCAAAGAAATGATAAGATTTTTGTATGCTGCTTTAAGAATTTTTAAGTTATGATGAGTTGAAATGAAGAAATAGACTTATAGTATGCAAAATGAGAAAGGAAATATTATGTATTTGATGGGTTAGAAAATTGATATAATATCAATTTCATAATAGATCTTACAATATAAGAATTGTCATTAAAGAGGGCTCATTAGAGAAATTGGAATAAGAAAGATAGTGAGGAAATGATAAAAAATCCATGGAGATAATAATGAATATGAGAAAACAACTGAGACATGTAGCCTAGGTATTGTCAATTGCTTTATGAACCAAAAGTATATATTTTGAAAATTTGAGGATGAATTTTCTAAAGGGGGGTAGAATATAATATCCAAGGTTTTCCTAACCTACTAGAGTTAGCAATGGAGGCATCATAATATTCATGTGTTATGCCATTCAAGGCCTTCTTAGCACATCAAGAACCATAAGAACATCATAAGAAGCAAATTTTAAATGAATAATGTGACAATGAGTGAAGAAAGTAATTGATTCTGATAAGCACTTTTATGAAAAAATGGAAGTCAAACTAAGTTTGACTTAATATGACTATGTTAATAATAAATTATTTGAAATGTGAATCTAAAGTGCTAGTGAATGGGTACTTACATCTCCTAAATCAATAGGAGATAATAATAGTGACATGAAAAGTTAATTTCAATTAAATTTACAATGGTATAACGAAAGTCAAACTCACTACAAAAATCCAGTAATTTTTCGACGGAAAAATCCGTCAGTAATAATTGAAAATCTGTTGGTAAATAGATTTACCGACGGATTAAGGATGGAAACAATCCATAATTAAAATGATAGTCAGTAAATAATTAGCGATAGAAAAAATATTCCATCGTTAAATTTATTGATGGAATTCAGTCAGTATTTTATAGAAAGCGGTCGATAAGTTTGTCCAAAAAAGATTGCAAATATTACTATTCCATCAGTGATCTGTCGCTAAAAACTATAATCTGTCAATAATTTGTCAGTAATCCGTCATTAAAATATAATTAAATATTATTTTCGGTCAGTGATCCGTTAGTAATTTTCAATCAAAAATAATATTTTAACATTACGATCAGTAATCCATCAGTAAAGGAACTAAAAAAAATAATATTTTTTGACAAAACGGTCAGTAATCCGTCAATAATTTTCAAGCAAAAATAATATTTTAATAAGATGATCAATAATCTGTTAGTAAAATAACTATAAAAAATAATATTTTATGACTAAACGGTCGGTAATCCGTCAGTAAATTCAAAAATAATTTTTAACATTTTTTATTATGTAATAAATTAATTTTATATAATATATATTAATTAGAAAATTATAAATTAATATATAATCTGAATATAAAAATTTTTCATTCCATAAAACGTAATATTATTTACATAAAATGTAATATACTGTACAATCATATAAATGTTACAAATAAATAAACTAAAAAAACTAAAAAAATAACTAATCATGCTCTTGAGTATCATCCTCCTCGTGGTCCTCGGCATGATACTAGCCATGCTCCAGATCTACTATATACGCATCAACAGCAGCAATAGAAGCATCTCCAGCTGAAGTGTGCTAATCAAAAGTAGTAGAAGCTGGTGGTGGAATGAGTGGAGGAGCAGCACCACCAGCAATACATCTGCAGCTCGACCTGTGGGTCAACCTGCTCCTAGATTGTCCACTGCATCTCATACTACATCTCCTCCCGCATCTGAGCTACTCACTTATCGATCTCATGCTGCATATGCTCAGCTGTAGGCGGCGGTGATGATGATAGAGTAAAGGAAGAATTGGTTCGAGTCTCCAAATAAGTGAGCCATCGAACCCATCCCATAGACTCGACCCTTCTCCCGGCCCCCAACAGCTCTAAAATATAACTGAAACTCATCTACATGAGCTGGCTCAGTGGATCTGGGAGCCTGCTGGGACATCTGCTCATAGAGGTTTCTGAGATCCTCTTGTTTTCAATATAATAGTAGTTAGCATTTAAAATTTTTCATGTACTTTAATAGAAAAATTACTAATTAAAACTTACATGAATCCCCTAGGAGCGCTGGTCGATAAAGATCTATCAGTCTTCCTTTCTTGTGTGGATGCGGATGAAGATCTCCTCAGGAGTAAGGTCTCGACCAAGATCATTTCGCTATTAAAAATTAAAAGTATCATCCCACATTTAGTAAATAAAAAAATTATGAAATTAATAACTTAAAAAATAAATAAATTTTTAAAGTACGTACGATTTAATTACTTATTATAAAAAAAAATTGACATCTTACCAATTTCTTGGCATGCTCCGCAGCAGTGACGGACTCTCCAGTATGCTTAGATGGTCCACTCGCTGGATCGCCTTTTTCTTTCTGTTCATGGATGCCTTCCGAGATAACTGCTTATGCTTCAAAGAATCCCAGTGTTTCTTTCAAGCATTCCATGTCTCCTGAGGGATCCACGTCTCTCTTGCCCTTTTTCTTGACATCGTAGAGGAAGTTCTTGTACCAAATTGTAGCTTTCTTAAAAAAGAGTATCTTCACCATTTCTGATATAGGGAGATTCCAGTAAAAATACTTCTGCAAAAATAAAAAAATAAAAATACAAGTTAGTTTATAAATAATAATTATTAATTAATATATAAAATACAAAATTAATTTACTAATAATATGTATCTATTTATATTACTAACAAAATATTATATTTTATTATATATTATTACAGTTTATTGTATATTATTATGTTTCTTGGATGGATTCAAATCAAGCATGAATTTCATATACTTGTTTATTTTACTATTCGTAATATAATATAGTATCTTCTACCAAAAAAAAAAAAAAAGAGTAGCATCACAAGGCACAATTTAATATATATATATATATATATATATATATATATATATATATATATATATATATATATATATATATATATATATATATATATATATATATATATATATATATATATATATATATATATATATTTTGAATTCTATATAATAAATTATTAATTACCTGAAACTCCTTCCAGTAGAACTCCTTCATCTCCTGAGGCACTGATTTCCAACTCGTGCCTTCAGGTCTCAGCTGGTTCTTAAATATCTTGTAAATCATCCGTATTGCATCTAGCAGATACATCCTGCAATTAAAAAACTTAAATATTAGTTAAACGAAAAGTAAGATATTATAAATTAAAAATTACCTTAAGAAATATAGTACCTACGCATCTCCCAGTAGTGTGATATATTGCCTACACCTCGAATATGAAAAGCTGGACTAGTGGGGCAGCGATAGAAGCTGAAGTAGTGGTAAGAGTTACTGCAGAGGTAATAGCGGTAGGTGTAGAAAATGAAAGATGGGTAGATTAAGAAATAGGCAAAGGGACAATGGATGGAGGGGTAATAGAAGGAATAGTAGATGAAGGGGTACCAGAAGGATTAGTAGATGGAGGGGTAACTGAAGGAATAGTAAATGGAGAGTAATTGAAGGAATAGTAGATAGAGAGATAACTGAAGAAGGGACAGTGGATAGAGGGGTAATAGAAGAAGACATAGTGGATAGAGGGGAAATGGAAGAAGGAATAATGGAAGATGATGAAAGTCTAGGACTGGTGGATGAAGTAGTAGACATATAAGGAGGAATAGATAAAGGGATCTATATGGTGATGGTCGAAAGGGTGAATGTAGGTGGTATAGAAGGCGAGAAAGATGGTAAAAAAGAAAGGGTAGTGGGAAGATCACTAGTGGTAGTAGGCCCTCCCTGTGAGCGACGCCGTTTCTAGGACGTCGATGTACTACTACTAGGAGTATCTTCAAGAGTCGGCACATAGCTCAGAGTTGACATCTATATATTTAGTAAAGTTTAATAAATTCATTCATTATTTAATGTTATATAAAAAGTACATCCACACAAATAAAATACCAAAAAATTAATATGGCGTAATCGCGGAATAATAATGTAAATATTTAAAAGAAAATTACAACATAAGTTAAAAATGACTTCATTGAAATATAATGTAACATTGTAAATGTAAAAATAATATTCTCTTACACAATTAGGAAAAATCCATACACAATCCATTGGAAATAAGTACATAATACATTTATTCAAAATCTATTTCTTTGAGCTCATCTTCATCTATGTTTTCCTCAGACGTCTCAACATCTGAATCAAAAAATTTGTATTCATCATCTGTATCATTATCATCTTCATCATCCATATCAACTAATGGCTCTTCAAGATCATTTAAAGTTGCAGAAGGCTTATCATCATTAACTTCGAGTATAGGCTCACCAACTTCGTCATCTTGAAATGGTTCTTTAGATGTTGTATTTATTTCACTACCCTCTTTAATCTCTACGACTGATTTAGCTTTAATCTTGCATATTGCCCACTAATCCGCTTTATCTCATCATAGACTCGGATAGGAAACATAATACACTTGACAAGTTTGCATTGCCAGTATAAATGGCTCGTATTTATTGAATCACCACTTATGGTTGACTTCAACAAGATTATATTACTCATGAACTTTCATTTCCACATTTAGCATTGGATCAAACCATTCACACTTAAACAAAACAGTCCTCTTAATTGGAAGTGCAAGGTATTCCAATTGTATTATATTTGTTAATCGACCATAATAGTCAAATGCATTCTCACTGTAATTGGAATCCTTTATACATACCCCACTATTTATTGATGACCTACCTGAACTTCGCTTTTTGGTATGGAACTTGTAACCGTTCACAAAGTAAATAGGATAGGTTGTAACATATCGTAACAAACCCTTGGACAAATCATTAATGAATTGATTTGTTATTCTATTCGTAGGATCAGTGGCCTATGACAAAAATAAACATATCAATTTGATTGTATAGGATAGAAATTTAAGATTAATTTTTTAAGTAATGGTACTGCATTATACTTACATATGAATGAAACCAATGCACAAATTATATCTCTAATTTTTTGTCTATATTAATTATTGATATATTCGGCATAGTTTGCTTCAATATATCAATGTATAAGCTTCATTCATAAGGAAAATAATAAGTAAAATGGAAAGGAAACTATGCAGAATGATGAATGAGTTATTTTAATTAAGTTGTAACTTTCTTGACGTATTTTGCAACT
This sequence comes from Reutealis trisperma, assembly GCA_947687605.1. NCBI lineage: Eukaryota > Viridiplantae > Streptophyta > Magnoliopsida > Malpighiales > Euphorbiaceae > Reutealis > Reutealis trisperma. The sequence continues at coordinate 3,913 of CANTUT010000660.1, read as the reverse complement.
TCGAAGCAATTAAGAAGAATGTAGGATTGAGCTGCCTTATATTCTTTGTCCATCATCAATCTTGTTTTAGGTAGACCAAACGGTCTCCCTAGATGAGTGAATATATCCAAATTATGTCTAATTAGATTAGTCCTCCAATATGGTAAATCCTAAAATATACTTCGTTTCTTCTATCCACATCCGCTTCGCTTTGCAATTTGAGCATTCACATCATCAGCTCCTACTTTAGTCATCCTTATCAACTTCAAACTAGTTATTTCCTGTAACAATTCAATTCTCGAACGTATAGGCGGAGCAGTTGCTCGAACAGCTCTGTTTTTTATGAAAGCTATTTTGTTCCATCTAAAAGGATGATCAAGCGGTAAGAACTTGTGATGAAAATCAAACCATGATTGCTTACCCCCTTTAGGAAGAGTGAAAGAATCTTCAGTTCTTTACAATATGGACATGCAAGTCTACCCTGAATACTCTAACCAGATAACATACTATACACAGGAAAGTCATTCACAGTCCACATCAAAGCAGCTCGCATCTGAAAATTATGCTTCATAGACACATCATATGTTTCAATGCCTATATCCCACAACCATAGCAATTTTGTAATCAGAGGCTGTAAAAATACATCTAACTTTTGTTTTGGATTATTTGGTCTAAGAACTATTATAGACAGGAACATGTACTCCTTCTTCATACACATCCCTAGAGGTAGATTATATGGCATCACTATAATTGGCCATGATGAGTATTATTGTCTGGATTGTCCAAAAGGTTGGAAGCCATCAGTGCATAAGCCCAATTGGACATTGTGAATTTCAGAAGCAAAATCTGGATTCACCCCATTAAAATGCTTTCATGCTATAGAATCTGAACAGTATCACATCACCCCATCTTCCTCTGCATATTCTGTATGTCATCTCATATGCTTTGAGTTACCTCAGAGGCATACAATCTCAGCAATCTCGAAGTCAGAGGGAAGTAAAACATAATCTTATATGGATTTTTTTTTTTGATGGACATGCACCCCTACGTCTTGGCTTCTATCTTGGCCAATCATAAAACTTACATGCAATTAGATTACTGTCTTCACCCTAATAAAGGATGCAATTGTTTTTGCAACAATCAATTTTCTCAACTGGAAGGCCTAAACCCTGCATTAACTTCTTTGTGTTATAGAAACTATTAACCATTGTGTTATCTACAGGCAATGACTCATTGTACCATTGCAATATCTCATCATAACACCTTTCAGATAGATGGTGTTCTAACTTGATATTCATAAGTCACGCCACAGTAGATAATTTAGACTGTTTTTCACAGCCAAGCTATAATTCTTCATTAGTTGCTTCTAACATGTCATACAATTTATGAGCAGTCGGATTTGGAGCTTCCTCCATTCGATCCCAATCAAAATCCAGCCCAGCGTCATCCATTAACATATTATGGTATGTAGTTAGAGGAAAATTGTCTGTATTTTAATGCCTACTTCTTTTACGGTTGAAGATCTAGACTCACTGACTTCACCATGCAAATACCATTTATAATACCCTGGTACAAAACTCTTGTTCAGAATGTGCAACTTGACAGTATCTGGCTCAAGGAAATTTCGATTCTGACATTTTTTATGGTTACAAGGACATCGAACACTAGTCCCACTCATGCACTGTGGCTGAGATATCGTGAATTGCATGAATTGGTCTAAACCCTCTAAGAATTTTGGATTCAAATACCCATCAGTAAGTTTAGAGTACATCTAATTCCTATCAGTCCTCATAATTATTCCCTGTACATTTAACAGTATTACTTCATTTTTTATATCACACAAACAAAATTACATTTAAACTTATATGTTTGGTTATAATTTTAATTAAGTTTGCAACATCTAATTCTACATTCTTATATCTCCCTTCCTATAAGGTAAGAACCTAACCTATTTAGAAACTCATTGCTGCATAATTGTTACTGTTACATTCTACACTCATACATATGCTGAAATTTCGACAACATCTCCCTACAATTCTCCTAGTGCACCAAATTTGAAAAAATCCACATAATCAAGACATTATTTTAATATGCACTAAAAGAACATGGTGGAAGATAGTACCAAAATTTCAGACATTTGTATGAAATAAGAATATACACAGACAGTTACACAAACAATGAGATCTCTAAACTGCCTGATTTGGACAATTCGATATCCTCTCACCATCTGATGAGCAGGACATTAAACGAGATTTACGGCTAATCCTAAATATGTTAATCATTTTAATTAACAATATTTTTTGACATTTGATTGTAAAAGTCCAAAAATAAAATTAAAATCATTTAAATTCATTCAATAACAAGATGGTATAGATTCGCCATGCAAATAACAATTGCATCATTACAATATAAGCATATATAATCAAAATTAATAAAATAAATTCATAAGATAAATACAAAACATTGCTGAATACAATATAAATTCATAAATACATTATACTTTTTTCCATTTTTTTACCGTATCATAATTTTACACATATATATTATTTCTTAATAATAAAAATATTAATATTATATTAGATATATTTTTTTATATCATTTAGGAAAATATTTAATTAAAATTCTTCTTAATCATTTTAATTATTATTTTTTAGCATTAATTAAGCCGTTCTGTATTATTATATTTTATAAACTATTTTTCCTTTAAGAGGATATTTGTCATTTTTTTAAAAATCTTATGAAATGTATTTAAAATTTAATTTTTAATGAGAAATTTTTAATTTATTACTTTCTTTTTATTTTTCATCAAAATATTTTTACTCTTAACTATTTGCAATTTCTTATTTTTTATATTTTATAAAATGCATTTATATTTCAATTTTTGGTAGCATATTTGTGAATTTTTTTTAATTTTTTAATGTGATGAGAATTTTCAGTATTTTATAAAATTTATAAAAAATAAATTTCACTTTTTATAGCATGATTACTTTATTTTTATTTTTCAACAAAATATTTTTACTCCTAACTATTTGCAATTTCTTATTTTTTTTTGCATTTTATAAAATGCATTTATATTTCAATTTTTAGTATCATATTTTTTAATTTTTTAATTTTTTAATGTGATCAAAATTTTTAGTATTTTATGAAATTCATAAAAAATAAATTTCACTTTTTATGACATGATTATTTTTTTTAATTTTTCGTCAAAATATTTTTACTCATAACTATTTGCAATTTATTTTTTTTTTGTATTTTATAAAATGCATACATAACATATAATTTTTGGTAGAATATTTGTGGATTTTTTTAATTTTTTAATGTGATGAGAATTTTTGGTATTTTTATAAAATTAATAAAAATCACATTTCACTTTTTATGACATGATTAAACATAAAATTATTAATTATTTTTATCGATATTATTATTGGATTTATTTAAATAAAATTAAAATTACGTCACATACATATTATACATCTATAAATTCATATTAATTTAACAACATAATTAAAAATTACATACAATATACAAATCAACCACAAATTACAAATTCACATCACAGCAACAAAAATTACATATTCACATCACAACATTTATTTTTTCATATACATTTGCAAATAAACATGACAAACTATAAATTATACAAAAGATAATTAAAAGAATATTACATTCCAAATTATTAAATTTATATATTAGTATAAATAAATTAAATTACAGTACAAACCCCTTGAAGCGAGAATTCGACTTATATTGTTGGCCTACACGTTAATTATCTGAAACAAAATTAAAATTCCATTAATAAAACCAAGATAACTAAAATAATTATGAAAATAATTTAACAAAATATTTTCACCATATTAATTTAATACTATCATAAATTAATAAACAAATTATTAAGCTTAAAAATATAAAATATCTAAAATTAAAAAATTTATTA